>OU898284.1:10404457-10881957 GCA_918026665.1 Diabrotica balteata
TAAACCCTAGACGCGGATTTTGTCGTCCTAAAGCCACTAAAGTATTTAAATTGTTTCTGTGAATCTTACCTGGTCTACCCGAAACTAGTCTATGTTTCATATCTATGCCATTTTTATCCTCTTTATTGTCTCATACACTGCACTTTTTACGAGTTCAGTCAATTGCACTAATTTTTTAACGTTTAGGACACTCTTTCTATACAAATATTCCACCACTTTTCATTTTTTCTACTTGCGACATTATTTCACAAATCTTAAGTCTGTTTACAAACAACAATATTTGACAGATGGTGTTGTCATGCGATTTTGTCCATAACCTACATCGGCACAACCTGCTTGATGCATTACTTTTGTCCTAAATGTTACAAAAAGAAAATCTGTTAAAATTAGGAAAGATACTTTCTAGACGGACTATATATCTTAGAATGTACCCCGTCTACTCTTCGTTTATCTGTAAATAAATAATATTTTAGCACTAAACTTATAATCTTACAAAACAGTTCATTGCACTCTCAAAGCAGATGTTATGCCTTCAATGCCTTATTGATAATTGCATATAAATAGGTTATCTCACAACCGATAACTTTTTGCAAAAATCCAGGCCAAATAACCATATACTTAACTTTTTTCCCTCCTTTGTACTACTGCATTGTAATGCTCAGTTAGTCGTGAAAAAGCTTCGGTAATTACGAAGCAAATTTCTCATTTTTTATAGCTCCCAACAGTCATTTCCAACCGTTTTCGTTACGATCCATCAGTCATTAGAAATTGAATATTATTAGTTTATCTACTTTTAAAGGTGTTAAATATATAATGATGAAGGCCTGTAGGCTATACTCTAAAGTAATCGTTTGACCTTGATCGGTTTTCGGTTTGCGTGCCTTTTGGAAATAATGAATGGAACGAAAAAGGTGAATCGACGAAACTGAGACACTATCAGGCCCGCATTCGATTCTTGAATTGGTTAACGAAATTTTATAATGTATCGTTGATGTAGAAAACTGGCTCAAAATGCTATATACGAAGTACGATCTAAAAATAGTGCGATTAAAATAGTTGACTACACGGTGTTTGCGTTTATCATTCCGTATTTTTTATGCATTTTATTGTAGTATTATGTTATAGGAAAACTCAAACTGTGCACTTTTTTTCGTTTCTGTATTTTAATTATCCTCTTCCGAAAAGATTATTCAAAAACGATAACAATTCATGTATTGTATACACATCAATCATGCCGACTGAGGTGTGCCGCATTCAACGATGTAATGATTGCTGATAAAGTTTTTTTTTCGGTTTTGTCAAACATTCTAAGTTGATAAACTAACTTCTTAATTTCATTCGCGCTATATTCTTAAAGAATAAATGATTCATTTCCAAAACGTTACGTGCTTTGAACCAAGATCAAATCTGCTGCGTTGCAATCTGATTTTGTGTAAACATTTATTTTATGTCTCTATCACATTTATCAGTTTGAAGCCTCAAATAGATTAGAGATAATCTGCAAAGGTCCGAAGCATTGTTTAGTTGACTTTACATTTTTCATTCCATCCTATTGTTAATATTGAACCAGAACAAAAAGTAAAAAGAGAAAACGCTATTGCAGTTTTACTAAAACATTGTAAGAAGAATTCCCCTTTTTCAAAAATAAAGTAATAGTGACGTAAAATGTGATACTTGTGGATCCGAATTTTCGATCTCCCACAGTGGTAGAGCGGATTGTAGTGATTCACATCAAAAGTAAAAAACACCAAAGAGGTATTAGCTCCGCGGCAAGCAGCATGAAATTGACTTAATTTTTAAAGGCAATATCAACATCGAGCAATATTGATTTAGAGACAGCTCAGGAAGATGTTTGGGCGTATCATATGACTAAGGCTATTTTATCGGTGCACCAAAACCTATGAACGGTGTTTTCTCTGTTATTTACGGACAAAATGTCTCGAAATTTAGACACGTTATTCGAAATTATGTTGTCTTTAAAATTATAGTTTTTACTTTTTTTTTTATTTTTTTGAAACTTCTGTTGCAAAATTGAATTATACTGTTTAAAGTTCTACCCAAACTTTTTACGACCATCACTTAAAAGAGTTTTTTTTCTGTAATTGTTGATTTTTTTTTCACCTTTCTGTGTCCAGTAATAATCGAAAAAAGCGTGTTCCAACTTTGAAGAAAATTGCGTAAAAAATACTAAAATCTAATAGTGAAACGTGTTACTCATCATTGGCGCTTAGTTTGATCGTTATCGTCTTCTAGACGTCAAATCTCATAAACGTAGGGTCAGTTTGTTTCGTGTTAAAACTAATTTGAATGGAGAATAATGCATTTGTTGTCATTAAACTACACGTCGGCCGGCGCTACTGAGTAAAGATGGTCTGGCGTAAGAAGTGTAGAAAAGTAAGTGATACGCCCATTTCAAATCGCAGTGTGCTTTAACTGCTAAAACAGCTTTAAGAAAAATGCAAACTTTGGCTCAGCTGATTGCTCATCGAAAATATTTCGGAATTGCTTTGGATTGACCAAATTCTAGTCAGCTCGTACTAAATGTAAGGCAATTGTTAAAAATCCCGTTGGTCCGTTCATCGAAAATCAATTGGTTGATGCAATGAAAAACGCAATATATGTCAGTACAATTACCGATGCATCTAACCATGGAAACGTAAAGATGTTTCCGATTGTGGTGAGATATTTCGTTCCATTAGACGATATGAATGACGAAAATATTGAATTTTACGGCTCAGCATGGGGAAACATCTGTTATTATTGTGCAGCTCTTGAGGAATACTCTTGAAAAGTATAACATCTCAGGAAAGTTAGTTTCATTCTGCGGCGGTAATACTAATAAGGTTTAGGAACACGAGAAGCAATAGTAGCAACACAGGTGCTGGTCCAAAATTGTTACGATCAGACAAAGGATGTGTTAATATGGTTTTTGGATTACCAAAAAGCGTTTGATCGTGTCCAACACCACAAGTTAATGCAGATCCTCAAGAAAGTTGATATAGACCAAAAAGACATAAGATGCATTGAAAACTTGTACTGGCATCAAACGGCACAGTTAAAAATAAACAATTCTACATCCAAACCCATACATATAAGAAGGGGCGTTCGACAGGGATGTGTGCTTTCCCCTCTTTTATTTAACATTATTCGGAAGCTATATTTCAAGAGTCTTTGGAGGATGCAAAGATGGGAGTCAAAGTGAATGGAGTATTGATCAACAACATACGATATGCTGATGATGGTGTCTTAATTTGTGACAACATAGTCGATTTTCAACAACTTAGGAGAATACAATAAGCGAATGGGATTAGAGATTATTACCAAAAAAAACCAAATTTAATGATCATCTCCAGAAACTTAGATGCACTTGAAAACTCCACCATAACACTGAATACTAAGTCCATTGAAAGAGTGAGTAAATTTAAATACCTGGGATCATGACTTTTTGAAGACTGGGCATCGGACAGGGAAGTAAAATGTTGCATTGAGCAAGCTCGACAAGCTTTCGTAAAATTCAAGAAGGTACTGACTTGTTCAGAGTTCGATCTTCAACTGAGACTAAGGTTTACTAAGTGTTTACTACGTATGGTCAGTGCTGCTATATGGCATAGAGGGCTGGACACTCAAAACGAGGGATATAAAACAGATTAGAAGCTTTCGAAATGTGGCTTTGGTATCCTAAAAATACCATGGACAATGAAAATCACAAATATAGATGTCCTTAAAAGAATAAACCAAAGAACGCCAACTTTCGAAACCATCAAGAAAAGGAAAACGGCGTATCTAGGTCACATCATGCGAAGTGAAAAATACCACTTCCTCCAACTTATAATCGAGGGTAAAATTGAAGACAAGAGAGGAATGGGACGCAAGAAAATATCCTGGCTCCGAAACATAAGGCAATGGACAGGGATTAACGACAATCTCTGATACATATTGCAAGAAATAGAGAATTAATGGAAAATGTGATCGCTAACATCCATTAGTGGATTTTCATCTGAAGAAGAAGAATACTAATACTAATTCTGGTGGTTAAAACCGAGGTGGGCAAAACAATGTTTACTACAAACTAAAATCACAGGTGAATCCAAATTTGATGGAAATCGGTTGTGCGGCTCACATTATTCACAACTTTGCAATGTAGCTGAAATATGTTACCATAGAGAACCGACGTTTTGTTTTTCCTCTCTTAATGATAACAACTAATTAAAAGAAACAGTTACGTGTATTTGTGAATACTCTAAACACAGATCAAACGCATGCAAATAAACCTTTCGTATGAATCTTGCTTATGTGAGTAATATTGATAAGCGTATTTATAAACTGGATTTAACTATTGCCTGTATAATATTTAATTACCTCTCCTAATTATTTTTAACTAGCCCTGTTACTAAATTCCTAACAACTATTTTAGACAATTATTGTAATAAGATATGAACTTAATTGTACAGCACGTTAAAAGTGTTTCGATGAATAATGTCAAATGCTTTTTACTGTATGAATTATAATTATGTATTACAATATTGCTGTCCCATTAATCATTTTCGTTAGTATTCAGCATTCTTCGGACTATTTGAAATACGAACCAAAGTCCATTTTCTTTTAGTTCGGTTCTGTACTTATTTAAATATCGAGAGTAATAGTATAGCATTTCTTTATAAATAATATTTAATTGACGCATCACGTGGGATGATTAACTACGTGATACAATGTATTTTCTCTAATTTAAGCGAATATTTATATGTAAAACCTCTTAACCTAATTCAAAAGGTACCATAAAATTTGTGTTCTATTGCTCATTTTCCATTAATCCGTTATGGTCAACACTAAAGTTTATGAAAGTCTCTAAGACTATAAAGACCAATTTTAATAGTGATCAAGTCTTTTTTAACTACAAATATTAAAGGGCTATTATGGCAAGTGTCTTGAAGCAACATTTCTCCTTTTACCTTCCTTCTGGGTTAGGCGAAACTACAAAATGTAACAAAAAATTAATTATTTTTACGCATAATCTACCACTGTTATTTCATTATTTAACATATGGCGTACTAACTATATTTCCAAATAAAATGCTGTTCTTTTCAATACATCTGAAAATTTTCATTTCTATACAACAAATTTTCACAAAACTGCATAGTAAGTCGTTGATAACACCTTTACCGGAACATTTATGTATTCCTCTACATAAATGGTGTTTATGTAGAGGACTGATTTCTAAAAAATATTGCTTCTCTCTTCTTGAAGTTCTTATATCATAGCCCCAAATAATTGCCCTGATAAGGCTCTATGTTTACGCTAGAGTCATATTCTTGACACTTTTTCAATCTCTCTTATCTTCAACCTTTCGAAGTCACCGAACTTCGAAACGCTAACATTTAGATTATTAAGACGCTCCAGTATTTTAACTTCTCGAATGAGATTGATAACCTTAAAGGTAAATATGTATCTTATAAGTGTCTTTTACCAATAAATCCCTTTTGAATAAAAATAAAATGCTCCAGATGGGAGCCTGGCTTGCAAACTCAGACGTTACATTTGATTTAAGTGTGCTCTTGTGCTTCCATCAAATAATCGTGTAGTCCATCTTATTCTCCACAAAGAACATGTCAGACTCTGTAACCTAGGTCCTCAAAATACTGTGTCAAAAAGATCATCCACCAAAGGTCATTGTTTCGTGCCAAACCCGCTACCCAGATTATGGCACATTTATCAAAAGAACATTTAAACTCCTCTCGAGTGTTCAATCATGTCAGATTAGATTTTGGGGGTCCCTTTCAGGTCCTCAATATCCTATATTGCTTTTAGGCACTCTCAAAGTCAATGAAAATATTATGTCTGTCTATATTAAATTCACGGGTCTTTTCCAAGATTTGCGTCAAGATGAAGATCTATTGTAGACTTCTGTCTGCAGAAACCACATTGATATCCCCCAACTATTTATTCCGCATATGGTCTCAGTCGGTCATACACAATATTTGACAGTATTTTATATGCCACTGTCAGTAGTGTTATTGCCCGGTAGTTTTTGCATTGAAACTGATTTCCCTGTTTATATAGTGGGATAATTACTCCCGTATTCCAGTCTTGTGGCAGTTTATTATTCCATATGTTCACTATTAGTTCGTGTATCGCATTCAATAGGGAGTCTCCACCTTCCTTTATTAATTCTGCTCTAATGTTGTCTAATCCAGGTGACTTGTTGTTTTTCAGTTTGGTAACTGCTTCTTGCATTTCAGCTACTGAATGGGAGGGGGGTTGTTTCTCTGGTATCCGTTTGATCCAGTATAATTCCATCATAAAGTAGATCTTAGAAGAATTATTTCGCGCAGCAGCCGACAGAGAAAGGTTTCAGGAAATTGTAAGCATGATGACGGCCAACGTCTGAATACGGACACGGCACCCAAAGAAGAAGAAGAAGTAGATCTTCGTTTTTTTCAAACTTTTCTTTAAAGAATTCTGTCCATCTTTGCAGTATTTCACTCTGTTGAGTTAGTCCAACAATTGTTTTGGAAAAAATGGTCAATCGAATACTTGAACAGACTTCAAAATCGCCCTAAATAGTTTCGTCCGCATAAGATTACCCAACGATCTGGTCTTATTGATTGAAGACAGCACTCCTCCTTTTTACTAGATACTAGCAAGAGTGATTGAGGTCATTCCCGGAAATGATGGCCGATTAAGAATACCCAGTGACAATTTCAATTAAGTTAGTATAAAATAATATTGTTGTGCATTTTCTCTTAATTATGTTTAAGTTTGCTCAGCCACGTGTGCTTCGCTCTCTCTAAAATGAAGTGAACAGTGTTTTATTTCGATATTCAATTCAAAACGATGTACAACAATTGTGTTAAGCAAACTCTTTATTATTATCAAATGTGCTTATTAAATATCAATTGATTGCTCTTTATTCTCTTCTTAAATAAAACCAAAAACATACTGAATCAATGCTTTGAGGTTTGCTCAAAAGTTATATCGAAGGAATATTTTTTTACAGTTATATAGTACCAAAACATTTGGTATTGCATCTTCTGAGGAAAGAAATTTAATAAGCTTTTGTCATCGAATGCGATAGTCGCAAGACTAGTACGCACTTCGATGCGCATCGCCCCACCTCGAATTTTCCCATTGGTACCTAACCTGGAAATCCCTATTTATCGCTACATCAGCGTATATAAATATTGGCGATTTCCAGGTCAAAAAGGTCAGTCCCTCACGGGCTCTCCGAGAGCTTAGTGCTCGCGGGGCTCTGCTTTTTGTTTTAGCTTTCCTATACTCTGTGGCTGAGTATTTTATTCGACTGAATATTTGGTGTTTTATTTCGACAACCTAAAAATTGTCATGCAAAAAATATCTTGCCTTTTTCAAGGCAAGTCACTGAAGAAGACGACCTGATGTATTATTTTCGACTATTGTCATGTAAGAAAATACCTGTTCTTTATCAAGACGAGCCGTCAGAGGAAAAACTTTAACAAGTCCATACACCGAAAGTGGACTTGGGTAGAGGAGCTTGCGACGCTGTTTTAGAAGCCCTCTACAGAGCACCCGTAGGCTTCAGAAGGCGTTTAGACCCTTAATTGTTTCCCCGAGGTGACATGGCGCCCAACAACGTGGTTAAAACCCGCACCACGACCCAGCTCGAAGGCACAGATGTCACAGAAGGCTACACACCATTGACTTCAACATGGGTTGAAGTCAAGAGAAGAATGGGGAGAACCACGGAGTGTTAGAAGGCTAACTAACACTCCGACATCAAGACCTTCTGCAGACCGGGTGCCTTCAACGTAAAGACACCCTTAACGAGCCAGCCTTCTTCGAAGTTAAAAGCCCCAGATGCCGATGAAAGTCCCGGAGTAGACCCAGTCATAGCCCTCCTACGGAAAGTGGTTGGACGACCACGTAGGTTTCGGCACACTGGTACCCTACGAAACCCCGTTGGATATGGTAGATGGTATCCGGATGACCGAGAAGAAGACGAAACCGTTGGAGGAGTTGGCACACCGACCCAGGATGGACCTGCAGGAGCTTGAGATGCCATCATCACCACCGACCTCCCCTGTAAGTAGTGCAGTGCTGTGAATTTTTGAACTTGTATTGATCATTTTCAGTAAGTGTATGTGTGATATTAGACTTATTAATCGATGGTCGTTGCGTTCTTTTGATTTTGCTTTTTTCGCCAGCTGACTTTTTAAACAGTCCATTCTTTATAGCTATTTTAAGAAGTCAAATTTTATGTATATGTATGAAATATTTCTTTTTATTTTATTAAATTAATTAAGTAATATTCTCAAAGTTCTAATTTACAATCGAATTAAAAATGTTATCGAAACTTTTTCAATTATAATAATAGTCTATTGTCATTACACGCAGTTCCCAACGTGTTTAAATAGCCAGCTGTGTATAAGAAGTAGATCTATCTCTCCGGGTACTAAATTTGTCTTGTTATATATCGTAATTTTGTTTTCATTCACCCATTTTCATAATAGCTATCATTGGAGATCCTTGAATGTAATGTCTTCACCCGAGGAGTGATAAAACTGTCAGGAAAATAATAACGCAACGGATGAGTTGGTATCATCGCGGCTCCAATTAGAAATTTACGCGGTACATTTTTCCTCTTTTATAAGCAATTCACCGCTCTGTCATGAAGTAGATATTTCGATTTGTTCTCGTTGTTGCAGTCAATGCAACTTCCATTACTTGGAGAAGCAGTAGCGTAACCGGATGTATCGTCTGGGTGCATTAAGTCGGTTCAATTTTATTATTTTATAAGACTTCTAAAAGTTCTTTCGTTACTTTGTGCTTATTAAGTGGGATTAGAACATATATTCTAGTACTAGTATGTCTTATTATTCGGAAACTGTTTTTTATATCCTTTTACTTTTTCCATATCTTTTTGAGACTAAAAAATCGTTTTCAACTTAAAATTTTCGTTTGTCTTCTTTTGTAATATTGGTATGGTAACAAAACAAAATAACTTTATTCCATAATGTTATCCCAACTGCTTTATTCTCAAAATATTTTATATACTTGTGGAGAAACATGGATAAAGGCAAGAAAACATATTGTATCCACATTTGTATTTGCTCGTATTGCTATTTGCTCCACAACAAACGATGGAAATTGTTTGAAGCGCACAAAATGAACGAGGTGATGTTGCTAAGAATCGGGCTGAGCTCAGCGATATTATACAACCATCACAAATATCACTAAGAATTATCATATCACTTATCAATTCTACGCTCCCAAGACACAATTCTTACGAAGACAACGATTTAAAGAGGACGTGCTTGCTTTTATTCAGGGAAATTAAGACTTGTACAAATAAACGCCTAGAGTAGGCACCTCGTTCGGAATTCAAATGTTCATTATAAAAAATATAACGTTGAAGTATGTAAGATGTCAAATTAATACCTTATATAGGGCCGCATAAAAGTTACTGCTTTTTGAATTAAATGGAATTTTAAAAAAAATAAATAATTTTTGAATCGCTACAGTATTCGTCTGAGTATACTTTTTACTAAATCGTCAATAATAGTTTGTGGAATTAAATTCTCTTTTTATTTGCTCCGTGCGTGACTGATGCGACACCTACCGCCTTCATCTGACAGTTTTGGACCTCCCAATTTGAGGTTAAACTTATGTTAAATACATGCGAAATTAACAATTATTAATAATTAGTACTTTAATTATATTTTTTCAGTTTATGTACAAAATAAATGTAGTATTAAAAACTGGGTTTCCAAAAATTCATCATAATTTATCTTTTTAACCCCAAACGATAAAGAAAGGGAAAAATCTAATACTGGCAAATCCAGTTTTTCATATAGAAGAGTATGTAACAATAATAGTAAAAGTTATGATCTTCTTCTTAAACGTGCCCTATCAAGTCCCCTTGACGTTGGCGATTAACATGGCGAAACTGTCTCTGTCTCGAGATATTCTAAAGTGTTGCTCAGCTTTCTTTATTCCTGTCCACTCTCTGATATTCTTCAACCAAGAGGCCTGCTTTTTACCAATTCCTCTGCATCTTTCGATTTTACCCATCATAATAAGTTTAAGAATATTATATCGGTCTCCCCTTACTACGTGTCCAAAATAGGCCATCTTTCTACATTTGATGTTATCAAGCAGCTCGCGAGAAGCATTTGCTCTCTCAAGGACTGCCACATTTGTCGGCATAGCGTCCATGGAATTTTTAGTATACGTCTGTGCAGCCACATTTCAAAGGCCTCCAGACGATTAATGGTGGATATGTTTAATGTCCATGCTTCGACACCGTATAAGAGGACTGACCAAATGTAGCATTTAACCATACGGTTTCGAAGTTGAAGTTTCAAGTTATCATTACAGAAGAATGACCTCATTTTTAAAAATGTCGTGCGGGCTATCTCGATTCTACATTTTATCTCTTGATCTGGATCTAGTTGTTCAGTAATATGGCAACCAAGATATTTAAAACTGGACACTCTTTGAATTATATGACCATCAACATATTATCGTGCATCTTGATGTGCTAAACGGCTAAACCCCATGTGTTCTGTTTTTGAACAGTTTTTGAACAATAAAAAGTTATGATATACAAGTTAAAATCATCAGGCAGGCTGCAGTTAACTTGAAGCCTTTGAAATATTATTTAACGTAAATTATTGAAATTTTTCCTATTTCAATTGCATTTGCACCCATTTTTAATAAAATTTATGCGTAAAAAGATAGGTCAAATTTTGTCATATTGCGCCGCTACGCACGCTGGCATCGTTTCAAGGTACCCCTACCATGGTTACACACGGAGCGAATATAAACACATATGACCTCGTCCAACTCGGCTGATGCTTTATTTTTTCCACTCACGTATATTCAGTTTTTACCTGCTAAAACAGACTCTCCTCTGTGATCCAGCTCTTCGGAAGCTGAGTGGTCGTTGTAAGCCCGAACATCACTTCCGAAACACTACCCTCATATGTCCACAGACTTCAGCATAGAAGCTCCCAGTCCCTTTGCCTGTTTTCTCCAAAAGCTGGCTTTTTTTGAGAGGAACCCCGTTCCAGGTAAGGCGTAGAAGATCCTCATCGCTTTTAGAACGGCATCAATCCCAGCGGGCATTTTCTCATTCTCCACAGTCTGACTCACAGAGTCTCTCTTCTTTCTTCTTAATCACTGCATGCATATAGTACTGTACACTAGTCCAACCAGTAACCTTGCCAATGCTATACGCAGTAAGTAGTCTAATGTATGCGGAGTTGCAAGATTTGTAGCTCGCATATTGCTTACTTATATATACAGGATTACAACCCTGTATATATTTGTCTAATATTGTGATGTCCAACTAGTTAAATCGATTTCGTAATTGATCAAGCTTTGTAATGACAGTGTGCAATAATTCATATGGTTACTTTTCATGTTTACTGGGTTTGTGTAGTGTAAAAATCTATGTCCACTATTAGTCCTCCTTTTTTGAAAGATATCATCAAATTAATATAATTTCCATATAATTCTTTTACTAAAAATTGTTCATCTCTCTATTACGAACCTATTTAGAGTTAGTTGTCTTGTTAATAATAAATTCTGTAAGACGATACACTTGCTATAAGATTTAAACAACTTGAAACCAGGAATAACTTTTTTAATTAAAGTCCTATATTACCAACTGACACATTAACCGTAACAGCATTCCTCAATGTACGCCATTGGTCGCAATAAACGACTTGTCTATTTCGCCTTATCTCGGAGCAATACAAATGACTCTGTATGCTTATAAGGATATAACAGAAGAAAAAAAAAGCGGCGTGTATGCATGTAAAGTTTGCCAAACGTTTCCGTGTCAGTGCATCTGGCTCTCTGGTTTGCGTTGCTGATGCTTCTGACAGATTTGAGCTAGCGATGAATCATATTATCGCTTTAGTGGTGTTACAAGTGCACCACTTGACGAAAGCTGTTGCTAAAGTGAAAAAGGACCGCTGGGTGGTTTGCGTATTTTTTGCTCGATTTAATGGCGTCGGTCAGTTGAGTAGCATCTGTTATGCTTTGATGTAGAGCCCATGCACCATGAATTGATTAAAATTAATTCGCTGATTAATCTCGGCTATCACTTTTTCTTTGACGTCGTCCAAAAACAGAGCTTTTAGTGTTAAAGATGTATTAACATGTTGATTGCATTAGAAGATAAGTTTATTCGGTAAAATACGTTATTTACGAATAGAAAATAAGGTGTTTAAGAGCAGCAAAAAGTATATTATATTCCATAATACATTTAATATAGATGGTGTTTTTTTAGAGGTATAAAACTTTAAAATGGAATAAATCAAAGACTTCTTCTTCGTCTTCGTGTGACTAGGATTACTCCTGTTTGTCTGCCTCTTATTCTGTTTCAGTCGTTAGTGACTGTATATTATCTTTCCACTTTTTTTGGGGCCTTTCAACGGGTCTTCTGCTATACAGTTTGTCGTTTTTTTTGTATAGTTCTCTGACTGTTCTTGGAGTAGTTCTATATTATATTGTATTGTTTTTCTTTTATAGTGTTCAATGGTTCTTCTATAGAGGGGGTCTTGTTATACTTCCAATAAATGTCCATTTTTGCTGTCAGTAATTTATCCGCCCGTTCCACATTCTGCTACTCTTCTGACTCGCACATCTTTGATCTTCATTGTGGTATCTTGTTTGATTATTATGTAATCTAAACCAGATATGATAACAGCAGAAATGCTTAAAGCCACAGAAGAAACCGGCGTAAAGTTACTTCATCTACTCTGTAACCAAATATGGCATTCCAAACAATGGCCTGAAGACTGGACAAAATCTACAATAACGACCATACATAAAAAAGGTAGCTTCCATAAATGCGACAATTATAGAACTATCTCTCTTATATCCCATGCCAGCAAGATAATGCTGCATATAATCAATGAGAGACTGAAAACATTCCTTCAAAGAGAAATTCCACAAGAGCAAACTGGATTTACCAAAGGTAGAGGTACTCGAGAACACCTGCTGAATATAAGACAGATAATCGAGAAATCTAGGGAATTCAACATCCCACTATACATCTGTTTTATATATTACCGTAAAGCGTTCGACAGGGTCAAGTGGAGACACTTATGGCGAATACTAAAAGAAGTAGGCGCACCACAACATCTAATTACGCTTATAATCGAACTATATGAACACACTACTGGATCAGTTAAAGTACTTGACACACTTTCGAACGAATTTTATCCAGAACGGGGTGTCAGACAAGGATGTATACTATCTCCACAATTATTCAACATATATGGGGAGTATATTATGCGAAGAGCACTTGAAGGATGGGAAAAGGGCATCTCAATAAATGGTCATAAACTAAACAACCTACGTTTCGCAGATGACACAGCCCTTCTTGCAAATAGTCAAGCAGAGCTGATAGAACTTATACGACTGATCGAAAACGAAAGTCAAATATTTGGTCTGCAATTAAACATATCAAAGACAAAGATCATGATAGTGGATAGACTACACAACAATCATCCACACATAACCACAATTGACCGATTCGAGGTTGTGAGCTCATACTTATATCTGGGATCATTAATCACAAACACAGGGTCATTACCAGAAGAGATTAAACGTAGATCTGTTGAGTAGCAAAAGTTGCCACAGCAAAAATGACCAAAATATGGAAGGACTGTCAAGTTTCAAGAGCGATAAAGATGAGGTTGATCAACTGCTTAATATTCCCAATACTGGCCTACGGATGTGACTCTTGGACTCTGAGACAATCGGAGAGAAGAAAGATAGACGCCACTGAAATGTTCTGTTGGAGACGAATGTTACGAATTCCTTGGACCGACCGCAGAACAAATAATTCAATTTTAAGAGAGATAAAAGCCAACGACTCTCTAGTAAAGTCCATCTCCAACAATTAAAATATTTTGGGCATGTTATGAGAGCAAACACAGAAAACATGGAAAGACTCATAATACAAGGAAAGGTAGAAGGCCGAAGATCACGAGGAAGATCCCAACAAGATGGATAGATCAAATTACAGAAATATGCCAAAGACCTATGCATGAATTGAAAGAAATGACCAGAGACAGAGATCTCTGGAGACGGACAATACACGACATCACGTCGACCACTACACTCCCCCTGGGAGGTCAGGATTTAAAGAGAGAGAGAATCTATTGTCGATTTCAGCTTACGTGTTTCTTGCATCCATGTACATTTATGAATATTTTTATGTCTGAAAAATCGTAGAAAGAACGTAATCGTATCTTATACAACTTAATTAAAAATGATTGATAAACATCTAAGCGTTAAGAGCGAAGCTGGTTTATAAACCTTAATGTCTAATTTAAAATTCATGTACATATTTCTATTTTATTTTATCTACTAGTCATATTGATTAAGTCCTTTGTAGTACTCAAATAATTGTTTGTTTGTTTTGACATATTGTAGCAAGTTAATTTGTCTACCACGGTGGGTGTTACTTGTAACAATATATAATTGATTATAGGGGGTTGAAAGGGGGAACTGAATAACTGCTGGGCTGGAGATTGGGTAAGCTAATAAACTGAAACGTCTGCGAACGGCCACTGTGTTTTTGTTGAAGAGCTGGGTCGTGGCTAAAACGTTTCTTTATTTTAGAAACTGGGATGGCTAACTACAAAGTAAGAAATAAAAAAAATACAAAGATTTTCTCGACAACAATCTTCTTCTTCTGCAGCCTGTGTTCGTCCACTGCTGGACATAGGCCTCTTCCATTTGCTTCCATCGATTTCTACTTTTGGCAATTCTCATCCACTGCTTGCCCGCGACTTGTTTGATATCGTCTGTCCACCTCTTCTGCGGTCTGCCTACTCCTCTCCTGTTCTCTCTTGGTCTCCAGTTTGTTAATCTTTGTGTCCATTTTTCGGGATTATCTCGGGCAACGTGTCCGACCCATTGCCACTTGAGCCTTGCAATACGTTCTGAGACATCAGTAACCTTTGTTCTTTCACGAATGACGTTATTTCGAATCCTGTCTCTCAAACTAATCGACAACAATACACAAGGAGATTGCTAAACTATTTAAATTGAATGCCGTTTAAAAAAAATCCTCTTACTGGTTAGAAAGAAAGGCTTTTCTTTCCTAAAAAATTTTTAATGGTGAAAATCTTTTTAAAAGAAATAATTTTAAGCTCCTGGTTTAAAGAGAAACATTACATAGTTATTATTATTTCACATAAACAGTTATTACAAATAAAATTATCTAAATTTATCAACAAACCTTACATTGACGCTATTTGTAGCAATTTAAAAAATAATTATAAATCAAAATATAATGATTTTAATCAACATTACTTACATTGAGTTTAACCTTTAACAAAACAATTTAAAATTTTGGTTATGTACCAAATGACAATGGAAACAAAAAATGAAAAAATCTTGGTGAGACCACATGGGCCTCTTACAACCATGGAACAGCTGTTTTTGAAAACCCATGGCATGGAACACGGCAACACGTCGGTGATTATCTCACTTTACAAAGTCTGTCAAATAGCATATTGAGATTAAACTCGCCTTCTTCTAACTCGTGGAATTAAACAAAAATTTTGCCGATTTGTTTTGAAATCATCTCCCGAAATCCAACTGTACGGGTCCATCGAGAGTGATATCATTCTCCCAAATCGGTATACACATAAACGGAAAGATTCCTGTTAATTTGATGCGCAAAATATCCAAACGAAATAGCAATTTGTGTCATTATAGACAGACTAAAAATGTTTATATTATCAGTCTCAGCGACGCAAAAATATTAAGAATATTTTTTGGTGTTTTAATATATACGAGGTAAGACAGAAATGCTGCAATACACACATTCGTCTATATACTATATGTATTTTAGACTTAGCTTCTTTAGGCCCTAAAGATACTGTAAAAGTTTGTAAAGAGCGAAACCGGTAGTCCATTCCCTTTTTACAACTTTAATTAAACCTATTACGGATTGCGAGTAGAAAACCTATTTCCCTAACATTCATAAATGTTTTTTATTATTTTACTTTTGTTTTTGGTGTATTATTCCAAACGCTTAATGTACATGTTTGCTGTCTTTATTAGTATTATTCTGTATTTATTACTGTACATATGTGATTCATAATTAATGCCTATAAAATTTGAACATTATAAAATTGTAAATTGAGACATCTCCTGCTAGGTTTACCGCAATTTTCCTTTCTCCTAAAAGCACTGCATAATAATGTTGCTGGAAACATTACCTTTTGTTTCCTCACGACTCCATAATTAAGTTTTACTACATATTCCTGGCATCCTGATATTACACAGCCATTAAAACTGAGTTAGCACCTGTAGTCTAGCCACCTTTTTACATCCGCCTCTAAAATAAGAATATTGATTTTATAAGGCGGACAGCACAGCCGTCACAATTTCCTTACTAATTCAGAACAAACTGCGAAAGACGTTCGAATAAGATTTAGGACTGCATTGATGATGGGATATTGGTATTATTAAAATGCAGTATTTTAAAGAAGATATTTTCCAATGTTATTTTTTACACAAATATTGTTTTTGTGTTTCATTGCTACACAAGTTAAATTATTTTTTGAATCAATAAATCCGAAAGAGCCACCACTAAGTATATCAGGATACATAATGTATTGGGGTTAAATAATCAAGCATCCTTTTGAAATATCTGAAGCGACTGTAATGTTTTTTACTAGTTACCATTTGATTTTAAATAATATCATTACAAATAGGTAAAGAAATAATAAATAAGACTTACTTACAATCAATTTAATTTAACTATTCAGACGACCGGTTTCGCTTTCTACAATATGCAAAGCATCTTCAGGTCTCGATACAAAGTTAAATAAATGCTGAAATAATAAAAACCCATATTAGGGTGTAGTCTAATAAAGATAAACAAATTAGATGTTATAAATTACAATAATTATGCCAATATTACATGTCTGTGGTTTTTCAAAATGAATAAAAAGGAATAAAAAAGGTATAAAAAAGTTTTAACAGACAAGGTAAGACCCACAAATTGTTATAAAATAGTCTATTAGATTGTAATAAATTAATAAATGAGCAAATAAATAAACATTACTTACATGCCGGTACTCTATTAATTGATGGATGGTAGAACATGGTTAAAACTATCATGTATTGTTGAATGGAGAACTTAGGTCTGCTATTGTAGTTGTTTGACAATAAACGGGAAGTTCTTGAGGAGATAGATTTGATCCAATGAAGTAGAGATAGGTGTAATGTGATTGTTTGTTAGATGAAAGTGATGTTATATACCATTGTATTATTTAAAAGTTATTTATACTTATTCGAGAGATATATTTATGAAATGTGTGTTATTTATTGAGTATTTGTTTTATGAAGGTGACAGTTTTATGACAATGAATAAGCTTAGATGTACAAATTGTGTGGGAGTGCAATTCTTTCAACTTGTAATTATCAAATTTCTTTGATAAAATTCTATTGGCAAAATGGTAGATTATTGCAAAGTCGAGTATATAAAATATTAAAGTTAAAACCATTAAGGACAATTTAAACACACTAAAAACAGAAAACACTTAGAAGGGACGAAACAAACATTAAATTTAAAAAGGGGGAAGGAATTTTATGCACTACATCTCAGTCTTGGACACATGAGTTTTTATGGTATCTATTAGATTTTAGAGGTAAATTTGACATATGTAGGTTAACATGTGACAGTTCTTCTTCTATTTCTCAATACAGCAAGTTAAGTTATCTAGTTTTATGAAATAATATAATATCATTACACTATGTTAACAATTCCTTATTGGTTTACACCAGGATATATTTCAGCTGATATTTGGGCCTTTTCAGGCAATGCAGAATTGAAGACAGACGTAGACGGAGTGCTAACTATTAGACTTTTATAGAATCGAATTTTAGAATATATTCTTTGTTATTCGTTTATCAAACGGATAAACAAAGAACACATCGTGAAGAGATATACAGTAACTGTTATAACAAATATGAAATGAAATCTAATATCAATCCAAAGAAAGCACCAAAGATGGCCTTACTTCTGAATAATTTTAAAGCACTTGACCAGAAAAAGAATAATAAATAACGCTCTTCAGAATTTTAAATACTAACATATATAGCTAAGTAAGGTGATGAGTATACGGTACTGAGATGTTTTGCAGATTAGTGTTCTACTATCTCTACCAAGTATATTTAAGTCTACCTTAGAGCAACGTTAAGTTAGCAAATTGTTCGTATTACGCGTAATGCTAAATGACTGCTAAGAAACTAAGGTTATAATATTTTTGTTCTATTGTTTCCTATTCTGCTTTTATATAATTACAATTTATGTAAGTATAAACTGTAAGTACTAAGTCAGCATATGCTGATCAGACACAGCAATATCTACATCGAATAATTGTTACTTACTCCGTGACTTTAAAACTCTTCGTGGGTTTTATCCGACTTGACAACATGCCTCCATTTGTCTTTGTCATGAGCAATCTTCATCGAATTCTTCACTCCCATAGTTTTAAGGTCACCTGCTATATTATCTCACTACTGAACTTGAGGTCGTTCACGTGGTCTTCTTCCAGTTAGGATTTCTTCCCTTACCAGTCTCTTATGATTTTTTCGTCAGAAAGTATTCAGAGGTGTTCAGGCCACTAGTGTCTTCTGGACTTGTATCTCTTGTATAATGTTAGCGTCTGGATATAGTTCTACGAGCTGTTAGTTCTTACCCTGTATTGTCCTTCTGATCCATCATTCACAGGCCAAAGATCTTTCTTAGAATTTTTCTTTCTCAAATACGTAGTCACTCTTGTAAAGTACGAGTCATCTGGCATTGTGTTTTGTATGTGGGGGTATTGGTCTTCTATTTCAGCTGCATGCACTTCTTTGTTTGATGTACATATTTCTGCTAGATTGGTCGTTTAAAAGTTGCTAGTAGTATTTCTTCCCGGTTTTTAGGATTCCGTTGTCATCAGTAATAAGCTGTTCTCTGTCGTTTTGAATAAAGTTTCCTGTTCTTGTTTGGTCTCTGGTCTTGATCTCTTAAACTGTTTTAAAGAATGGTTTTACTAAATGTTCTTCCGATTTTGTTCAATAGTTTTAATTATTTGTTCCTGGTGCTTCTTTTTCCTGTTTTTCTGTTTATTATTTATACCTTTCACAATTGTTGTGCGAGTGATTTTGTAGCATATCCCTTCTAGTCACGATTCTTTCTTTTATGAATTTCAGGCAATCGCCATCTAACCATTTTTTTGTTGTTTTCTTTTTGTGCGCTAGTATTTCATCTTATACGTTTGTCAAAATTAATTTTATATTTTTAAAAACAGAGTCTGTGTTGTTATAATCCTCTGTGTATGTTAGCGCTATCTGTATAGCCTTTTGAAATGTTTGCTCTATTACATTATCACTCAGAACTTTGGTATTTCATAATGGAATCGAATATGGCCCAATCAAAACAGTATAAGAAGCAATATACCAAATACAGCCTTAGCCTAGCATTTTTTTTTGGAAAATAAATAAAGTGTACAGATTTTATAAAGAAAGGGTGTTAAATAATAATGATAAGTGTATTTGGGAGATGATTTATGTTAAAAACATCTAAACTTTATTAACAATAGAACAGCCTTAAAAGACTGGCCCAATATATATATTATATATATATATATATATATATATTTATATATATATATATATATATATATATATTATAATTTAATAAATTAGTCGTTATGACGGTTGCTATGACAACTTTAAAAGGAACAAACTTCTCTCACTATAACTTCTATGTCCTTAAGAGACACAGCTGATGATTGTCGATCCTAAGTTAAAGATCAATAATATCGCACAAATTGTCTATGGGATTTAGATCAGGGCTACAGAATGGCCAAGTTCATGGTTTGAATACCAACCTCGTCTAAATAATCACGGACGATAATATACTATAGTATAGGAGATATTACTCCCCAAACTATAGCATAGCGTTTTCTTAGTCGTCGAATAACTCTTACACCACCCTATCTACCTGAGCTATATAAGCAATACCTTTATTCATCAGTAAACAATACGTGTTTCCAGTCATCAGCATCCCAGTCAAGGTACTTCTCCACTCTCTGGCAAATTGCAATGTACTTTTTCAATGTACGATGATTTACATTTAAAGCTAGTGCTTCAACTGATATTTTTACATTTAAAGCTTGTTTAACAGGACTATTTTGCGTAGTGTTCCGATTAATTTGAATATTATGAACATCTGCCACTTTTAGAATATAGTAAAATAAAATGAAAACACACATCTGTACACCTTGTATATGGATAAAACGTTGATATTTCTCAGAAAACACTAAAACAATATTTACTTAGAAATAGACCTATAATGTGAATAAAAAACATCGAAATCCAATCAACAGTTCAGAAGAAAAATAGCTTTAAACTTATGGGTACACTGAATGTGGTGCGTTAATTTGAAAGAGTAGTATATATACTTCTAATAATTATTATAAAACCATACTAGTTTCATGTCTCCTACTCTCAAGGTTAGGTCAACTGCACTTTATGATCAAGTATCAATAAGGAACTCTGACCATTAAAATAAATGATACCAAAAGAGACACGAATTTTTCAAGATAGCCACACGTCCTATTTAGATAATTTTGACTTCGATTAACCCATATGTGCCCGTATTGATAGATCCACTAATATTTCTCGTGAACGAGGTCAGATTATGGTCGGGAAACAAGTTTCTTCGGAAACAGTTTTTAGATAAGAGTAATGATGTAAAATGTTTCAAACGGCCATATATGGCTTCTCATCTGTTGGTTAATATCGCATAAATTAAGAAGAAAATTGCATGCTGATGCGACAGAGATTAATCTCGGCAAGAACTAAGACTTTACAGTAAATTCTGTAATTCTTGGTCATTAATAAAATAGTGTGGTCTATTAAATAAGAAATGAAGTTAATTTGTTAAGATAATCTTCTTGCTAGTTTGATTTATTCGACATATTATCTTTTTAAGAAGTATAAATACTATGCAATAAGAATTCTAAACCCTAATAATACAACGATACTTATATATTTTTTTGATTGTAAACACTTCTTAACTGTTCCTGTTATTTTACCCGTCCTTCTTCTTCTTAACGTGCCCTATCAAGTCCCCTTGACGTTGGCTATTAACATGGCGAAACTGTCTCTGTCTCGAGTTATTCTAAAGAGTTGCACAGCTTTTCTTATTCCTGTCCACTCCCTGATATTCTTCAAACCAAGAGGCCTATATATATATATTATATATATATATTATATATATATATATATATTTATATATATATATATATATATATATATATATATATATATATATATATATATATATATATAGTCCCAAGATTCCTAAGAGGAACATAGGGCTTCCACAAAGTGTCTCCAGCGAACTCTATTTCTGGCTAGTGCTTTGATTTTAAGCCAGGATTTTCCCATTTTTCTCCCTTTGTCCAGTTTCTGTCCTTCTCCAGTTCCCTTAGGTCATGCCTACTTTCCGTCGGCCTTGGGGATTCCAATCCAGCGCTGTCCTGGCAATGTCATTTAGCGGTCTACGGAGTGTGTGGCCCAGCCATCTCCATTTTCTTCGCCTTATTTGCTTTATGACATTGTCTTGGTTGCTTTGGTTCCATAAATTTTCATTGGAGATTCGGTTAGGCCAAAACATACGAAGGATTTTTGACAACTTGTAATTGGTATACTATGGGTGCTGATATCTTCCACGTTTCGCAGCCATACAGTAATACAGCTTTTACATTTGTGTTGAAGATTTTTAATTTCGTTTTAGTTGGGGTAAATCCTGGATTTCCATATGTTGTTAAGCATGTTGTAGGCGTTGCGAGCCTTATTTATTCTTTCAGGTACATCATGCTCTGTACCCCCATTACAGTCAATTATGCTGCCCAGATATACAAATTCCGCTACTCTCTCAATTTTCTGGTCGTTGATCATAATAGGTTGGTTGTTTCTGGTACCAAATCGCATTTCTTTGGTTTTGTTGATGTTTATTTCTAGACCAACCTTCTTTGATTCTTCTTGTACTTTGTTTACTTGGAGTTGCATGTCCTGTTTTGTATGTGCTAGGAGGCATATATCATCAGCGTAATCTAGGTCTTCCAGTCTATTTGTTAATCCCCAGTAAATTCCTCTATTAGAGTTTACCTTTGTTAGTATGGAGTCCAGTACAATGTTAAATATAATGGGGGATAAAACACAGCCCTACTTTACTCCGTTTAGCATAGCTATTGGGTCAGATGTTATGCCGTTGTGTAGGATTTTGCTTTCTGTGTCACTGTAGGCGATTAACATGGTGAAACTGTCTCTGTCTCGTGCTATTCTAAAGAGTTGCTCAGCTTTCCTTATTCCTGTCCACTCCCTGATATTCTTCAACCAAGAGGCCTGCTTTCTACCAATTCCTCTGCGTCCTTCGATTTTACCCATCATAATATGTTGAAGAATATTATATCGGTCTCCCCCTACTACGTGTCCAAAATAGGCCATCTTTCTACATTTGATGTTATCAAGCAGCTCGGGAGCAGCATTTGCTCTCTCAAGGACTGCCACATTTGACAGCATAGCCGTCCATGGAATCTTAAGTATACGTCTATTTTACCGTCCAAACATTCTAAAGATGTTGTCTGTTATGGGACTATCGCATGGGTTTGACACAAACAATGCTAGGCTCATAGAGGTCAGTTATGAGAGAAAAGAGCTGTATAATCCAGCACAAGATTAAAGGGATGTTAACAAGAGGAACGAGAGGATCTCATCATCTACCAGATATTTACTTATTAAATTCGACTTGTATCCTTCTTCAACTTTCCTCTTATAAATTTCATGAGTTTTATTTTTTTTGTAGTTACCTAGCATCATTTTTAAAATGTTCTCCTTCAACTCTTTCTCTTTTAATATATGAAGATGAACCTATCGCTGTACATGCTCCATTAATATAAAAATTTATAATCAGCTGTTTTATGGCGTTTGTCTAAATGCACAAGAGATACTACCCAACCAGTGCATTTATCGCTTGCGACTGTTGCCTGCGTCAAAAACCATCAACAGTCACATAGAACAGACTGTGTCTTAAGTCCCATAATCTGAAAATAAAGAAACGATGCTGAGAACCTTTTTGGATATAGAGATAATAGAGAACTGAATGTGCACCTGAGATGCACACAGGGGGAGTTTTGCCCCTACTGCTGTGGAAGCTGGTGATGGACGGACTTATAGAGAATTTAAAGGCAAATGGTTATCAAATATGCGGATAATTTGGTAATCGTCTCGCAAGGAAAGTACAATGCGGTAGTTAGGGATCCTATGAACGAGATCCTGATGAAACAATGGACTTGAGGTAGGAGCCAAGTATAAGTTCCCACAAAGCCAATATAGTTGATTTCAAACGCAGACTGAAATTACAAGAACTTTGTCCTCTAAAGTTGTAGGGATAAAAAACTGAGCTAAAGGGAGGGTAAATGATCTCGGACTTATACTAGACTTATACTAGACACTTACCTGGAGCCGGCAATTAGAAGAAGAAAAAATATGCAACGCTGTGACAACTCAGACTGTGTCATTCGCATGTATGGAAAGAAATGGGGATTAAAACTGGACATTGGTGCATTGGTGCATTGGGTGTACAACATGTTGAACAGATTCTTAATTTCTCATGCAGCGACTATGTGGTGGACTAAGATACCTGAATAAGCTGCAAAAGACAAACTCAGCAAGGTGCAAAGACTTGCGTGTTAGTAGTGGTACTATGCCATGCACACGACTCGAACGGCAGCTATAAAACTTTATTAGGCCCTGCCTTTCTTGCATTTTATATTACAAAAAGAGACAAAATCAGAAACCTATAGATTTAAAGATAAAACAATGACTGAAACATGAGTACAGGGACTGTGACGAATGACATATCTTTAATGTTAAATCGGATCACATGCGAATGATAGAATTTTAAGAATTACAAAGGTGTCATTTTAGACAGTATTATATATTAATATATATATATATATTATATTTATATATATATATATGGAGAAACAAGGAGTATCACAACCACAGGTTAAGATCTGGTATACAGACGAATCTCAGACTAGAGATAATGTGGGGGCAAAAGTATACTCAAAAATCCAAGAATTAGCTACAGCTTTATCTTTGAGACAGCCCTTAAAAAGAGCAGATCTATTTATTTTGTTTATTTTATAAGTGACGTGCATCTTGTGTGGAACTTCATGAGGGAACTGAATGATTTGAGGAGACCGGAATAAGGTTGAGCTTTTCTGGATAGCAGCGTATCAAGGCATCGAAGGCAACGGAAAAGTAAATCAACTTGCTAAAAGAGGATTGAGACTATAACATCGAAAGCGTGAAAAGTTTTACATATCTAGGTTCACTAATTACCGCAGATAACAATATCAGTGAAGAAGTTAGAGAAGAATACATATCGCTAATAAAACATATAATGGACTAATTAAACATCTAAGATCTAACATATCACAAGAAAAACCAAATGCAAAATATACAAGACCCTGATAAAACCGGTCCTTGTATAGGGATCAGAGACGTGGACACTGTCGAAAAGCGATGAGAACCTATTAGGTACATTTGAACCAAAAATCTTAGACACATATATAAGGGTGTAAAGGAAAATGACATATGGTGCAGAAGATATAACTTTGAACTATAAACAGCATACAATGAACCTGAGATAGCAACATCCATAAAGATCGGACTTCTGCGCTGGATGGGCCATGTTGAACGTATGTTGGAGACTGAAACGCCAAAACATATAATGAGGCAAACACTAGTAGGGAGAAGGTCAAAGAAAAGACCCAAACTTAGATACATGGAACAAGTGGATCAAGATCTGAAAACACTTAAGATTACCAACTGGAAAAACAAAGCAAAGAACAGAACAGAATGGCGGAAAATCCTAGAACAAGCCAGGACCCAGAAAGGAATGTCGAGCTACTGATGATGAAAAGAGGATTGAACGAACCAGCTATTACCCTGGGTCCATTAAAGGCTGTAGTATGAAGGGATTTAGAGGACTTAATCTGAGAAAGTCATGGGCGATATTGGAAGAGAGTCTTAAAAAAAATACATGGAAAATTTTTACTGGTGAAACATGTAAGAAAACAGAGGAACTACTCCACATGGGCAGTAATAAATTGAAAACACTAACAAAAGTGTTAATCATACATTCACCAGTAAGAGAATTTCTAAATAAAATAAGACATTTACAATGGAGACCTTAACATCACACTCTGCGATAAGAAACCAGAAACTGTAATACATGTATTATGTGATTGCGCTAAACCTCAAAAAACCAAAAAATATGGGTAACAAAGAGGACACTCTGTTATGTTCATGACACACCAATCTTCTCTTCTTCATGTAACATGTCCTGTCAGAACGTTGGTTACCATCATAACTATCTTAAATTTTATTCACTGCCACCCGAAATAGCATGCTTATGTTAATCTTTCCTCGTCCAATCTTTCTTCGTCCTGGACTGCGTTTGCCTGCAATTTGTTTAACATACCAATGCAAAAGTTCCTGGCTGATATAGGAATAACAGGTATAATCAGATTTCGCCCCCAAATAGATTTACCTGTTACAAGAATCTCTCTAAAAAGTACTTTCAGGCTAATACAGACTTAGTATTTTAAATCCAGTCACCTATCTAAGTACTGTATACGCCACATAGAAAGATCCAACTCGCGCATGTGGCGTGTGTTAAAGAGGTAACAGTGGCGTGTGTTGAAGAGGTAAACAGTGGCGTGATTATGTCTTTTATATAATTAACGGCACCGAATAATTACCATTGCGCTACTGAGCGTGGATAAATATGTAAACAAGGTGCTCGGATCGAATTGGTACGAAAATAAGGATTTGCGCTGGATCTTCGTAACTGGCACCTACTGTATCTGGAGATTGAAGAGTGCCTGGACAAATGCTTCAATTTGGCAAAAAAGATTTATTGCTTGTGACACAATACGAGTATTAAACTTCGTGTAAGACTCGAATGTCTACAATTTGTCAGGCCCTAAAAATTTGTAAAAGAAGACTAAAAAGAGTTGCACAATTTTACATTAATAAAAGAGACCTGATTTGCAATATTCCGCACAGGGCTGGCTATTTAGAGTAACAAGATTAATAGTGTTAAGATAAATATGACTCATAAAACTGTAAACATATTATTTTTAATTCTATTCTAATATTTTTCTAGTATTTTCTAGTAAGTTCTCCGCTCCACAAGAACCTGTCTGGCGTGACCTTCCATCCTATTCGAGAAGGTTCGTCGCGTCGTCCGAATTTGACGGGATTCCAGATTAACGGCTGTTTTATATATAAAGAGGACATTTTATTGTAAACAGTTAGTTTTTAGTCTAAATATAATGTATCGAGTTTAAATTATCGTAAGGAGGAAAGATCGTATATAAATTACAATCGGTAAATAGTGTAAATAAATTTTTGTAAGACTTTATATAAATTAAAGTAGTTGTGTTCTAGTTTTTAGTGATAAGTGTAAGACTGTAGTAAATTAATAAAGACTCTAATAAACTGTTAGAACATTTTATAATAAATAAAGTTTATAAATTAGATTAATAAACTTGGTTCAATAGAATAATTATAATTCCCAGAAATATTGCAAATATTCAGAAAAACCCAGACCTTAACAGAAATAAGCTTCCTAGTCCTCTAGCTCTTCTATTTTTGATATGTTTTATATTTATGTAACACTGAAAACTTTGTTTTCAAACTTCCACAAAATTTATTTTAAATAGTATCACTTCAGCTGTTTCGGCTAATTGCCTTTCTCAAGGGATCTATTTTGCATTGGGTTTACAAATTTATAGTCTCTAATGAAATAGGTTGAGGAGGGGAGAACTGTTTGTCTCAAGTTGGTCATTCAGAATTATATCTGTTTTTTAATTTGTTGATTTCCATAGATTCTAACAAAGATAGCTTAAGGCCTTTATTTTGAATGTGAAGAATTTTAAATTTGTCATTAAAAGAATGATTATAATCTAGAAGGTAAAGTGCGTATGTCGAATCTGTTTTTCTATTCTTGAAAGCCCTTTTATGTTCTGCTATTCGTTAATCAAAGTTTCTACCAGTTTGACCGATGTAAGTTTTTGGGCAGTCGCTACATTGAATTTTGTACACACCACTATTTAAGTGTTTTTTATTTTGGCTCTTGCTTATTTTTAATATATTTGCCTAGGTTGTTATTTGTTCGGAAAGCTGGTGTTATTCCTTTTTTTTTATGTGTTTGACAATTTTTGTTGTTATTTTGCCTGTATATGTAATTGAGCAGAAGGTACTGGGTTTTTTCTCTGGTGGTGGAAAATACTAATTTCAGGGCTTTCTTGTGTAGTTTTTGATTTAACATTTTATTAATTGTTTGTTCGTTGTATCCGTTGTTTACTGCTATTTGCTTAATTATATTTAATTCTGTCTCAAAGTTGTATTTTGACATCGGAATTTCTGTTAATCTATGTACATACTATGATAAGCTGCCAGTTTATGTTGTGTTGGATGGGATGACAAATTGTGTATATTCGTGTCAGTATGGGTAGGTTTATGAAATATGGAGAAGTCATGTTTGTTTTGAAGTCTGCAATTTTTAAATCTAAAAAATTTATGGATTGATTTTGTTCTGTTTCTATTGTAAATTCAATATGACTATGAAAGTGAATTAATATACGATAAAAATTGGTCGAGTTGCCTGTTAGTTCCTGTGAAACATACCAGTACGTCGTCTACGTATC
The DNA here is from genome assembly GCA_918026665.1 of Diabrotica balteata. Classification (NCBI taxonomy): domain Eukaryota; kingdom Metazoa; phylum Arthropoda; class Insecta; order Coleoptera; family Chrysomelidae; genus Diabrotica; species Diabrotica balteata. The sequence goes on from OU898284.1 coordinate 10,432,258, forward strand.
TCCACCAATATAAAAAACTGTTTGAATACGGGATGTTTTGAAATCTTTGTCTCTAGATGATCCATAAAAATATCTGATAGCAATGGGCTTAGAGGATTACCCATTATAAGTCATGCACTGTTATTTGTATATATTTTATTATTAAATTCAAAGTAGTCCTGGTTTATGCAAGAAGATGTAAAATTTCAGATGTAATTATTGGATTTGTATATTTTGGTCTAAAAGGTTTTTTACTAGAATAAAAGTTTCTGTAGGAGGGATACTAGGAAAAAGATTTTTTACGTCAAATGAAATTAATCTGGAGTTGTTAGGTAATTGAAAATTTTGTATTTTATTAACTAGTTCTATTGTATTTTTTATGGTAAATTTAGGTGAAAATTTAGTGTGTTCTAAAATAATCTCTAACAGTTTTTTTGAAATTTTATATGACGGAGCTGTATAAAAAGAAACTACAGGTCTTATTGGGTGATCCGGTTTGTGTAGTTTAATGAAAGAGTATAATTTAGGAGGCTGTGGGTTCATGATATTGAGGTATTTCTGTTCTATTGGATTTAGTATTGATTTTGAATTTTCTAACGCTAGCTTAATTTGTTTTTGATATTTTTCTGTCAGATCTTTGTGTAAAGTTTCAATATTTTGATTATTTAAGAATTCTATTGTTTTGTTATTATATTCTATTTTATCTATAGCAATAGTAGTGTTACCTTTGTCTGCTTTTGTAAACACAATGTTGTTTTCTATTGATTTATTTTTAATTGAAATTGCTGTTTTATTCTCTTTATAACAGGAATACTTAGTGTCACTACACACATCTGTAATAGATTTGGCAATTATACTTTTTTCGACATTGTTAGCAGTTTTTTGTTTAACGCTACTTTACATTCTACACCTAATTAGTCTAAAGTTCTCTCATTATGTTGGGGCAAGTTGTGTTTAAATCCTTTCTCTAAAAGTTGTATCTCGCGGTTGCTAAATTTAGTATCTGTTAAATTTATAAATCTATTGAAAAAAGTATGGTTCAAAAAAACTTTTTGTATAATGAATATTGGGTTTTTCCACCACCAGCGAAAAAACCCGTACCTTCTGCTCAATTACATATACAGGCAAAATAACGACAGAAATTGCCAAACACATAAAAAAGAAAGGAATAACACCAGCTTTCCGAACAAATAACAACCTAGGCAAATATATTAAAATAACAAGAGCTAAAATAAAAAACACTTAAATAGTGGTGTGTACAAACTTCAATGTGGCGACTGCCCAAAAACTTACATCGGTTCAAAACTGGTAGAAAACTTTGATAAATGAATAGCAGAACATAAAAGGGCTTTTAAGAATAGAAAAACAGATTCGACATACGCACTTCACCTTCTAGATTATAATCATTCTTTTAGTGACAAATTTAAAATTCTTCACATTCAAAATAAAGGCCTTAAGCTATCTTTGTTAGAATCTATGGAAATCAACAAATTAAAAAACACAGATATAATTCTGAACGACCAACTTGAGACAAACAGTTCTCCTTTCCTCAACCTATTTCATTAGAGACTATAAATTTGTAACCCAAGCCAAAATAGATCACTTGAGAAAGGCAATCAGCCGAAACAGGTGCAGTGATAATATTTAAAATAAATTTTGTGGAAGTTTGAAAACAAAGTTTTCAGTGTTTTATTGTTACATAAAATGAATTTCCATCAAGTAACGGTCGAATCCATCAATTATTTTATATTTATCATTACCCGGATAATACCATAATTTTATGTTTGTTTATTGTAACTTCGCTTATGAACCTGACTACAACAACTAGATGTACTATCGGATTATAACACGCTCTATAAGAATTACAGACGATACTTCTTCCTCAGTTTGTATTCATTGCTTCGAGTCATTCTAGTTGTGCAACTATTATTGACAAAAAACGTTTGTGCCTTAGTGCAATAATTTCAGATTCGTATCGCTTGATATTTAAACTCAGTTTACAACGTAATATGGAAAATCGACGAAAATTATAATAAATTTTCATAATAAATGATAGTTACTAGATTGCCAACGAGTTATGAAACATGTTGTAGACTTACAACAAATTGGCAAGTCTAATTAAATTGTATGTGAACATTAATTAAATTGTCGCCATCATTAGTTGTTATTGATATTCCATACTTGGTAATTTATTTAAATTGTTGCAAGAAGTATACGACAATGTGATGGATATAATGGATACTAGACTGAGTTCTTATACCGGAGTTCTGTATAAGCCAATCTATAAAAATAGTATCGAGACAACGTGACAAAGGAACAACAATCGAAAAACATTTTTTACACATATTACAATAATGTACATTATGTAAAAGCTAAAAAAGAAAAGCCTTCTATACTAAGTGACATAGAAATCCGAACACCCAGTTTAAATGATTTTGATTCAATAAAATTTGGGTAATTTATTTATCTTACTGAAAAAAACAAGTGATAAGGCTTTATCAGTTAAAGATTCCGGTTTTTATACTTTTTGTTTTTAAATTCACTAACAATCTAAAAATGAATATTTCAGCCGCAGTAAAGATCCAAATGTGGCGGATTGTGGTTCTTGTCATTCTTTACGATTGGTTACGATGCCTAGAGTACGGAGACCTGTACGATTTCGTCAACTTAGTGAGTTGATAGGGGCCGTAAATGGGACTTCGGGAAGCTGGACTTTCTTTTCGGGAAGTTGCAGTTAGAGTGCAAAGAAGTGTAGACACCGTGGTTAGGTGTTGTCAGGCATGGCTTCAAGAAGGCCGGACGCAAAGAGCAAGGGGCACTAGACGCCGCCGTAGAACAACAGACCGTGAAGATCGCCGCCTAGAAGAGACCGTTTCTCCACTACCAGGTCCATTGCAAATGAATGGTTTGCAGACCTATTGGCATGCGAAGTGTTTACCGATGAATGAGAAGTTTTGGCCTGTTTTCATACCGACCGCACTGGGTCCTCCCTTTAACTCCATAACACTGCCGTAATCGCCTTCAGTGGTGCAGAGAACGGTCACTCTGGAATCAGGAATGGAATAGTATGTCTTTAGTGACGAGTCTCGATTTTATTTAGGCATGCACGATGGTCGAGCGAGTGTTAAAGGCGACGTGGTGAAGGAGGAACCACAGTTTTTTGTTGAAAGACATGTTCATCACACTGTTGGAGTTATGGTTTGGGGTGCTATAGCTTATGGTTCTAGGTCACCTTTAATCTTCATCAGAGGTAACATGAACGCGCATCGTTATATCCAAGAAGTTCTAGAACCCCACCTTTTACCCTATCTTGACACCCTGGCAAATCCAACTTTCCAACAAGATAATGCCCGACCACATGTTGCAAGAGTCACAATAGACTTCTTTCAACATAATGATGTCACATTGTTAGCATGGCCACCAAGATCTCCCGACTTATCCTCAATTGAGCACGTGTGGGATAGATGGGTAGGAGATTGCTCAATTTGCAACGTCCTCCTCAGACTCTACAAGCACTTCGAGAGGAGTTGGTGGTTGCCTGGAATGAGATACCACAAGAGGACATTGACCACCTGATCAGAAGCATGCCTAGGCGCGTTGGAGAATGCGTAACACATCGGGGTGCATCTACACATTATTAAAGATAAAAGGGCTTTATAGCAATGCAATCATTTTGAAGTTTTAATCAGTTTATTGTGCTTCATTAAGTACTTATACAAAATTTTATTAAAATAAAATCATTTAAACTGGGTGTTCGGATTTCTATGTCACTTAGTATATGATCGATTAAAAAGACATACTAAGAGATATTTCATCAGAAAGGAGAGTCATAATGTTTGAAGCTAAGAGTGCATAATTATTAAGCAATATATGCAGGACTAGGCTTTGAAACTAAAATGATGATGGAAATGATATGTTACAACTAGCTAAAAATTAGGGCCTGTACACATGAGGGTGTTAGACGTTGCATTGAGCCCATGTTAGACAAAACTGATATCGTACACACGACAACGATTAGAGCCGCGGTTAACCAGCATATCGACAACCACTAGCCCGTATAATTATAGCCCGTACAGTTAAAATAGTAGATAAACTGTTTATATCTACCTAATACTTTTTTCTCTTCTAGAGTGTCATTTTCACCAGAAAATATGTCCACCAGATTGCCAGGCAGTTTGTTTAAAACTCTGTTTTTTGTATTCGTCATATTTCATGTCCCAAATACATTTTCTCTTTTGCACTTTATTAATAAACAGTTTCGTATCAAAATTTTCAACTTCCATTGCAGACAGATCACTTTTAAACGTGGATGTAAGACACAGCGATGTTAACAGGAAAAAAGCGCACACTTGACTGTAACCATGTGTACTATCACATTCCTCTTCTAGTAAATAGAAGCGCGCTTGCATGTGAACGATACCATTTGTTCCTTGATATTTGAAACGCGGCTAAAGGAAAACGTGGCGTCTAACGCCCTCATGTGTACAGGTTCTTATATCAAGTGATTGTTAACACATTCTTCAAAAAAAAGTACTTATAACGTACAAAAGTGGACAAAAAGAAAGATAACGTATTTAGACCAGATAATTGTCCCTGTCGAATTGTGGGTGCCTTATGGACAAGTTGGCTAACAAATTTGTTTGGTAGAATCGTGGAAGTGGGAAAAAAGCAGTATATCATTACCTGTTTACAAAAACAAAGGTTAAAACAATTCACAAACTACAGGTCATAAAACTATTTAGTTACACATATGCTAATGCTAATAACCAAATACGAAGATTCATTGATCTAATATTTCCTGAAAGGAGTAGGAAAGGAGATCTGAGAGACGACGCTTATGGAGAAACTTATGGAGGAATGTAGTTAGAGAAGCCTTTTTCTTCTTAAAGTGCCCTCTCTTCAATGGTGGTTGGCTACTACAAATCTCTTGTCTTCAGTTGTTCTTATTAGCTGTTCAAAATTTAGCCTTGTCCATTGTCGGATGTTTCTTAGCCTCGATAGCCTTCCTAACCCTCTCTTTCCTCGATCTATTTTTTCAGTATTAGTTGAGCATATTGGTACTTATTATTTCTCAGTATGTGGCTTAGGTATGATATTTTTTTAAATTTCACCATGTTGAAAAGTTCTAGGGTGCCTAATTACATTCAGAATCATATTCTGAGTTCAAACCTCAGGATATGATTCTTGGCCGCCGTTTAAATACTGGAACGTTTTTTGGCTTTCTCATTCATCCACTATTTTGATAGCATATAGTTTCTCTTTACAGATGAACAGAAAAGGTCAGCAAGAAATGACGTAAATGACAAACTAAAAAAAATAAATGATAATAAAGATATACAGAAAAAAAATAGAAAAATAATTTAATTTTATGGAAATGCAAATTGGAGGACTCCATGAAGAGGGCAGAAAACGATTATGTATGATGTAAGAAGCGACAAAATCAAAGCGTACACCTTTTTTGCATTGGGTAAACCTAATTTCCATAGTATATCAAGCATGATAAATATTTTTGCGTGTATCTCCCTATAACTCATTTTTTTGCATTATGCAAACCTCATTTTCATAGTATTTTAAATACTACAAACGTTTTTTGTTGATATCATACCATACCTCACCCAAAACGATACTTTAATTAGATATTTGAAACTGAAAGTAATTTATCATTTCTTCGTTTTGATCTTTGATTCAAATTAAGTCTGTTACAAACCAACGAAAGTTTATAATGATAAAATAATTGAGGTCTTCCTACATTCTTCTGTTCGGTTGCATATTGAACTTACGGAAATGGTAATTCCATTTTAATTGCGGATTTTTCATCTGCGCAAAAAAATTGTCTAATATGTTACTTTCAAATATTGCTGTTTGGTATTAAATATTATATTATCTGTTGTATTCTAAATATGATCATCGCTTTATGATATTACGATCAACATGTGTGGTCCAATATTTACCACAAAATTAAAATTCAAGCATTATTAAGTTATATTACATTTAAAAATAATTTATAGCACACATTTTATAGCAAATGTTAAATACAGAGTTGGTCAATGCAGGATTTAAATGGTCTTATCTAAATTTTCACTCGACTTTAATATTAATATCACCACCCCTACAAATCTTAAATACAATATATTATAAAATGCAAATGAGCAAGCCCTAAGGGATTAAGCAGTAACTTAAATTACTTTAACATAAAAAAAACTAAAATGTCAATATTACTAAAATGTCAAAATACTAAATATTGGTTTAGGACATGGACGTATACACATAGATGGACACAGCATTAAGATATCTTTAACACACAATGTTTTGAAGCTTCGATAGAATGTGATGCTTCCACAATGAGCATAAGCGTGCTTGAATTTTTACTCGCGGGTAATTATTCAGATTTTAAAAATTGGAAGTAGTAATAATGTATAAAAACACGTTCAAAGAATTTTAAAAAAACGAGAGTTTAACTATTAACAAATCACGTCTTTATAGAAAAATTAAAATACAATGTTATTTGCTTTAAAATTAATACAATTAAATATAGTTGAATTCAAGTTAATTCTTTAATAGGTATCAAAATAATGCAACAATAAAAAATCTTTATGTTTTCTCCTAAATTTGCTACCCAAATAGTTCGATCGTCAATATTATTTGGAAACCTACATAGAAAAATAAATGAGTTTTATTCATTTCACTATAATTTATTTGTATCCATGAGAAATATTAAATTAAAAAGGTACTAAACAGATCTTTTTTAATCAGATGATGTCTACTTACAATTTAAAAATGTCTACTAATTTCATGAATTCATATCTTATTCAATACATTAATGAACATGAATAAACCCAATGGTACGCCTATTAAAATATAAACAAACAAGCTTCTTCATTTCCTTATCTTAAATAATGTAAATTGTATGTACTTACAAATGAAATGAGAGATCGGGATGTAAATATTTCGTTTATTTTATTTCACTTTTCACAAATATCACTCAAAATACAGCCAAAATATCGAAAAACAACTTTTCCTCATCTACTGTAAAAAGTAAACAAACATGGAACAGCATTTGAAGTTTGACGTAGATCCATAAGACAGAGAAATGTAAACAACCGTTGCCATTTATAAATAGTTTTCAGTGCTTCTACATATAAAATAATTGATTGATATCTATTATACGCTATTATTAAATGATAGTGCACACTATGTGCACACTTGATATTTTGGTTACAATTAAATATATAAATCTAACCAATAAATTATTATTTTGGTTTGATAGCACCTGTAGAGTATAAAATACGGAGTAATATTTTCAGCGACTCGCGAATAAGAAATTTTAAAACAAAACGTGACAACAGTTGAAGGTGCTGAGAATGTGACCTATTCAAATAATTTTGACTACACAATTTTATGTAAATATTTGAGTCCATCTGTGTTTATACGTCCATGGTTTAGGACGTTTCCTTACGATTTGGTAATAAATATATTTCGGGTACTAGCGTCATATAAACTTATAATTAGCAATATAAGTATATAATTACATACCTAAATAAATAAGTTGTCTTCTTCCGATAAGGAGGCATCTTCATATATCCCTTTATTTCAGCCCAGATTAATTCTATGGGGTTAAGTTCACAGTGATTAGGTGGTAATCGCAAAACTTTGACACCATGTTCTTTTGCCATTTCATCTGCATTATACTTCTTAAATTGTCGTACTGGAGAAGAATGCTATTCATACCTTGCACAGCTCATTCTACAAATCTCTTAGAGCAGCTGAAGATAGAGACCAATGGAGAACAATTGTTAGGAATATTGGAAGAAATCTCGATCCTCAGTAATGGAGAAACGACAAGAGAGAGAGAGAGATTGTTTGCATAGCTCCAATAACTCTTTTTGGATTAAACGTTCTGCCAGCACTACTATTTCTTTGGTTATTAGCCAATCCAAGAGTTCTCGCTTTCTCCATTGAGTGTTAGGTAACGGTTCCTCTTATCTTGAAATCATGGATGGTAACTTGCATTGTCTAGGACTATTACAGAATTGGTTAGTAATAAATCTATCATTTGACTGAAATATTCCTCAAAAATATCAGCAGCCATTTCTTCATGGTAGTCGTTCGTAGAATTTAAAATTAAATCTAGCAAGCCTCCATCAACAAATCTTTTATCTTCTCCAATATGAGTGATAATTAAACGTTGACCTTTACCATTTGAAAATTTTAAGCCTGTAGACAAACCTTCCATAAATGTTCTTCTTTTTCTACTTTTTGTAGATCTTTCGATCTGTTTAATTCTGAAGCTGCCTCTGGTTATTTCTTGGGAGGTAGATTGCCAACTATCCCTCCATCTTTTAGGTGGTCTTCGGGGGGTCTTCACCCGGGCGGATTGTTTTCTAGGGCAATTTTGGGAGTCTATTCTCATCCATTCGTCTTACATGGTTGTACCACATCCTCTTGCGCTGCCTTCCCCATCTTACAATATCTTGAATTTTGCACTGCTCTCCAATGTTTTTATTTCTCACTCTGTTTCTTCTTGTTTTCCCCCATTATTGTTCTTAGGGTTTTCATTTCGGTAACCCTTAGCATCTGTTTCGTTTTGTTGGTATCTTCGCGCACTTCTATTCCATATGTCATGATCGGTCGTATGCAAGTCTTATAGATTCTAATTTTACTATCTGTGCGCATATACGGATTTGACCAGACTATCTCCCGCAGACATCCTGACAGTGCAGATGCTTTGTTGATCTGACTCCTCAGGTCTTTTACTGGGTCGTGGGTGCTTGATATATCTATGCCCCAGATATCTGAATTGCATCACCTGTTCTATGGGGTTGTCCTCAACCACTAACTTACATCTGAGCGGATCTTTTGCTATTGTCATACATTTAGTTTTGTTGGTAGAGATGTTCATATTTAGTAGTCGGCTTGTTTGAAAGAACTGAAAAGAGCGGCCTTTGGAGATCATTTTCTGATTCAGCAATAATTGCTGCATCGTCTGCGTAACACACCATACCAATTCTTTTGTTGCCCATTCTATATCCGAGATTAAGAGATGTTACTTTGTTGATAATTTTGCTCATGAGAAGATTAAACAAGAAGGGGCTTAAACTGTCGCCTTGTCTAATTCCTCCCGGTGTTGGAATATTTTCAGTGAATTCGTCTCCTGCTCTAACTTTGGTTACGTTGTTGTTATTTAGATTATGGAGTATCTTTGTTATACTGGTCGGTGTTTCATTCCATAAATATTAGTACGAATAAAGAACTTCGGGCGCTTGGTTTTAAAAATGCCACCAAAGTGACGATGAACGAGAATGATAAATTAACAACCTTGCGTTCCAGGTTTCTGGGAAGTATAGAGTAAAAGCGCAAGATGGACTAATAAGCGGATTGCCTCGAGTGAAAATGGGCTCAAATACATAATAATGTAAAAATCTGGAAAACTAAATCTGGAACCCTCGACTAGGTTTAGAAAACTTTATTGCTAAAATGTTTCAAAAAAGTTATTGCTTCAAAATAAGCACTTATACAACTAATTATATAAACATTACTTAATACAATTCATTCATACAAAATATATTTATTATGTCTGTACTGCTTGCTAGTTTGCAATGAAATGCTAAAGGAATATTTTACCCTAAAACCACGTTGATGACACTTAAAATACGACTAGTTCCTGGTCGTATTTAAACTATCTGCCCATGGTACATTTACGAACAACTCAATTTATTAACTTGTAATATATTTTGGAGAGATCTTTTATATCTGTCTTATTATTGATACAATTTGGTCATTTTTATGCGAATCATTTCCATTATACATCTTTTGTTGCAGTTTTGTTCAAAAAATTTTCAAAATTAAAGGAATGGCTATTTTCCAGAGAACACTTTAGCTAAGGCTGTAGTGTTTAATTACAATTTACAAGTGTTGGAAGGAGAATGTCCCATCTATAAAAAAATTTCTCCTAGAAAAAACTTTAAGAAGAGGATTAAACTAATAGATCAGAATTATTTAGAATGTGGAAGTCTGGGAGAATGTTTTGAAGTTAGACGAGAAGTATTAGGTGTTGATTTTTGCGGACGCCATTTAAAGAAAAGTGGCCTGAAACCTTCTAACAAATATTTATCCAATTTATTCCAAAATAAACGGTAATAAAAATAAAATTTCACCATATTTATTACCGTACCAAATTCGGGCAACTTAAGTATGGCCTTAATTTTTCTATAATCTTTATTACTACTTTAAATCGTTAAACAGATCTAGAAAAGTCGCGGATGTTTATTCAATAAGACCTTTATCGTCGTGTTAATAAATTTTCTTAAACTTTATTATCAAATAAAGTCATTATAGCATCAATATTTGTACTACTTAATACCATTTATCAATTATATCTTTCTATTGATAATTACGTTTAACAACCGTCTCGAAGAAGAGTTGTAGTTATAAAATTAAACGCTTAAACTAAATGTTCGAAGTGGGTCATTACTATTCTCGGTTGTTGTAAAATCTGTAGGTCAGCAAAGAATTGGAAGTTGGTCAGAATTGTACGGTGCACTTATAGTAAATCCTGAGCATTTTTAATAACCACGCGAAAACTAAGCGAATTTATGGTTTAAATTATATTTAAAATCGTGTTTGTAAGAAATCATTTAGAAGGGTGGATAGTTAAGGGTATATAATATTGCTTTACGATATTTTAAATTAAAAATGGGTGAACGAAAACATATGAAAGGAAGTCATATATACGATCAAAAAACGAAAACTGCAATACTTGGGACACATTACAAGAGGCGAAAGATATGAACTGCTTCGAATAATTATGCAAGGGAAAATAGCAGGAAAAAGGTCCATAGGAAGAAGACGAAACTCCTGGCTAAAGAATCTACGGGAATGGTATAGCTGTAGCAACAACGAATTGTTTCGGTCAGCAGTTTCGAAAATAAGTATAGCCCTGATGATCGCCAACCTTCGGAACGAAGATGGCACTTGAAGAAGAAGAAGAAACGAAAACAAAATACTATTCTAATTATCCAATTTTAATAACAGCCTAAATAGTTGAGTTATCTCGTACTTGGTACCTGAAATAAAGAAGAAAAAATCGTTTCCAATGGAAACTATAATATAGTTCGTAATGTCAATATGCTGCGTATTTCAGCTGATCAAGGTAACGTAATGTACTGTAAGGTTTATTTTAATTTATTTACTTTATTATATTTATTTAGAGTTTTTTAACACTAACACTCAAAACACAATTAATTTGTAATATTTATTACTTAACACACATTTTTATATTATTGACTAACTTTTTATAATTGTATTTTTTTCTTACGTTACGTGGTATCTGGAACCTTCGATGGTTGAGTAATTTCTAGACAACAGCAGGTTGTTGATTGTAGACCTGATGTTCGATCTAGCCCTATCTTTGATTTTGAGTGGATATCAGTCGCGAATCGCCCTTTAGGAGTGTTTAGGCTGTAAAGACATATTGTGACATCTGATCTATTGTGATCATCGTATATCCTGTGACATATTTGAATATTTATATTTCAAACGTTTACAATTGAATGTTCAATGAGACCTGGAAAATTTTGTTCAAGCCTGGAAACTTTCTAATGCTAAATAGGTTTTTCGAAGGTTTAAAAAAATAGTTCATTTGAAACATTCTTCTTCTTTGAGTACCGTGCCCAAGTTTTAGGCGTGGGTAGCTTTCATGAAGATTTGCCGATATCGTTCTCGATCTTGCGCGGCATGTAATAATTCATCTGCTAATAAGCCAGTCTATTGACGAAGATTTCGAAGTTTGGAATTTTAAACATAGAAAAAGAAAATTTTATACCTAGCCATGTTATAAGAAACAGTAGAACAAAGCTTTTGAATTTAATTAACTGAGTAGGAGTAGAAATTATTTAGATGCAAACATCCGTAGTTGAAACTGAAACTTAGATACTAAGATATTAGACTGGTTTGGACTCACACTAACTGTTTCGAAATTAGGTCGCTGAGATTATTCCCAACCTTCAATAAATTCATTGGTTCAGAATATCATCTTCAGTGTTCATTCTACTTCTAATATATGGTTCTTCATGTATTATTAATTATCATTTTATTGGATTTGCCCGTATCTATGTGACTACTAGACACACTACCATCGAGCAAAAAGACAAAAGAGGGAATTTAATCATTTGGAAAAGAAGACCAAAATTCATAAAAGTGGCCTCTTAATATTACGGACATACCCGGAAATGCAAAGGCGCCAAATTTAAGACTATATTCCAATATTATTAGAAGCACTATGTTCCAAACACTTAAAATTACTTTTTTTAACACTAGAGCATAACAAAGTTTTAATCAAATAACCATAATAGTCTAAAATGTGACACAACTGTTAAAACATTTCAATATAAATAAGCTTTCATGTGACAGTTGGGACAAACAATAACATAACCCAACTAAATTTGATTTCTTAAACAAGGAAAGAGGCTCTCTTTCCTTGAGTACTTAAGAAAGAAACTACTTAAGTTATGTAAATATTGCCACGATATTACCACTTACAACTTAACTTAGAGATCTGAAGCTTTAGACATTTCGAATCGATCTCTTAATAAATGAAGCAATTTGGACTAATCATTTCAGCGCCTCCACTAAGTTTTTACGTTTAAATTTTATTGGGACCGTGCAAGTTCGGAACAGCGACACCTGGTGTCGTAAATCAGCAAAATTTACTGCGCTTTCATGTTAGATCGAGGTTACCGGATAACTGTCAAGGACGTAGCCCCAAAAAAGAATAAGAAGAAAAAGTAAGATTGAGGTTATGTCGGTATGTTATTAAAAGGTAAACGTTGTATGTAGTGTAAATACAAATAAATATATTATTAAATTAACATTACTGTTAATATGGATGCAATAATAAAAACTGGATTTGAGAAAGTAAATCACCAAATAACTTTTCAACCAAGCACTGAGTCAAAGGGAAAAGCTTTAGTAGTGGCAAATGTCAAAAAAGAATGGAAGAATTAAGAAAAATAAATTACTATAAATAATGCTAAGGCATAAATTAGCAGGTTAAACCCATGATATCATCATATTGGTTTGAACAATTAATTCTTTTCCTGTAAACTTTTGGACAGCGAATATATCTTAATGCATCTTCAGAAAAACTTGAACTTTATGCATTTTTGTAAACTTCAAAAAAAAAATTAAACATTAAACTTGATGTTTGGGTTAAAATGAACTCTAAGTGAGTGTTATGAAACTAAAATTTACACTTAAAAGTGAACTTTTATTTATTATATATTTCAAACTGACTTTAAAATCGGGCGCAAGAATAATGCATAATTTAGGTTATGTTACTTATGCTTTTTTATGATATAAATCCACTTTTCTCTTTGTAGTAGCTTTGTGCTTCGAAGTTGGAAACGAATAAAACTTAAATTGACAATTTTTTGTTGTATTTTTATAATTTATAACACAGCATTTCCTAAATCCCATTTTCTTCAGTGACAGAAAGTTTAAATAAACAAACGAATATGAAATATGACAATTGGCAATATGAATTTATGAAATCTATGAAACGTGCAGTAAAAAATGCAAGATTTCTCCGCTACTCGCGCACGATCGTTTCTCGTATCCCCTCCAAGTACTTGCACGTCTCCAATAGTTAACTACAGTCTTAGCACAGTACAAGATGCCACCATTTCATATTATTTTGTTTGTGTTGGAGATTATTTGTGGTCCCTTGTATTTTTCTTTATAAATCAGGATCCCAACTAAACTAAAACATATACTGTGGGATACCAGTGGACGCCTTGTATCAATAGTTAAAATAGTTAGCTATACAAAAATCGTTTAAAATTTCTCATCTCTTTCCATAGATTTTTTATTCTAATATTACTTGCAATTGTTCAAAATATGTGTCACATCAGATGTAGAAGATATGACGATTAACTAGTTGCGGTCGTGTGTTCATGCTGTTTGATATATCTACGTTAGTGACGAACTCATTCTCAACATTTATCGATACATCTACATTTTGAATGGATTTATTCTTTTAACGTTATCTTGATTCGGTGTGCATGTTTCCCATCCCTTTATAACTAACGGAGTAGTCTAATAGAGTAAAACTTATCTATCGTAAACCATATCTTAAAATATTTAAATCAAAATGTAATAAAGCCCCATTCTGTTGATCGAACCAAATGAGTAGAACAAAATTCGTCGGTATCCCAAAACTCTACTTTCAAAAGACGTCAGAACTAGTGGTATTATGGGGAGTACTTTATCTGTTTTTGTATGTTTTCGTTACTAATTATGTAAGATAAGCACAACTAAGTAAAAACTAAGGATGACTCAACATAGGGTATCAGGCGACACTGAGGCTTTGGTGTTAATACAAACAAACAAATAACCTGTCTCCGAAAACTATATAACTGGATCCTGTTACGGTTCATACTTTCCAAGATGAAGAGAAACTATTGAAAAATAACCGCAATTAAGGTCAGCAATATAATAAATTCTAGCGATTTGACATAAGCGAAGTAGCGAAAAAAGTTCATGTTTCTCTTAAAGCAAGGCCTCGAGCCAGCGCTAAGACCTATACGAAAGCCACGGAAGTGTTAAAGTAGTATATACATAATATATGTTTCAGATAGACTGTGTAAAAATAGGCGGATATAAAGAGTTTTAGATCTGTCTCTCTTTTGTGTCACCTTTTCAAGACGTTCGAAAGAATGATACTGAACCACATCCTTGAACCTGTGGACACTAAAATTATTCCTGAACAAGCAGGGTTTAGACCCGGAAATGATGCTGCAGTCAAACCTTACCCAACATATTGAAGATGGGTTTAAACGGAAAGAAATAACAGGAGTAGCGTTCATAGACCTGACACAGTTAACCATCAACGGCTGCTAGTAAAACTCTATGAAATTACAAAGGACTTCCGACTAACAAGGTTAATGAAATGTCTTCTAGAGAATAGACGCTTGTATGTAACGCTTCAGTCCAAGAACAGTCTGTGGAGCGATAAAAAAATGGACTCCCTCTGGGAAGTGTCCTCGCTCCATTGCTATACAACATTTACACCAACGAACAACCCAAAAACCAACAAACAAGACAGTTTATTTACGCGAATGATACAGCTGTGGCAGCTCAGGAAATTACCTTAAATGAAGTCGAAGTAAAACTGACAGATGCCCTAGTAGACTTATCACTATACTATGACGAAAACCATCTGAAACCCAATCCTACAAAAACCCAGGCGTGTGCTTTCCACCTTTAAAAACGAGCATGCCCGAAGGACACTGGAGGTGGAATGGCGTGGTCAGATGCTGAAACACGATGAGATGCCAAAAAACCTCGGCGTACGTTTGGATAGAACGTTGTCTTATCGATACCGCTGTAAAGATATCAAGAAAAAAGTAAGCGCTAGAAATAATATCATCCGAAAACTAACAAACACAAAATGGGGAGCACAACCACACGCTCTCCGTACTTCTGCCTTAGCATTATGTTCATCACCTACGTGGCCAAACATTGAAAACACAAAATTGAAAGCTGTTGGTGTTGCAGACACAGAAAGTAAAGTAAGTAGAATGTGTAAACATCAGCAGCATCGTGAAAAATATAAATTCGGAAAACACACTTAGTTCATCATACTAAGTAAATATTAAAGGCCAAAGGCAAACAAAAAGTAACCAGAATATTCAATAACCAGAGTAATTAATGTGTCCTTAGTGAAATGGGTAAAAAAATGTAGAAGCATGGGAATAACGGTGGAAAGAAAACACGCTATATACACTTTTCTTTGCGGATGACCAGGTAGTAATTGCTGAAGATAGCTACGATCTTAGCTATATGGTAAGAAAACTGCAAGAAGAATATGAGGTGGCAGGTCTAAACATGAATATGACAAAATGTGAATATCTATCAGTGGGAACAGATGAAATATGTGACCTAGTCTTGGAAGACGACAAAATCAAAGGCGTACAATCCTGCAAATATTTGGGGGTCATTTTCAATAAGAAGGGAAATAGCGCAGATGAAATCAGGGAAAGAATAAACAAGGGTAGAGCAGCGACACGTGCTATAAACTCTCTTCTCTGGCAAAAAACAATTCGACGACAAACCAAAAAACACATTTACGGTAGTATAGTCCAAAGTATTACACTTTACGGTTCGGAAGTATGGGACGTAACCAAAGCTAATAAAAACTAACTTATGACGACAGAAATGGATTATCTGAGACGAAGCTGCGGTAGATCGAAACTAGAAAGAGTTAGGAACGAACAAATAAGAAACGAAATGAAAATGGAGCGAAATATCAATGATGACATATAAAGAAAACAATTAATCTGGTTCGGACATGTTAAAAGAATGCCAGTGTACAGATGGCCTAAAAGAGTACTGGAATGGATCCCTCCTGAAAGAAGAAAGAGAGAACGACCACGGAGAAGTTGGCGCAACGATATTGATGAAGCAATGGCGGCAAGAGACTTAGAAGAGGCAACTGCGTATGACAGAAAAAGATGGAAATTGGGGGCGGAGAAGCGGCGATAGCCGTAATCAATATATATATATATATATTATATATATATATATATATATATATATATATAAAATGTGTTAACACTTGACCCTGCAGATTGCACCTCTTTGAGCTGTGTGGACAGAGCACAATCTAGATTCTGCAAAATTGTGGTCCACTGAAGGAATAAATAGCTGAAACAGGTCCTTTAGAACCCGATCAGTTAACGTAGCTCTCAAATGGACAATAGACTTTCGTAGAAGTTTAACAGCTCTCAAAATGTTTGATGTATAAAATGAACTGTACTTGTAAATATATAATATAAGCATAAAATATAACAGAGACAAACTGAGGGGAAACGCTAACACGGCATAACCAACGGCATCTAGGATGTAACGGAAATTATAATATCAATCCATTAGAAGGTAGAAGATTGGAAAAAGTCATAAAGATGATAAAAAGTACTTAAGACTTTTCAGTGAGTTTAGAAAAACAACTTGCCTGCGGAAGAATTAAATGAATAAAATTTTTTTTTCCTTTTAGCGTTCCTCAAGGACATCCGCTGGATTTTCTAAAATCACACTAGTTGTGAGCAATAGTGAAATCACATCTCACTTCATTACACACACCAACAACAATCGATGTAAAAAACGATAGTCTGTTCTAGTAATTATTGTAATTAACAATGTGCTATTATTTAAAATGGTTTAGAGAAACAATCAACAGACAATTAACTGACTTAATTATAAAATTCTAGTGTAGAGAGTGTACTTATTCACTTAAAGGAGGAGTTGCAGTAATATTCTCGTTAATAAATAATAGTAGAAGCGTAGAAATGCTTCTTTATTTAATTGTTTATCGCAGTTAGTTCATTCAATTGGTTTTGAAATGTAGATCACATTGAACAATTAATAATCGTAACTCTATTCAATTAAAGAAGTGTCATTCATCATTTTGACGTTGAAAAATGTTTTAGTTATACGGTTTTGTTTTTAATAATTTTTCTTATGTTTATTTAAAAAACAGAAAAAGGTAACTGTACCTTTTTCTCAATGAACAAATACATTTTACTTAATAATCCCATACTAAAAGTAGTTCAGATTACCTAAGCAAATTCCTTAAAAGATAAAAACACAGCACGAAACGCGGCAGCAACAATTTCATTGTTGAGCCCGTAACCATTGCGTGTTGATAACCGCACAACTATTGGATTTTCTCACATGTGTTGGTACTGATAGGAAAATGATAATGAAGCAAACAGTGCAGAAAATACAAATATTGTCACTATGTTTATCGACACATTACCCGTTACCCTAGTATTTACCTCAGTGTCCCACATTGTGCGACACTTATTTGTACGTTTTTATCTTAAATGGAAAATAAGTATGTTGAACATATACGTGCGTGATCATTTTTAGGACGTATGTGCATAATTGCTGGTGAGACTATCACACTTTGTGAAAAATGGGTCAGAAAAATCTAGTATTTAGATAATTTCACTCTTGAATAATAAACATTATTTAAAATCCCAAAGTTTTTATAATTGGAAGTGGCATATCTGTCAAAATATTTTTTAAGTTCATCGTAGCTTATAATCCCATAAACCAAGAAGCAATGGTAGCGAAAGAATTATGTCAAAATGACTGGATTGACAGAAATCGCTGGCACAAAGGAAACGAAGGAATTAGGACTGAGGAGGAGGACCTAGAGGTTATAGAGCCTAATTTCGTCCTCCTAATTTTACTTAAATCAGGTCATATTGTGTAAATATTGGCGAAAACATTTCTATTTGTTTTTATTTTGCTGTTTTTTTTTTGTCTACGATCCAATTTGTATATACAACATTTTAGAAATAACATACCCCACTTGTGCTGCATTTGTTTTATCTACCTAATCACACTTTCCTGTCTATGGTATAAACTCCTTTTACGTTGATAAATAATAGTAAATTAATCTCTTTCAATCATTATGATAAACGTACTACCGTTGGGCTACCATTGAAAGTCGACAAGAAATCATAATTGTTCTAGACTAACCAGTTCTGTTCTGTTTAGCGAAATAAATAGATCTGCAGAAGAAAACGAGCTTAACAAGTCGAGGGACACCTGAGTAAAAAGAATCGTATTGAAGATGTATCATTCTTACATTGCAATTTAACTATACACACAGAAAAGTGTTCGATTTGATGATTAAAATAATTTTAAATTACTTTCATAGAATTAAAGGACAAGAATTTGTTGAGAGCACTAAAAATAAATTTATATAGACGAAGATTGCTAGTAGAATTATGATGTATGTTACAGCTCTATTTCTTTAATAAGTAGGCATTTGTACTATATTCACCTTCCATAAAAAATTCGAGTTTTCGGTAAATGTCCAAATGTAAATTACCTCATAAATCATCACACTCTTTAATATATTCTAATAAGTAATATTTACGTAATATCTCTAGTGCCTTCTTCTTTTTCTTCTTCTTAGCCTTCTGTCGTCCATGTTTGGACATAGTCCTCTTAAAACTCCTTCCATCGGTCTCTATCGTGAGCAACATATTTCCAATTTGTTCCGGCTATTCTTCTAATGTCATCAACCCATCTCATCTGTGGTCTTCCTCTTGGTCGTTTAGTTTCGTAAGGTCTCCAATGTTGTATTGTAGTAATCCAAAGTTGGTCTTTCTGTCTAGCAGTGTGGCCCGCGAAGCTCCATTTAAGTTTGGCAGTTTTTGTTGTTATGTCCTCGACTTTCACTCGACAGTCGTTCCTCTTTTTATCTGACAGTCGTATACCTAACATTGCTCTTTTCATTGTTCTTTCTGTTGTGGCTAGTTTATTCATGTTTGCCTTGGTTAGGCAAACATGAATTTAAAATTATTATTAATTTGTTTTAATCAATGAGGTCATAATCAAAAAGGTTTGACATCCATATGTCATGATAGGAAGGTTGCATTGGTTGAACACTTTGCTCCTCAAGTATTGGGGTATTTTGCGGTTCTTAAGTGTCCAACTAAGTCTTCCAAATTCTGCCCATGCTAGTCTTGCTCTTCTAGTAATTTCCGCACTTTGGTTCTCTATGTCAAGTCTCAGGATTTGGCCTAGGTAGATATATTTCTGGATTTGTTCTATCTCACTGCCGTTTATAGTTATATGTCTGGGGTCATCTGTGTTTGTCATTATTTTTGTTTTTTTCATATTCATTTTTAGGCCGACGTATTGGGAGCTAGCTGCTAGTTCCTCCAACATAATTTGCAGTTACTCGAATGTGCTCGCTATAATCACTATGTCGTCAGCGAATCTGAGGTGGTTTAACTTGTTGCCATTAACGTTAATGCCATAGGTTAACCAATTTGTAGTTTTGAAGACGTCTTCTAGGGCTAGGTTGAAAAGCTTTGGCGATATTACGTCTCCTTGTCTCACTCCTCTCTTAATGGGGATGTGCCTAGCCGGCGCAATACTAAAACTGTTTTATTGGTATTAAAAACACTTAAAATGATTTTTTACACATCTAGGCGTCAGTAGTCTAGGTTAAATTTGCTTTTATGGCCGTAAAAAATAATTCAGACCACACACTTGTACTTTTTTATCGTTTTATTCTCACTAAACGGATTTTGTAATAGCTTTTAATTTGCAAACTAGAAGTCCATAAAATGATTGTAAAATCTCCCCTTGGTTAAAATCTATTTAAAATTCTGGCTCTTTGCCTGTAAAAATATAATTCTCGTCCAAAGTCAGGACAATATTAAGCGCTCTCTACGTACACAATCTCTAGTCCGAAGTGGGACAATTATCTCAACGCTCTTGAGAGCCTTGTCCCTAGTGGGACAATCACATCTCGTGCTCTATGTAAAATAAGAAATCTCGCACTCTCATGAAAATTTATCTCGCACTCTCAGAAGATTTTCTCGTTTTAGTTAGGAGAATTATCTCGCGCTGTACGTACAATTACATATCTTGCCTTACTGCACATATCTTTCTACGTACACACCAAACATAGCAAAGTAGTCATTTTCAGGACATATTGTAAAATAATCGTGTTTAAAAAAATTATCCGTGCTCGAATAAAATAAAAATACTTTTGGTTGGAAGTTTGATTCTCATCGTATGTTGAGGAAAACGGATATCCACAACAGCTAATATCTATATTTTTCTAATAGTATTGGATTATCTATCACAGTTGAGAAATTAAACAAAATCTTTAGATAATCGCGTGACATAATAAGAAGAAAATCATAAAATATCTCTATTTGCAGTGACTAATTCTTATGTAAAAATAGCAGAAAGCTATGATTAGCCTAAAGATAAGGGCAATAGAACCTTATTTTTAAATAAGGAAATAAATATTGTAAATATTGTTTTTATTTCTCTTGATTTAAGAATTTTGTCGATTCTGTCAGTGACGTCTTTGATGTAAGGAAGAAAATCTTTCGTTTAATGAGGTTCTGAGTCGTTGGATTGAGATTGAGTGAGAGTTTGATATCTGTGGATGCTTCTATTGATGGGATTTTCGCGGTAACCGTTTTGGACAAGGGCTTGTTATTTACCCCCAACAAAAACTTTGTTTATAATGTATAATTTAATTTTGAGAAATATTTAAAAAATACAATCACTGCAAGATTTATTTCATCAATATTATTTCTTCTTAATTATTTTTAAAATTTTTCTCGTGATGAAGAAAACTATAATAATGTGATAAGCATAATAAGGATCTTCAGAAAAATATTAAAATCTAACTTCTAATGACATTAACTAAATAACTTCCAAGTGGAAATCTTGTAAAGAAAAACCACTTTTGTGTGTAGTTAATCCTGCATTCTTCACCATATCCGCCTGACATCTCGGTATTAAATTTCTAGCAGAGACTTGAAACTGAATCTCCAATCGAATAATCGGATATCAACAAATCCATATATTACTTTGAGAAATGCTTACTTTGTATTGTTATTTTTTCTTCCTCTTATTTTTTTCGCGATATCAACCATGGTTGCGCCTACAAACCGACATAGCACCCACGATATTCGTGATGACTGTAACCTTGCATATGGAACTATTCCACATGACTGAAGTGCGTGTTGCCACATTAGGGAAAATTTGTAATATTTATGTAATACAGGTGGTTGGGGGTTATAATATATATGACAATGAAAATATTAAGACAGAAAAATAAGCATGCGATATATTTTGAATGAAACGTTAAGAAATAGACACGATTATCACTATTGACATCAAAAAGCATTTACCAAAGGATTGCGAATACATACAGCTATCAAAAATATTATGTTTCAAAATCACAATTATAAATAATGAATCAAAGGTCTAGGTTTTGCATCTATAACTTACAATAACAAAGTTAAGTAAATGCGCTGAATGTTGGGGCACAAACCACTTCCTGTTCTGAGTTGTCAAATTTCAGAAGAATAAGGCAATGAACCCAGTGCGAACTGTGAAGGGATATATTCTTACCTAAAGAAGGTTAATGCATCATCATGACAGAAACAAACTGTAATTACACTGCGCGCGTCATTAAAAAGAGGCACCTAGAATTTTATAAGAATTTTTCAATAATTTTAAGTTTATGCAATTTATTCTATTGCAAATAACCTCCCACAATGCAGAAACACTTTTAAGCACTGCTACTGGTTGCCGACAAGTAAATTAAAAGTAATATGTAAACAATTAAGTTGTTTGTATGTTGTTTTTCTTGCAATATGGCTATTCTGTTTTTCAAAAATATTTCATTAGTGTACAGTTGTTCAAAGAGTGAACTTTCGAAATTTTTAAATATAAAACTATCGATGAGAGATTTACTAGATCTGTTAGTTTGATTGATAATAGAATAAGTCAAATACAAGTGTTTACAACGCACTTCTTTGCGAAATCGGTTCATAACAGCTAGAGCCATCCAACACCGTTTTAAAAATGCTCAGGGTGGACGTTAAGCACTTCTACAGTGAGAAGAAGATTGAGAGAATTTGGTCTAAGGGCTCGCTGTCCATCAACAGGACCTTTGTTAATTGCAGCACATCGACAACGTCGACTTAAATTGGCTAGAAACCACGAGCATTGAACGATAGACGATTGGAAAAATTTTTTGTGTAGTAATAAGTCCAGGATGGTTCTTTATGGTTCAGACGATCGCATCAAAATGTACAGAAGACGTGGGGAACGACATGAGCAAGTGTTGCTTTTGGAGGAGGCTTTGTAATGTTTTGGCAGGCATTTCAATCGAAGGCAGTATTAATCTCGTGTTTATTAATAAAGGAGCGTTGAATGCTCACCAATATATTAACGAAAGTCTAGACAAGCATGCCATTCTTGCTGCTTAGTTTGTGGGCGAAAACTTTATTTTCATGTAAGAAAAGGCGTGGCCAAACGTAGCCAGGATAGTAACACAACACCTGAAAACCATTGGTGTGCCAAAATTGAATTAGCCGGCTCAAAGGACAGATTTGAACCCGATTGAGCATGTTAGGGACCAACTCAAACGAAAAGTAAGAAACGGAATAGCCGCTCCAATAAATCGTGAGCAGCTTCGATTGGACGCTTGTGGGGCAATGAAAAGCTTTTCCCTTAAGATAACACCCAGAATTTGATCAATTAAATGCCAAGTCGAATGAGGACTGTAATTCAAAATGGAGGTGGTAATATATTATTAAAAATTAGGACTTTATTGAATTATAATAAAAACAGAAAAAATTTGTTAATTTTTTAAATTTTCCATTAAAATCGTCATTTTGTGAGTTTTTGAGGTTTTTTATTGTTTTTTAGTTTTTTTTTGACATTTGTTGCATACTGCGTTAGAATATATTATTAAACATTACACAAACATCTAATGACAACCAATTTCTTGTAGGGTTCTTAAAAATTAAAAATTAGCAAAAATTTTTGGTGGCTTTATTAATCACGCGCGATGTATTTTGTTAGTAAACATTAAATACGTTTAATCTAGAATTAATTAGGAGTTTAAGTCAAAAACGTCTTACCCACAAGAGATATCAGTTAGAGGAAAACCCGATCTAACTTGCACCTGACACACAGACGGACTGAGGAGAATATTTCACTGGGAGAACTTAGATCTGTCTTGCAAGCAAGAGACGAGAAGAGACAAGAGAGACAAGAAATGCAACCCTCTATACATATTTATTTTAACGTTTTGCTCTACGTAAAGAGTACAAAGGACGCTGATTTGCACGGGTAAACTGTTAATGTATTGCTTAAATAAACATGTTCGAAGTATCATCTGTTATCTCTCTCATAATTTTGATTTACAGATTACTTAAATCACCATCGACGAGAAATCCCCTGACTTCCTGATTCCTTATAGGAGTTACTAGCATAGGTATACTAGTATATTATGTTATAATAATTGCCAGCTGGTTTGTTCAATTTGAGTGTTCACAAATCTTCCTGATGAGTGCTAAACTGCGAAATACATATAGGAGAACGTTGAGACTCGAATTGAAAAGAAATGCAACCATTTAACAAAATATTTCTTCGCAATATTATTCAACAAAAACATATAACAATCAAATTTTAATTCCTTGTCTTTTTATCCGCAGGAAGTTTTGTGTATTCTTAAAACGAACACGCATTTTGCAGACATGTGATTCTGCACTTAAAAATTCGAATGTATTACCTAAATTTAATGTTTTTTAAATCTAAGAAACACTAAAATGAAACAATAGTTAATTACATATAGGAAAAATTTATTTGGCAACACTGTCTCAGGTAGATGTTGTAACTGAAGCTTTTATTATGCACAATTAGCGTTTATGTGTGTTTGTCAAAGTTGAATATGTTTAACAAGAAACCCGCCTTCATTTTATTAGATTTTATTATTGCTTTATGAATGGCAGGCATTCTTGTTTTAAACGTAACTTGACACCGATTTTTCCATGCTAAGATCGTGAGTTTATGTAGATTACGATTATTTACTTTTTTCAATTTCTCAAGAGCGCTTATGCAAACTGTCGTAAAGATTTTATCAAAACTACGGTTTTATTTTCAAATGAGTACAGCGTATACTTAATATTCTACATAGGGAATGTCCGATAATCTAATTTCAGTAATACACATAGAAACTATAATAGTATATAATAAAATATTATGTCTAGAACATACTGTATATTAGAAGAACAGTAGTTAACAATTATAATAAATATACAACAGAATAAAGAAGACATAAAGACATACTCACAGTTCTAAAAATTATTAAGCAACTAATTCTGATTTTAAATAATTTTAAATGATATTATGTATAAAGTATTTTCCACCTAAGAAGACTGCTTTGCAATTAAATGCTGGTAGCTTTATTACTAGCGGGCCAGATAAGCGCCGATATTATATTTTACACTACATTTATAAATAAAGATTTTACTGCTCAGTTGTTTCAATAAACACTACTCAACAAGTTATCGTTTATTGGTTTTAATATTTTGTTTCAATAGAACGAGTACGGAATATTTATTTAGTAAACAATGAATTTATTACATGTTAATTTTTTTAATTTCTTCTGACGTATCGTATACTGTAGGTTTACCCAATAGTCAAAGTTATGCCTTCACAAGAACATATTATTTGAAAAATAAGGAGTACCATGTGTCATAATAATTGTAATCTTCTTTATACACACTTTAAAAATTTGTTTAGTATCATATTTCTTAAATCCACACAATCATGGAAAAATGATTTATGCTATTTAAACAGATCTTTCTGTTAACGACACTGTTATCGACAAAGTAAATCAAATTCAAACTTATCACATTAGACTTCTGTTTATTGTTAAAAATTAATTAATGGTCGTGGGTTGTATTGGTGTTATTTAATAATTTAGCAAAATACATAATCAGCAAAAATCTTATTTAAAACATGCGAACGGTTTTTTAAATCACAATCGATGCAGTGTTTATGCTTGTGTAGTATTGGCTGTTAAAATAATTTGTGTTCGAATGTTTCGTCTGCATTGTCCTTTTTAGGGTGTAGTAGTTGTATATAAGTACCTTTTTTTATAGTAGTGTAGTGAAGCGGAATTTTACAATAAAATAAGTAGTTTGGAAGAAAATAAAATAAAGTCGAAAAGTATAGTGTTATTTCCAGAAGAACGGCGTTTAGTTCTAAAAGTTGAAAGTTATCTCAATTTGGAAAATAAAATATGGGTCCATTGACATCTGTTACGGTAGTTCAGAAACGCACATGCGAAGCTTGCGGTATCTCAGAGAGGACATTCCGAAGAATTAATAACATGAGTAAAAATGAAATAAATAAAGTAAGCCAGAGAAATTGCCGACATCCAAAAAGTATTGTGCTAATAAGAAATGTGGCATTTTTTAAGAAAATACATGAACAATAAAACGTCTGATAGTCCGAGGTAAGTTGTATTTTTAGATGCAACTTGGATTTTTGCTAAAGGAAATATGTCAAAATCATTCTGGCAAGATGGCTTCATGAAATGTTATTCTTCTAGTCGTTTTGGTAATGGTAAACGCTACAGTATACTTTATGCTGGAAATGATGAGGGTTTTATTCCTGACGCTAGTTTAATTTATTCGTCCACAAAGAATACAGGTGATTACCCTGGAAATATGGATGCAAATATTATTGAAGAATGGTTTGAAGCAAATTTGTTAAAAATATTGGAGCGACCATCCATAATAGTGTTGGATAATGCATTCTACCACTCAAGAGGAGAAGAGATATTTCCTTCAAGCCGCTGAACAAAAGAGGAAATAAAGTTGTGGTTGACAGAAAAGAAAATTTATCACTGTGGCATATTTTTAAAAGTCGATTTACTTCAAAGGTGTGGAGAGCACAAAATTCAAAAAAATGTTACTGACCAAATGGCTTTTAAATATGGCC
Source organism: Diabrotica balteata (assembly GCA_918026665.1). NCBI lineage: Eukaryota > Metazoa > Arthropoda > Insecta > Coleoptera > Chrysomelidae > Diabrotica > Diabrotica balteata. The sequence goes on from OU898284.1 coordinate 10,458,589, forward strand.
ATAAAGTTCTTTGATTTTTACCCTACCATTGCCACTATAATTCAATTGAGTTAGTTTGGGGTCTAGCCTAAAACTTTTATGATAAACATGCATCTAAAACAACAGATGACGCCTAGCGTTCTTAGGTTATGGAAAGAATCGCTAGAACAAATAAAGGCAGAATAATGGCAAAATTGTATTAGACATACGGAAGACATAAACGTTCACTTTTTTCAAACCGAGCGAGTTATAAATGAGGTCCGGCCTTTAATTATTCGAATAGACAATTCAGATAGTGACTACTCTGGATAGTGAAATATCAGACAGTGAATAGGACAAATCGTTTGCTAAAAAGAAGTAACAAAAAAGTGTTTCGGGAATTCAATTCGGACTTTGTCGTGTGTTTTGGTATTAATTACTGAACTACACGTGTTAAATCCTTTTGGTTTGCTGAAAACTCGGAAGTGATTTAGTGCCAATTTGTTTCAAGGTTATATTTAATACAGTGTCTGCAGAAAGTAAAGTATTATAAGTAGTTTATTTAAATTTGGACATACCAGCAACTTGACAAGTATTTTCCAATTTTACTGCATGCAAATTTTCACTCTACGCAAAATAGAGACTTCTAGAGACCTTGATTAACATTTGATGTCGACAAATAATTTCAAGTATTCGAAATATTCCGTCCCACTTCTTTTAACACGCCCTGTACCTACATATTATATTCATTTTATTTGCCTTTGATACAGTAAAATCCAATATTACTGAACGTAAAATACAGGAAATTATTTTTACTTTTCAAGCGATCGGAATTAAATATTAATGCCCCACTGTTTGAGGCCCACTGATCATATCTTAATTGCATATCGGCCGTCATAGGGTGAAAGGACTTCAGGCATAAATTCGTTATATCAACGCATCTGTAAATCAATAAATTTTACCCTGTGCTAATACTGATGTGTTTTGTAATAAAATGTTTGTACATGCTCTCCTTTATCACTCAATTCCCCGATTACCAGAAAATGACGCTTTTTAGTGGGAGATATCAATAAATGTTTTGGAACAACACTGAAAAGTTTTTTCTTTTTCTTGTTTCTACATTGATGATTTCTGCAATACTCACGAATGGCTGACTAGAATACATTAGAAACTAGATGAATACATAAGTAGTCACAAATGGGATTTAGGAAAGTTCTGTGGGGAACACGAGATGCCCTGTTTGCAGTAAGTATTCTTTCGCAGAGTTGCCTAGATATAACTCAGGAAGTTTATGCCTGTTTCATCGACTATTAGAAGGCATTTGACAAAGTACATTTTTTGAAAAAAAAAAATTAAAAACTCAAGTATCCTACTGAAAAATATCACAATCTAGTTTTTCTTTATATCTAAATAATTTGTTTTAGGGATAACTTGCTCATTGAACCTACTTTGACCTTCAGACAATTTTCAACATATTCATTAAGATGCTATGAAAACCAATTGTTATCTTTGAAAAATCATTTAAAGGACATTTGATTTTTCTCACTATATATGCTGCTTTAACTCCAATACAAATGGTCCAATGGTCCAACAACTAGGAAAACAATTGCGAAGTTTTAAATAACATAAAAATCAGTAAGTTGGAATACTTTGGTAGCACATCATGAGAGTTGAAAAATACGAACTATTAAGGACTATAATGCAGAGCAAAATCAAAGGCAGAAGAAGCTTAGGAAGACGTAAAATCTCGTGGCTACGTAATCTTCGTGGTAATGGTTTGAATGCTATCTCCGATAAGAGCAGAACTTGTCGAATAATAAAGGCTACAAACAAGATATGAGTATGAGTGAGTATGGATATTACATAACAGTTAATAAAAACAAGGAAATATCATTCCATTGGCAGACTGGGCATGATGAACTGCGAAAAGAAAACGAATTAAAATTTAGAAAAATCCGGGAAAGTACTGATTGAAATTTACTGTAAAAAGAAAGTATGAAAAGGAATGGGATAACTTTCGCTCTGAAAAATATCTACTTCATTAAATCTTAATTTTTTACTGTCCAGCTGCAAATAACAAATACAGATTCGCAAAAAAATGGTGCTAAATGAAACGTGCAATTAGTTATTCATACCTACTAAAAACTATCACTTTTTATACGTGTATGTAAAAAAAACTATAGTAATAGTGAAGACTACAGTGAAAATGACACCGATTTGACCGTGAGAGATGAGTATGAGTATGCCGTACCGCCGAAAACATAAAGCATCGTTCTTAATTACATGGCCTGCTTTTGATTTGGATCGAAAGTGAAATATTCGGACAGCTGCCACATACCGACATACCGAAATATCGTCATCATACCAACTACCATTTGGAGAATAATTAGTTTATAAATTAAATTAAAACCGAACCCTCATCAGGTGTATCGTTCAATAATGAAAATTATTAAGCTATTATCTTTCAATTGATATGATTCTAAATTAATTTTTAAATTATTATCAGTGGCGGGTCATATTTCTGCAAATAAAGGCAATATTCGTTTATTAAACAGGAAAAACGTAATAAAAATTCAGCTCCATTGAAATGTGTCAGTTTCAGAAAATGTTTGCTCATAATATTGTGTGCAAATCATTATGCCGCGAAGGTTTTAACTGATCCTTATTCATTTAGCAACAACGGAATTTTATTTTTTTATGCAAAATATAATATAGGATATACGGTATATCTAAACTAACCCATACTGACAGATATTTACAAAAGGATTTCTACCATCAACCTGCACAATTAAATTCGATAGTCAATACCCCAATCACGAGATTTTGAAAACTAACAAATGAGAACTATAGAAACGACGAAATGCACAAGTCAAAACAACTTTAAGAAACAATGGCTTCTCCACATCTACGATTGAAAAGGCACGTGCACATCCAATAGAAGATGAAAAACTATCCTGCCCTATATCAAGAGCACGACAGATAACATCAGAAGAGTTGTAAGAAAAATCAAAATAAAGACCATATTTAATGCCGACAGGAAAATCTCAATCGTTATTCCTCCTCCTCAATCCTTTAGCCCTTGTCAGGGCGTAGTGACACCTAAAATATTATTAGTCTGCTGTCTCCATTAACTGCGATCTTGTGCCATAAGGACGGCTTCATGTAGGGACTTTCCCACCAAACTCTTCATTTGGTCCACCCATCGTATTGGAGATCTTCCTCTTGGTCTTCGGCCTTCTACTTACCTTCTACTACCAATAGTTCCATGGTGCCCGTTCTCTAGCTATGTGGCCGAAGTAATCAATCGTATTACCATTTACAAAAACAAAGGAAAATCACGGAGTATACAATATCCCCTTGTGAGGACTGCGACAAATCATACATAAGAGAGACCAATCAAAGAATACAGATTAGACGAGAAGAAGATAAAAATGCCATCGAAAGAAAAGAGTAGACGTCATCTTCCCAGAGAAGAGGAAGCAATAGAAATTAAAAAACATCTAAAAAATTTAAATACAAGAGTTGATGACCAAAGACTCATAATCGCATGGAAGTAATTCTACAGAAAAACGTAGAAATGACATTAATGACTAAGACCCCACTTACTCGCATGCGCACAGGACTAATCATAAGAAGCGCTGCAATGTATTTAAGCACAGCATGTCATGAAGGTGAAAGTGGTCGAACCGCCTTTGTGTCCTCGTACGCTATAGGGCTTCGACAGTCGCAGGTGAAGAATCCTCTGTCAAGTCCATCTTTGACTATAAACTATTTGATGGATTTGTTTTGGTATAGCTTACCTTGAAAAATACAGGCTATTTCGTACATGATAAACCAAAATAAAAACACCAATTGTAGTGGTAGAATATATCAGCCTTAGAGTCTGGAAGTGGTAGATAAAGCAGAGCAGTGCAGGTGACTCTAGGAGAGCCCGTGAGGGACTGACTTGCCTGACCAATGCATCGTTGTCATGTTGTTCTCTCGATTGAATTGGCTTTTATTTTTGGTTGGTTTTGTTGTCATATTTTTGGTTTGACACCTCTTCAGGACGTGGTTTGGTTTTTTTTCGGGATCGGCTTTTGATCGCTGGGTTATATCTCATTGGTGGTTTGCCTCGGTGAATGTTGACCTGCGGAGAAGGTCGGTACGCAGGGTGGTCGAACGCGAAAGGGTTCTTTTCAGAAATTATTAGTAAAGTATATAGTTATGAATGTAAGGGTGAATTTTAATTCATAAGTGTATATAAATAAAAGTAAGTCAAGGAGGAGGGCAGCTGTGGCTGTATCCTCACTATAGACAGTTATGATTGTGCATGGGATAGGGAAACCACAGAAAACCGATCCCTCCCTGTCCGTAATAGAGCTATAAGTGAGATGTTATCCATTGCGGCGGTAAAAAAGTGGGGTTTTCTTCAGAATATTCATGTACTCATTAGGGAGTTTGTTGCCGGCTAAGGTCAGCAATTTAGTGGGGAAGAAAGGGAGTCTTCTTTTGGGAAATATGATGTATACATTACTAAAGGATGAGCAGGTAGTTGTAGTGTTGTTTTGAGCTCTAAATTTAGGGCCTCGGATGGTTTTGATTGTATAATTCCTGCTCAGAGAGTATAGCCTCTCTTTAATGGGTTGGATGTTCGATAGCTGATGTATGAGGGCAAAGGGGTAGTCGGGGCATTTGTAGTTTACTCTACGCAAAATTCCCCGTTCCAATCCCAGCAGTTGTTGTGTAAGGCAGTGGTTAAACATGGCGTATATATTAACCCTATATTTAATCACGGAACTAATTAATATTTTTTATGTATGTATAAGTGTCCGTGAGTGTGTCCGTCCGAATTTACCACATAGAGCAATGAGTAAACCGACTCTTCTCACCCTGTTACGGGTTGCAGCCAGATCAGCACTCCAGTTTAGTGTTTCTGTGAACACCATACTTCGTATTTGATCTGGTTACGGCGTTAAAGTTGGTCGCCCCAATGTCTGGGTCGATTCTTTCGGCTAAGTTGTGAGTGGTGGATCAGCTGATATTGGGATATCTAAAGAGAATCATTTGAGTTTTATTTGGGTTAGTTGTTACTCTCTATCTTCCGCACCATCTATCGACTGGTCAAGGTGATTTTTAGCAAACCTACATAGAGCAGCTGCGTCTCGGGATGTTGTTACGAAAGCAGTGTCATCTGCCTAGAGTAAAGTGAATGTGTTTGTGTTTCGTAGGTTTAGGAAGTCGCTGTTGTATATAGTGTAGAGTATTGGTGCCAACACGGAACCTTGTGGAACACTTGCTGTAGGAGTAAACGAGGCTGAGAAATGACCTCGAACCTTCACCGTGATTGTACGTTGAGTGAAATATGAAGTTTAACAAATGGAACTGGCAGGCCTATGTTCACTATTTCTTGACCAGTCAACCATGCCAAACTTTATCGAAGGGTTTTTAAACATTGAGGAAAATGCCCACTGATATTTTATAGTCGTTTAGACTTTGAGTAATATGTGTGACGATTTCTGTCAATGCCGCTGTGGTAGAGTGACCTTCTCTAGTCGAGTTGAAAGAGGATCCTCTCGAAGACCTTAGCCAAGACATTTAGTCGAGAAATCGGCTTATAAGATCGGTCATGAGTTTGTCCTTTTTCTGGAGCATTGTTGTGTTTGCTACCTTCCATGATGATGGAAAGTAGTAGAGTCTAAGAGTAGCATTTACAATGTTCGTCAGGTAGAGGGTGATGCTCGGCGGAAGCTGCATCACGCAGTTCCTGGCCAAGTTGTTAGGTCCTGGTGAATTTGTACTGCCGATTTGGCAAAAATGTTCGAATGTTTGTTGATCCACCGGTGAGATGATCGGATGTTCATGAGGTTCTTGTGGATCAAAGGGGGTGGCGAGTCGTCTTTCTATGTCTTCCTCGGTTCTTACACGGAAGGCATGGTCAAATCTGTGGTTATTGGGATGATGGGTATATTTTGCAAATGATTTCTGAAGACGTCGGACTTCTGATAATCAGAATTGATGGTTTATTTATTTGACACAAGGTGAGTGGGGTTGTTGGTTCTATTGCGTAATATGCGTATTGTAGCGATATTAGGGATTTCTAGGCCAATTGGCAAATAGGAAGGATTAGAAGCTGGGCGATGCGCATCGGAGTGCGCACTAGTCCACAGACTAAAACAATCGATAACAAGCATGCAATAGCGTAAAAATCAGTTGTCCTAAAACATTAGGAAGAAGCAGAACTAATCTGAATTGACAATGGCAAGTGTCACCTTGTCGAAAGGTCGTCAAAACAATGGTTTTTCTAAAAACAGAAGAGTCAAATCAGAAAACCACATATGTTACATCTAGCTCCCACAGAAAATTCAATCCAACACACTCACACACATGTATATATATATATATATATATATTATATATATATATATATATATATATATATATATATTTATATTTAATTATCTATTTAGTCTTTAATTATTCTCCACCACTGTATATATTTCAGTGCTCCACCCAAACTATTTGCAAAATATAAATAGATGACATTTTTTACTTCGCTGAAAAGGAAACTCCCAGGTCAGTAACATATTTTTTGTTCTTAATATTTTTGGTTAAAGAAAGCGTGCAAAACTAATAATTTGTAGAGTTGGGCGCAGCTAGTATTTGATCACCTGGCGGATAAATTTCTGTTAAAAATGTAGGTAAGGATAGTAGCTTTATAAATTAGATAGATAAAACGTGATTGCAGATTAAAATATAACATTTATTTGGACGAGAAGTCATGTAGGTGTACTAATGAATAAAAAGATGATACTCTAGCTAAGGAAGCAGTAAAAAATGAAGACTTTGGCAATATTTATACAGTAAGAGATGTATTTAACTCAATAAAAAAATAAAATAGGGCTAAAACGGGACCAACAATGGGAGAATATTGTTGAAAAATCGCAAAATACGTATTAACAGATACACCCTCAAGACAGATATTCAATTACTCGACTACCAAATTCTTCTCTGCAAGCGTATTTCGCCTAAAAACGAATCATGGTCGATTCCTGTCGCATTTATATAAGCTTGGCAAATTACCGAAACCATCCTGCAGTTGTGATATTGGTTCTTACGGGGATCCTAACCATATTTTCTTTCGCTACAACAAATATTTAGAAAAATCAAAGAGCTGGTCAACACAAACTCATGACGAGACTTTTTACACAGATGCATCTAAAACTGTAACAAGAGTAGGATATCATGTAACAATTGCAAGTAGTATTATTCAGAAATTCTACCTTCCACCATCCACCTCCGTTCTTATAGGAGAGCGATACGAAATTATCCAAGCTTAATATGCTTATCTATTCAAACTTAAACCAAGAGCAAGCAATATGTACAGATATCCTCCATCAACTCGATGAAAAATATTTATTTCGAGCATTCATGCCATACATGAATCAACAAATCGTCTCACTTCTTCTGGAACAAACGTAACATTAATTTGGATTTTAGGCACGTTGGCATTTTAGGTAATGAGCCTGCTGATACTGCTGCAAAGGTAGCAATTGCAACCAAATGAGACATCAAATCCGTTCAACTAGCATCAGATCTAAGACCACTTTTTAGGTCCCAAATCAGAAAGTCCTGGGAAAACCAATAGAAGAGATATAACAAATAAAATGTTTATATTTCAGTATTAATAGTTACCGTTTTGCCATTTTCCGCACTTAATTGTTAATAATTAAAAACCACGCCGAAATTTCTGTAGATAAGGTAGGTATAGGTTTTTTACCATAGGAATATATTAACGAAGCACCAGGTCCAGATATGATAACAGCAGAAATGCTTAAAGCCACAGAAGAAAACGGCGTAAAGTTACTTCATCTACTCTGTAAACAAATATGGCATTCCATTCCAAACAATGGCCTGAAGACTGGACAAAATCTACAATAACGACCATACATAAAAAAGGCAGCTTCCATAAATGCGACAATTATAGAACTATCTTTCTAATATCCCATGCCAGCAAGATAATGCTACATATAATCAATGAGAGACTAAAAACATTCCTTCAAAGAGAAATTCCACAAGAGCAAACTGGATTTACCAAAGGTTAGAGGCACTCGAGAACACCTACTGAATATAAGACAGATAATTGAGAAATCTAGGAATTCAACATCCCACTATACATCTGTTTTATAGATTACCGTAAAGCGTTCGACAGGGTCAAATGGAGACACTTATGGCGAATACTAAAAGAAGTAGGCGCAACACAACATCTAATTACGCTTATAACTGAACTATATGAACACACTACTGGATCAGTTAAAGTACTTGACACATTTTCGAACGAGTTTCATCCAGAACAGGGTGTCAGAGAAGGGTGTATACTATCTCCAGAATTATTCAACATATATGGGGAGTATATTATGCGAAGAGCACTTGAAGGATGGGAAAAGGGCATCTCAATAAATGGTCATAAACTAAACAACCTACGTTTCGCAGATGACACAGCCCTTCTTGCAAATAGTCAAGCAGAGCTGATGGAACTTATACGACTGATCGAAAACGAAAGTCAAATATTTGGTCTGCAATTAAACATATCAAAGACAAAGATCATGATAGTGGATAGACTACACAACAATCATCCACACATAACCACAATTGACCGGTTCGAGGTTGTGAGCTCATACTTATATCTGGGATCATTAATCACAAACACAGGGTCATTACAAGAAGAGATTAAACGTAGATGTGATCTAGCAAAAGTTGCCACAGCAAAAATGACCAAAATATGGAAGGACTGTCAAATTTCAAGAGCGATAAAGATGAGGTTGATCAACTGCTTAATATTCCCAATACTGACCTACGGATGTGAATCTTGGACTCTGAGACAATCGGAGAGAAGAAAGATAGACGCCACTGAAATGTTCTGTTGGAGACGAATGTTACGAATTCCTTGGACCGACCGTAGAACAAATAATTCAATTTTAAGAGAGCTAAAAGTTAGCCAACGACTCTCTAGTAAAGTCCATCTCCAACAATTAAAATATTTTGGGCATGTTATGAGAGCAAACACAGAAAACATGGAAAGACTCATAATACAAGGAAAGGTAGAAGGCCGAAGATCACGAGGAAGATCCCCAACAAGATGGATAGATCAAATTACAGGAATATGCCAAAGACCTATGCATGAATTAAAAGAAATGACCAGAGACAGAGATCTCTGGAGACGGACAATACACGACATCACGTCGACCACTACACTCCCCCTGGGGGGTCAGGATTGAAGAGAGAGATATTAACGAAAAAACTAGTCAAATACCTGACTATTACGGTGTCTTGATCACTTTTAACTTTGGCTTAGTTCTCTGGAGTAAATATAGTCTTGGAACTTGGTATTAGTTATTTCCATATTTAATTACACTGTGTGTCCAATTTGGGGTCAAAAGGGGGGGAATTTGGAAAAATAAGAGTCCGATTTCATCGAATTGCATCAGATCTGTAAGTTAACACAAGTTGTTAAGTTTTTAATTTGATTGTCAGGTCCTTCAAATTATTTATTAAATTGTTTGGTACGTTATAATAAATTTCTTTTTATTAATACTAACTGAGCTCAAAATAACGATACATCTCTTGACTTTAAACCGTGAATAAAAAGTAATAACCGCTGTGGGGCTAAATGTATAGATTTACCTCCAATGATGACTTAATTATTGATATTCTGCATCATTCGACAATGGACTTTCTCTCTTCCGGAGATAAAAGCCTCCAAGATCAGTTATTATAGTTATTTTTGGATGATTTGTGTTTTATGGTAAGATCGGTACATATTAGGTTATAATGGTCTCCAAAACTTCTTATACACGAAACGTTTTAGGAAGAGATATTTTGAATTTTAGTTGATTTTGATTTCTGTAGTATTTTACGCTATTTCTTCTCTCAACCGCTCTCTCTAGCCTTTTTTGTTCCGACAATTCTGCGTCTTTCTTGCAGGTTTCTGTATTTCATTGGCTGCGTATACTTACTAATACATCGTACTTCTTCTTATCGGACTACATTCTGGAATTTTGTTAATTTAGCGTTTTAAGTTTGTTACTAAGACATGTCCTCACCATGCTCCAGTATCTTTCCACCCATCTTCATTTTCTTGTACTTGTAGATCTGACGATTTATTTATTTCGTTGCTGAAGTATTTCTTGAGAGGAAGACTGCCAACTATTTCTTCATCTCTTTAGTGAAGCCTGGGCTCTTCCATCCTTTTTACAGGGTTGTACCATTCTCGTCGTCTTTGCCTACCCCATCTCACTACATCTTATACTCTGTAAAACTTTGTCAAAAACTAACATCAGTGTTGAAGTAAAATAATGATACTGTGCCCTGAACCTATATATACAACGCCGTTTCAAAGTCTTGGGATATTATCCAATGCCTAATTGCTATGACATTGGCTTTTTCTGAGATCTCTTAGCTCACTGTTTTAGTTGTTCCTTGTCTTCAGGATTTTTAAGTCTTACTCGTGTTCTGCAGTTTGTTGAAACCTATTCACAAAACTTTTAGTCTTGTATTAGAGAGTCTTATGTTTTCAATTCAATTCTTTGGAGATGTCTGTACCATATCAGCTGCTTTTTCTGTACCTATGTTGTTATTTAATTCCCATTCTCTCCCTACAGGATACTCCAACTGACCTGCTAAAGACGTCCATTTCGACTGCCTCATCTTCTTCTTCATATGCCGTCCCCATTAGCGGAGGTTGGCGATCACATTTCTCAAAGTTTCTCTATATTTTACAACGTGAAATAATTCATCTACAGTTAGTTTGTCCAGTCTCGAATATTCGCAGCCATGATTTCCTCTTTCTACCTATTCCTTTTTGCATTGACTCCTGCATGATGACCTGCAGAAGACTATATGTATCATTCCTCAGTATGTGTCCAAGGTATGCAGTCTTGCGTACTTTTATTGTTCTTAACAATTTTTGTCTCGACCCATCCTTCTCAGCACTTCTTCATTGGTGATCCTGGCAGTCCATGGAATTCTCAACATTCTCCGGTATATCCAAAGTTCAAAGGCTTCAAGCTTCTTAACTATTTGCGCTTTTAACGTCCATGTTTCTACCCCGTACAGTAGTTGGGACCAGACGTAACATTCAGCAAACCTCAGTCTCAACGCAGTATTCAAATTTTTGTCAGAGAACAATTGCTTGAATTTTAAGAACGCTGCCCTTGCCATTTCTATTCGTACTCTGATCTCTTGGTCTGGATCTAATTAGGTATTGATGTAGGCTCCCAGATATTTATATTTTGTCACTCTCTCTATTTGCTCTCCACCAAGGGTTAGTTGTTCATTATTTATTGGACTCTTTGATACGATCATAAATTTGGTCTCATCTATGTTGATGTCAAGTCCCATTTGAATGCATTTACTATTTATTGCATCTAGTAAAGTTTGTAGTTCTTCAATTCTCGCAGCCATAATTACCGTGTCATCTGCAAATCTCATAGTGTTTACGATTTCTCCACCAATTCTTATACCTTCTTTTCTTTCCCATAAGGCTTTTCTGAATATAACCTGTGAGTACACGTTGAAAAGCGTCGGAGACAAGAGGAATCCTTGCCTGACCCCTCTCGCAATCGGTATATTATTTGTTTCTATATCGTTTACCTTTACTACTGCTTTCTGGTTTCAGTATATAGCCTTAATAAACTCAATGTCTTTTTTGTATAAATTGATGTTTTTTTGTTCATTCTATGTCTATGAAGCATACATATGCACTCTTGTAATATTCTCGACATTTCTACGACATTTCTCTTGTACCCATGCCTCCTCTGAAGCCAAACTGCGTTTGATCTATCTGCTCCTCAAATTTCTTATAAATTTGGTTTTGAATAATTTTCAAGAGAATCTTTAAAGGGTGGCACATCAGGCTTATGAAATCTATAGTCATTACATGATTTGGGATTGTTGTTTTTTGGTAGAGGTAAAAATATCGATTTAAGCCATTCCTCCGGGATCTTGCCCTCTACTTATCTCAGTAGATCTGACTGCCCTCAGCTTTCTTTTATTTTCTTAAGTTTCTGCTTCATACCACATACTACTTTTAGTAATAGTTTCATATATGTTATAATTTCCTGAATTCCACTTTTTCCAGCTTGCGTTAATCTTCTTGACCATCTTTTTCCTATCGAGTCTAGAACCTGTATTGGTCACAGGACATAATTATATCATTAACTTTTAGTGTGATAATGTGATGTTCGTTATCTCGGTTCTATTGGCAAACACACCAGAGTTTGTTTACGGGAACTGCATCTTAACATGGTGAGATTCTTAATTTGTGCTTGATTTTTTCTCGTAAGTTATTTCAAGCAGAATATATTATCAATAAAACTTCTTTATTAACTTAAACCGGCTTAAACTAAACTAGTTCTCAATGAGGTATCTAATTAATCGTCCCAATGATAATGATTGAGGTTTTAGATAACTTTGATGGATCCTACAGTTTGATCTGTAGTTTGTAATCTGCTTTGTTATCAATAGTTCTTTTTATAACGATTTCCAGCTCAATTGTATACTAATTTTTCTTTTTTTTTCAGGTAAGATATGAACTACTAGGATATTTGGTATGTATATTCATTACAAAAAAGATAAAAGAACATTTTTATAAAATTTTAAATTTGATATAGATTTTCAGAATTAAATGTTAAAAGAACGGCACTTTAATAACTGGCGGTTAAAATATGCAAGAAAAAATTTAGTTATTTCTTTTTATATTGTAGTTTCTATAGTTTTTCAATCCTTTTCTGTTTTGTACTTCTTCTTTTTAACGTGCCCTATCAAGTCCCCTTGACGTTGGCGATTAACATGGCGAAACTGTCTCTGTCTCGAGCTATTCTAAAGAGTTGCTCAGCCTTCCTTATTCCTGTCCACTCCCTGATATTCTTCAACCAAGAGGCCTGCTTTCTACCAATTCCTCTGCGTCCTTCGATTTTACCCATCATAATAAGTTGAAGAATATTATATCGGTCTCCCCTGTGTCCAAAATAGGCCATCTTTCTACATTTGATGTTATCAAGCAGAGCATTTGCTCTCTCAAGGACTGTCACATTTGTCAGCATAGCCGTCCAGTATGGAGGTCTTGGAGCATTATCTGTGCTTGATCAAAGCTGTCTGTAATAAAAACGATATCAGCTGCAAATTTAAAGTTATTTAAAAATTTTCCATCTACATTGATGCCCTTTTCGTTCCAATCTATTTATTTCACAAGCGTATTCTAGCAAAGTTGTAAATAATTTAGGAGACATGTTGTATTCTTGACAAACGTCTCTTTCAATACGAAAGGTCCCAGTATCTTAATTAAGTCTTACACAGGCTGTAGCATGCTGATAGATGTATTTGATGAGTGATATGTATCGGTGATATATTCTACATTGTGTTAGAGCTTGAAGCATTTCAGTTTGATTGACCGTATCAAATGCTTTTTCAAAGTCGACAAAGACGAGTATCGTGGGTCTTTTATATTTAATGATTTTTTCCATTACCGACTTTCCAACGACTTAATGGTTTGCAAATGAGCATTTGTTCCGTATCCAGCTCTAAATCCTGCTTGCTCGCAAGGTTGATAGAAGTCTAGTTTTGATGTCAACCTATTAGCTATTATCTTCATCAACAATTTATAAACGTGAGAAAACAGGAAAATAGGTCTATCATTCTTCAGCTCTTGTATATCTCCCTTTTTGTGTTTGAATACTATAACAGCTTTATTCCACTGAGATGGTGTAACCTCTTTCGAAAGTCATAAGTTATATAATTGTGTCAATGATTTCAATACTGTCTTTCCTCCTGCTTTAACTGCCTCAATATCAGTTTGGTCATCACCAGCTGCTTTACTGTTTTTCATTCGATTTAATGACTTTGAAACTTCTTCGATTGTTATTTCTGGGATATCGTCTAAACCCACATTTTGGACTTTTCTCAACTTGGTGCCGCCTTTCTTTACATAATTATGTGTAAAATTCTTCAACTACCTTAATTATCTTATGTTTATCTGATACCACTTTTCCATTTCGATCTGCGAGCTTAACAATATTCTTCTTACCTAGATCTTGACATTTTTTCAGCATCTTTAAACTTTTATTTTCCTCGACAACCGTTGTAATCTTTTTGTGTTATATTGTCGTACGTCCTTTCTCACTGCTTTATTAATATCTTTATGTTGTTGTAGTACGCGTGCATTCGAATCGTTTTTATTTTGAAGTTCTCTTCGTGCCTCCATAAGTCTTTTTGTCTCTTGACTTTTTCCTTCTTATCTCTCCTAGGATTTGTATTGCACTTTTTCTCTGCGTTCTTAACAGCTTTTATTAAATTATCATTTAAGGTTTCGACATCCATAACGTCTCTAGACATCTCAGAAGTGTGAGACACCTCTTCGAAGGACATGGTGTTTTCGATTGGATTCCATCCTATTAGGTGTGTTTTTGTTATCATTTTGTATCTTTGTTTTTAGAGATTTAGCACGATCTTCGCTCTTACCATTTTATGATCACTTCCCACTGAACAGCTATTAAGAACTGTTACGTCATGGACCATGTCTTTGTTGTTGGTTAAGCGAAAATCAATTTTATTTTTGCTGACTCCATCTGGACTTGCCCAGGTCCATTTTCTTTGGGGACTTTTTTTTAAAAATCTATTCATTTCAAAGAGGCCATTTCGTACCAAAAACCCAAAAACATTTCGCCTCTTTTCGTTTCTTTGTCCGAATCCGTAGGGATCTATTGCAACTTCGGTCCCGTCCAGTTTACATCCTAACTTAGCATTAAAGTCACCCATTACTAGATTGTCTGTCGTAGGCGCCAGTTTTACTGCATTTTCTAGGTCTTCATAAAAGGTTTCCACTTCCTCGTCCGAGTGGGTGTATAGGCTTGAATTATTTTAAGGCTGTTTTTTTGTTAAGCTTCAGTATGCAAAAGTATTATTCTTGGGTTGATACCTTTAAGTTGTTGGATATTTTTAGTGTGTCTCTTATGACACCCTACTTACCTTTTATTTCATTTAACTCTACTACATTCCTCTCTATTTTTCCACTAGAAATATTTTCTATATTTACCAAATCCGATAGTGTGTACAGGTAGACTTATCAGTGACATAGCAGCAATAATTGGAGGTTAAAACGATATGACGGCATTAAAAAACGTATGCGGAAACTGCGATTACGTTAAAATGAACACCAATCTCATAATAAATTACGAACATAAAATTATTAATGATTGAATTTCCCATACATTCTGTTTGTACTGAACAAACCTTGATTTGGGTCGATATTCTAGAAGCTGTTTGCATTATCAGTGACTTTATTAGGTTTTACACGAAACCACCCATGTAAGACAGATCTGGTAAATATATCGTGAGAATAATACCTTCAAAAAAATTAATTGGTACTTAATTTTAAATTAATTAATAAACTTAAGGAAGTTGTAACCAGAAAGGATGATCCCGTGATGGTTTATGTAGTACTGGTAGTTGAATTTATATCTTCATCGAGTCATGCGATGGGTACGATAATGATGTTCTCACCGACGACCGTTCGATAAATCTATTAGTGAATCCAGTCATTATAGCACAGAAAAAAATTTAAAGGAAACACATTACTTAGCAATAATTAAAGGATTAGCCAATTGTGTAAAAGTTAATTAATGCAACATACGGAGTAATTAAATAGTGGTAGTCAATTAGTAAGTAACACATTATACAGAGACTAACGAGAAGAAATAATCCTTGAAATTTTAATCAGGCACAACATACTCTACCAATACATAAATTAAAAAAGTATTTTTGCTAACATAGAAGAAATAGATAAACATAATCTCGCTCGTCCTAGAAGGCGGGGCAGAACCGCCTTCCAGCCTCGGTTATGCAGGACTCCTCCAGCGTGGCCACGATGATATCCGAGGCCGCTTGCTCGGGTTGTTCAGACACCATTACTTCCAATACCAATTCTTCTCTCCCTCTATTCCTCCCTATTCATGTTAAATCTCTTACTTTGCTTGGTCCTGGGCACCCTGCCTATCTTTGAGTCGCCTTTCTTCTTATTCCTTTCTTTCCAATGTTTTCCTCACATATCTCTGAACTGCTCTCTACAGATCTGACGACCTAAGCATCTCCTCCACCAGTTCCGTGACTGATTGCACCCTACCGCCTAGCTCTCTCTCTCTCAAGCAAGCTCCTCTAACCTATGCATCTATCGCATACCAATAGTGTGTGTGAGACAGTATCCTATATTTAACAATACAGGCATTTGTCATTTTCTGCCTTTCCAAATCTGTAGAGGTATGCCCAAAGCAATCATGTCCTGTGAGCATCTGCGTCAGAAAATAATCCACACGCCGGTGCCCGCAATCCATCCATTTTCTCAGTTTAGGAATCAACGACTTCGTCCACTGCGCCACCCTTCTCATCTCGTCCCATTCCTCTTGCCACACCATTATGAACCTTTCTCTTTTTTCTTTTTTTTAAACGTTCTATTGCTGTCTTCATTTATCCTCTCGTATATTTTTTCTCTTTCCTTCACTAGCGCGTGCATTGGAATACACCCAGTGATAACCCTTAACGCCTCTGCAGAGACTGTTCTGTATGCACACGCCACCCTCAATAGGCACTTCCTATCTGCTCGGGTAAGCTGTTTTCTGTACGCCTTTGTTAAAACTGCAGAACTCCAGACCAGCGCAGCGTAGAGGACGATCGATTGCACGAGGGAATGAAGGGCCCTCCGATGTTGGGCATGATCCCTCCCAATGCAGCAGATCTCAGCAGCTCTTTGAGTCGCCGCTTTTACGTTCTTCCCATAGAGGGTGGAATCTTCAAACGACATCTCAGTCCAGGACGCCGCCGGACTGGCCTTAGTGCAGGATTCATTCTTCGTACTCCCGGCGATAGTTCCCGAGATACTTTAAAATTCCCTCTCGTCGTCGAGTCTACGCCGAACGCCTACCTGCTAAGCCAGACGCTCCTCTGTCATCCAGCGATCCGGAAGCGGGATGGCCGCTGTAAGGCCGTCATCATTCATCAGAAAGGGGGCTCTCTGTTTCGTTACAGGTAGCGCGTAAAAGACCCTTATCGCTCCTAGGACGACATTTCTTCAAAACGGGCTTTTCCTCCTTCCCCTCAGTCTGACTCAAGCATTCTAACTCATATAGTCTGACCTACTTTTCTACTTTCAACTTCATGATATCAGGAATGTGAACAAAATAAATTAGTGTTATCTCAGATACTCCGGACACATAGCGAGAAAAATAGAAAAATTCATGGCAAGCGACCCCCGCTAAATAGATCAAGTCCGAGAAAACTCAGGGGTTTCCTTAGCAGATAGAGAATGATGGGGAAGCAAAATCCGAACGATCAAGACATGTATGATTGGGATCATCATCATCATCATCATCATTAGCCATTTTGCGTCCACTGCTGAACATAGGCCTCCCGTAAATAATTCCATTGCATCCGATCTTGAGCAACTTGAATCCAGTTAGACTGGATGCACTTTAAATCGTCCGACCACCTTGTTGGAGGACGTCCTCGACTACGATAAGCATCGTGTCTAGGCCTCCACTCTAAAATTTTCTTTGTCCATCTTCCATCTCTGACCCTAGCAACATGTCCTGTCCAGTTCCATTTCAGGGTTGTAATTCTTTCGAACTGCGTCCGTCAAACCAGTTTTTCTCCTTACTATCTGACTCGAAACTCTGTCCCTGAGTGATACGCCCAACATTGACCTCTCCATCGCTCTCTGTGCCACTTGTATCTTATTAATTACTTTTCTCTTAAGTGTCAATGTTTCTGCTCCATATGTCAGAACTGGAAGTACATACTGATCAAAAACTTTTCTCTTCAATCACATGGGAATAGCTGATTTAAAGACTTCCCTCAGTTTTCCGTAAGCTGCCCATGCCAGTCCTATTCTTCTTTTTAACTCTGTTGTTTGATTGTCTCTTCCCAATTTAATCTCGTGGCCCAGATACTTATAGGAATACACTTGTTCAATTTTCGTGCCATTAGTGGAAATGTTTTTTGCCAGTACCAGGTTGGTCATATATTGTGTTTTGGAAAAATTAATTTTAAGGTTAACTCGTGCACAAGAGCTCTGAAGGTCTTGAAGAAGTTGGCATGCATGATCTACCTGATCTGCAATAAGGACTATGTCGTCTGCAAACCTCAAGTTGTTCAAAAATTCCCCATTTATATTTAATTCAATATTTTCCAAATTATTTTTTCTCATAACACTCTGTAATAGGGCGGTGAATAGTTTAGGAGAGATAGTGTCTCCTTGCCTAATACCTTTCTCCAAGGGAAATGTGTCTGTGTCACCATAGTACATTTTTACAGCAGCTGTTGCGCTATCATATATATTTCGAAGAAGAGTTGTGTACCTATGGTCAATACTGCACTTTGTAAGAGCATTTAACATGGAGCTATGCTGGACTGAGTCAAATGCTTTCTCAAAGTCTACAAATATTAATATCAATGGCTTGTTGTATTCTATAACTTTCTCTATCAAGGATTTTATTACTTGTAGGTGGTGATTTGTTCCAAAGCCACTCCTAAATCCGGCCTGCTCTAGAGGTTGATGAAAATCTAGCTTAGGTCCCAGTCTGTTAGTAATTATTCTCATAAAGAGTTTATATAAATGAGATAATAAGTTGATAGGTCTGTAGTTGCCAATTTCTGTTACATCTCCTTTTTTATGCAATATTATCATAATGGCTTTATTCCATTTTTCTGGCGTATTTCCTTCAAAGAGGCAGGCATTATAAAGGGTTTTTAAAGCCTTTATGACGCATTCGCCTCCTAGTTTTATCATTTCACTTACAATGCCATCTTCTCCAGGTGTTTTGTTGTTCGTCATACCTTTTAATGCTGACTTAATTTCCTCTTCGGTTATATCTGGAAGTTCCTCTGACCCTTGATTTAGTATTGCTGGAATTTCTACTTCGGGAATGTGATCATCTCGACTATATAATGTTCTATAGTACTCTTCGATGATTTTTAGTATCTCTTGTTGTTCATGTATGACATGTCCTTGATTATTTTTTAACTTATAAATATTCCTCGTTCCTGTTTTCAACTTTCGTTTTAGAACTTTTAGGCTTTTGTTTTGTTCTACGGTATCAGTTATTTCCTTAGTGTTAAAGTTCCTTATGTCTTTCCTAATGGCTTTTGAAATGGTTTTGTTTAAATTCCTTAGCTCTGCAATGTTCGTTGTATGCTTTTCTTTTATTTCCCTTCTTTTTTGCATTAGGTTTCTTGTGTCTTCTGTGAGTTTTTCATTTTTTGTTGAGTGCTTGGCTTGGCACTTCTTCTGTGACTTCTTCAGGGCCTCATGATTGGGATATTGACTGCTAAATCGGCTACTGCTACTGCTACTTATTAAACGGAATTTAGGTAGATGCTTGAGATATCTCGTTAGGCCTTTCAATCGACTTTTATTTGATTTAAGTATATTGTGTGCTTTTACTTTATCAAACGCGTTTTCAAAATCTATGAATCACAGGCATACGATGGTTGCTATATTATATTTCTGGCTTAATCTAAGTACTGACAGCTGACATCTGACACTTGTTCTGGAAAGTTTGACATTTTTAAGCATAGCGATTCAAAACGTTTTGACGTATGAGCAATATGTGTTGTTTACATTTTCTTCAAAAATTTTTCTCGGTCAAGAAATGAAATTGAACCCTGAACATTTTCATGCGATAAATTATCATAGCTTTCGGCTTGAATTATCAAGACAAGAGGGCATCGATAAACTTAAATTATTATACGGGGATTAAGCAATATACTTTACCATCGTAAAAAATTGGTCCAATGAATTCAATCTTGGTCAGCGCTCTCTCCAGGACAAATTCCGTGAAGGTTGCCCAAAAGGTCGGCTGTTATACCAGAAACCAGCGATGCCTGTACGTGAGCTGATAGAGCAAGGTCGCGTGTGATATACCGTGAGATTGAGGTATTCTTGGGCATTAGTATAACAAGCATTAATAAGATATTGTATGACCGTTTAGCTATAAAAAAGACTTGTTCTAGAAAAAGGTCAAAAAGAGGCTTGTGTTAATTGGTGCAAGAAAAGGTTGAACAAATGAGATCGTGGTACATCAACTGCTGTGTATAACATCTACATGGGTGACGATACATGGATCTATGCATAGGAGACCGAAACAAATCTGCAATCGACCGTATGTGTGTTCTTATTCTTCTTCTTCTTAGTCGTTAACCTGATGCAGGTATCGTGATATCATGAAGCTGTTAGGTAATTTTTCCAATGTTCCTCCACATTTTTCTATCTTCTGCCAATCTAGCACATTCTGGCAATGGAGCGCCAATGGTAGCAATAATATGGTCCGTGTATCGTGTAGTAGATCTACCTCTACTTCTTTTGCCTTCTACTTTTCCCTGGATAGTAAGTTTTTCAAGACCATTTCTTCGAAGCACATGTGTGTTCTAAGGTGAACCAAATCCAACAAAATTTGTTCGTGATGTCTCTTCGTATGATCGCTTGTGTGGTATAAATGGTCATGTAGCTATAGTGCCGTTAGAAGAACGTAAGACGGTCAATTCTGAATGGCAAACAACCATTTCTTTGTCGAAAGTTTCAGGGAAATTCGGAAAAAGAAGAAGAACAGAAGAATTATTCTTCATCTCGACAATGAAAGCTCACGCACATCAGAACATACAACGGAGTTTTTGACGGGCCAAAAATTAATCGAATTAACGGATCATCCGCCGTACAGTCCCGATTTGGCACCTAATGACTTCTTTTTATTTCCACATATAAAAAATAATCAACGATTTTTAAAGTCCGAAGAAGCGGTTGAAGCGTTCAAAACTCATGTTTTTGGAATTACCTCAATCTTGAGTGGAAAAAGTACTTCTAAAATTGCTTCAAACGCAAGCAAAAGTGTATTTATTTTCATAGAGAATATTTTGAAATAAAGTCATTTGCGACCCTAAATACTTGTTTTTCATTGTTAGGCCAGAAATATAAATCTTTATTATGATGGAGTTTATATTTTTGCATCTCTCCATCGTTACTCTTATTAAAAAAGTGCTTCTCTCAATCAAAAACTTCAATTTGAAGCAAGCTACAAAACTTTTATATTGATTTAATGTCAAAATATTTTTCTATTAAAGAGTGTTTTCCAAACAATATTAACCTTTTAAAAGTAAAGCTCTTCTAAATTTTACACGAAAATCAAAACGGCACATTATTTTTGGAGGGAGATTGTAATGTTTTATATTATTCTCTTAATTGGCCCATTTATTATGTTCAAAGCTTCCATAATAAACTTTAAAAGTCCACAATGAAACAAAAAGTAAGTCATATTTCGAAGGACACGAAAACAACTCGAACATCGTATTAACATCATATTTAGGAAGCACTTTGGAGGTACTAAAGCATAATTACAATGCTGGTGGATCCTTAAAAGGTGTCCTCAAAAATCACTGTCATTGTGTATTGTTTTTGCAGAGAATCTGCGACAATGTTAATTGGTAAGTGAAAACGATGTCACTTAAACAAATAGGGGAGATTTGGGACCAAATACTTAATATCTTTGTCAAATGTAATTTTTTACTCAACACACCGCACTAAAAGACAACTTACAACAAGACGTATAAAATATAAAAACCGGAAAATGTCATTGTAGAAGATGATACAAACATAGTGTTTTTGAAAGCATCTTAAAGAAAATTTGTATTATTTTCTTTAAAGATGCTAGAAGTAGCTCCAATTTGGCAGTGATGACATGCTGGAGACAGACCCTTAATACAGAAATAAGAAGACATATAAAACAAGATATCAAACGGTATCAAGGAGAACGAACCGAGAAGATTATAGAAGAAAACAGAAACTTAAGATCTATCAAGTCCCACCTAGAAAGAAATAAAATCATAGAGATGGAAAATAAACAAGGTGTAATAGAAAAAAGCAGAACCCAAATATCTAAGATAACAAGGGAATATTATAGTGACCTCTACAGCTCTAAAAACAGTCCCGATACAACTCAAAAAAAAACCTGAAAAAGAAAATAATGAATGTAAACTCTGAAATATTACCCCCATAACCGGAGAGTAAATAAAAGAAGCAATTAGAGATATGATAAAAAAATAAGGCTCCGGGGACGATGAAATTCTAATTGAACTGATAAAAGGAGGGAAAATGATACAAGACTACTTAAAGATACTTTTAAATCAATGTTTGTTTGAACGACAAATACCGCAAGAGTGGAACAAGGCAAATACAATTCTGATATATAAGAAAGGAAATAGATGAAAATTAGCTAACTATAGACCAATATCACTTTTGTCACAAATCTATAAAACTTTCACTAAGGTGATCACAACTAGACTAAACAACAAATTTGATGCATACTAACCAGTTGGGCAGGCAGGATTTAGAAAGGGGTACAGCACAACCGACCACCTTCACACTCTTAAAATATTGATAGAAAAGACCAACGAATACAACCTTCCAATATACGTAGCGTTTGTTGACTATGAAAAAGCGTTTGACAGCATAGAACTATGGGCAGTGGAAGAAGCGCTATTTAATTGCCGAATAGATTCACGGTACAGAATGCTAATTGACAATATATATCAAAACGCCACTATGAGAATTCAGCTCGACAGAGATTTGCAAACTCCATTAATTAGAATTTGTAGAGGTGTCAGACAAGGGGATACAATCTCACCCAAACTATTTACTCTGGCGTTGGAAAACATTTTTAATAGCAACAACTATGGAACAAAATAATGATTTCAGACCTAGAAAAAACATCTCTTGAGAAAAGACTAAAAATGAATGTAAAGAAAACTAAAACAATGACTAATACAGAAGACAGATCAGTAATTACCATAGATGGAACAAACATAGAACACGTCCAAGAATATATTTACTTAGGACAAACTATCAGAACAGACAAAAGAAACCAGACTAAAGAAATAACCAGAAGAATAAGAATGA
Source organism: Diabrotica balteata (assembly GCA_918026665.1). Lineage (NCBI taxonomy): Eukaryota > Metazoa > Arthropoda > Insecta > Coleoptera > Chrysomelidae > Diabrotica > Diabrotica balteata. The sequence goes on from OU898284.1 coordinate 10,481,519, forward strand.
ATTTCGGAAAAATCTCATATACTATCAAAACCCAAAAAACACCTTTAAAATTAAGAACGAAGGTATTTAATGAATGCATCCTACCTAAGAAGCCAGAAAGAACAACCAGTAGTTCGCTCAGAGATGGCAGAAGATGTAAGATATAATCTTATCAGCCTAGATCAAGATAGTGTAAAAATATTGTATCAAAACAGACTGAACGAGAAACTTGAAAACATAAATTTCAATAACATCGAAGACCACTACAATTACATTAAAGAAAGTATTCACTCTGCAGCAAAAGAAGCGCTTGGATATTACGAAAAGAAAAACAAAAATACTCCATACTGGTGGGATGAAGAAATAGATACAGCGATAAAACAAAAGAAACAAAAGTATGAACAATATTTAAGTGCAAAAATGAACAGATACAAATTGGTCTGATTACAAAAACCATCAAGCTAAGGTGAGACAAATGATAAGACAGAAAAAAAAAAGAATCCTGGGATCAAAACTGTCAAAAATTAAATACGTACATAGGAGGAACTAGAAGTACAGAAAGCTGGAAACTTATTAAATCTCTTAGGACCAACGACAAGAAAAAAGATTTAATCTCACCAATTTCGTTAGAAACATGGGACATGTACTTCAGTAAACTGTTACAAGAAGACCGAATGGAATTCAAAATAAAAGAAAGTAACCAAAACATACGCGTTGAAGCATCTCCTATAAGAATCACGAAAAAGGAAGTAAGGGATATCTGTATTTCACTCAAAAAAAAGCGCCCGGACCTGGCAATATACCCTCAGAACTGATAAAATATGGAACTGAAAAACTATATGAGCATTTGACAATACTCTTTCAAAACTGCATAAACAAAGTAGAGGTTCCAGCCGAATTTAAACCTCAACCATTTCAACTGTACATAAAAAGGGAAACAAACAAAATTGCGACAATTACCGTGGAATAGCAGTTACTAGTACCATTAGTAAAATCTATGGGAAAATGATCAAAAATAGAATAGAAAGAGAATACACTGATATGGAGGCAGAAGAACAGGCGGGTTTTAGAGCTGGTAGATCGACCATAGACCACCTTTTTTGTATCACCCAACTTATAGAAAAAAAGGTTGCTGTAGATCAAGAAGTCCACTTTTTGTTTGTTGATCTAAAAAAGGCCTACGATAGCATCCCTCAAAATAAGTTATGGAACACTCTCAGACAAACGAACATCAACTCAAATCTCATAACAGCAGTGGAAAAACTATATGAGAACGCCAACGCCAAAGTTAAAATAGGAACGAATGTTTCCAAAGGTTTTGTAGTAGACAAAGGACTGGCAGGGATGCTGCTTAGCGCCGACACTTTTCAAAATATATCTGGAACAAGCATTAAAACTCTGGAAGCGGAAATGCAGCGGCATGGGTATACAATTAAACAATAACAACCTGTACACTCTATGTTTTGCTGATGATCAAATTGTGATTGCTAACGAATATGACGACCTAGAATACATGACTCGAAAATTAATCGAAGAATACAAAAAATGGGGATTAGAAGTCAACATAGATAAAACACAATGTACATGAACATCGGTGGTAAAGAACAAAATCTAGTTTTTAAACGACGGACAACACATTAAGTACAACAATAAATATTCCTATTTAGGAGTAGAAATCACAGACGACGGCAAATCAGATCAGGCTATAAAAAAACGAAACACTCAGGGTAGAAGGGCCATATCTCAACTAAATAGTATTATCTGGGATCAACATATATCCAAAAAAAATAAACATCGAATATACAACACTATTATAAAGAGCATAGTAATGTATGGAAGTGACGTGTGGCAGTTAAAGGCAACTACTGAAAGAACACTACAAGCCACGGAGATGGACTACTGGAGACGGGCCGCAGGAAAATCAAAACTCGAAAGAATTAATAACGAACGTATACGAGAGGTTATGGGAGTCACACATACGATTGTCGAAGATATAAGAGTACAACAACTAAAGTGGTATGGACATGTGCAGAGAATGCCAGAACATCGTCTGCCCAAACAGATTATAGATTGGTCACCACATGGAAAGAGAAAAAGAGGCCGACCCAGAAAGAGCTGGAGAGAAGGAATAGACAGAGAGATCCGAGAGAGAGGTTTAGACGAAGATCTTTGGGAAGATAGAGATGCATGGAGATTGGGCATCGGAAGACGTCGGAGGACGTTTTAAAACCGATTATATATATATATATATATATATATAATATATATATATATATATATATATATGATTTCAGTTGTTTTCCGGGTTTGCTCCCGCGGAAGTTTCAAATCCAATATATATATATATATATAATATATATATATATATATAATATATATATATATATATATTTATATATATATATATATATAATATATATATATATATATATCCTACCTGTTCTGACATATGGTGCCAAGACGTGGACGTGTACCAAGAGTAACTTAGATAGAATAAAGAAAACTCAAAGAGCTATGGAAAGACAAATGTTGGGAATATCGTTGAGAGATAAAAAAAGGAACGAGTGGATAAGATGCAAAACCCAAACAACAGACGCTGTCGAACATGCATTGAAATTAAAATGAAAATGGGCTGGGCGTAACGAAAGATATCAGGATGGAAGATGGAATAAAGAAATTGAAGAAAGATGATATTGAGTAAAGCGCAGGTCCAATGTAGAAAAGACAAACAGAAGACAGAGGCAAATGGAGACAAATGGGAGAGGCCTATATTCAACACATGAATAGATTTTGGGCTATAGATAGATAGATGTCGTTTGTAGGTAATATCAAGTCGGTTTCCTATTTTGCCCCGGTACCCCGTTCCATCCCGGGTACTACCCCTAAGCCTCTTCAAACATTTTTTGTAAGTTTAAGGAATACACGACAAACTTTAGTGTCATGAAAATAGTAAATTGTATTTCTAAAGAACTGTTTGTCGTAATCTCTCGAGTATGTCACAGATGCTTTCTGTTTACCTTACTTCTAGGTTTCATTGATGATTATTTGACCAGACCGATAACGTTTTGAAGATAATTTTAATCCATTTGTCCATAATATATAATCCAGATATTATCTTCTTTTTTGTGCCACTCCTATCGGAGATTGGAAATCATCAAGGCTATTCTGACCTTGTTTACGGCTGACCTAAAGAGTTCATTAGTGGTACAGCCAAACCACTCTCTCAAATTCCGCAACCATGACATTCTTCTACGGCCTGGATTCCGTTTTCTTCGTTTTAGCGTTAACAAAATCTCTGGATCTTTTCCTATTCTTCGTATTACTTCACAGTTTGTTATTCTTTCAACCCAACTAATCTTCAGCATTCGACGGTAGCACCACATCTCGAAACTTTTAATATTTTTCACGTTGTTCTGTTTGAGAGTCCAGGCCTCTACACCGTATAATAGCGTGTTAAATACATAGCCTCTCAGCATTCTTAATCGTAGAGGGATGCTTATATTTCTGTTGCAGAAGAATTTTCTCATCTTTATGAAGGTGGCCCTGGCAATTTCGATACGTCTTTTTATTTCACTGTTTTGGTCTCCAGTTTCGTTTATTAAAGTTCCCAAGTATTTGTAACTTGATACTTTTTCAACTTGAGTGCCGTTTATACTAATATACGCTGGTTGTGTCATGTTTTCACTGAAGACCAGATACTTGGTTTTTTTAATATTGATATTTATACCATAATTGTTGCAAGCAATATTTATGTCTGTAAGTAATCTTTGTAATTCTTCTACTGTTCTTGCAACTAGTACAGTGTCGTCCGCGTATCGAATATTATTTACAATCTCTCCATTAATTACGATTCCTCCGTTTGCTTGTAAAAGGGCTTCCTGACAGATGCTTTCACTATATACATTAAATAACAGAGGTGACAAAATGCAACCCTGTCGTACTCCTCTACGTACTTCTATTGCTTGTGATGTTTCAGTTTCTATTTTGATGTTAGCTTTCTGATTCCAATATAGATTGAGAATTATTCGCAGATCTTTATTATCTATGTCCTTCCTTTCAAGAATCTCTCTAAGCTTATCATGGCATACTCTGTCGAACGCTTTTTTCAAAATCGATAAAACACGTATGTACCTCCTGATTAATGTCTAGGCATCTTTGTGTGAGAACATTCAAACCGAAGAGAGCTTCTCGAGCACCAAGCCCTTTTCTGAACGCCATCTGTGTATTACTAATATCTGACTCCAACTTTTGATAAACTCAGATATTATCAATACCAACTAAACTTGAATGTATATTTCAAGTGTTATTTGATGTTGATAAAATACCCAGTACAATCCATTATGTATATTAAAGTCAGTTAATGATATGTATCAAAAATATTCATTCAACTAACCTCAAGCCGAAAGTAACTCAATGTACTTTTAAAAGATACTATCTTAAATGCTAATAGTAATACGATAAATGCTCTTAGTTTTTACTAATGAGGTGTTAATTGATCTAATTACTAATTCAAAACCAGATAAGACAGAACCCACGTATGTTATACAGAAACTTGTTTCAAAATATATGTTTACTTCTTCCGTAATCAATCCTTACAAAGGCAAACGAGATGAGCTTCGAAAAAAAAGCCAATAAAAACATCCGTTAGAAATAGTACAATACATTATGAAACTGTAATATACCAATAAAAATGTCAAACGGTTTTATAAATAATTTTTATATACATTTTTTTACATAAATAAAAATAGAAAAGTCATTTTCTTGTCTTCTTCTTCTTCGTTGACCATGTCCTTTCAGAACGTTGGTTACCATCATAGCTATTTTAATTTTATTCACTGCCACCCTAAATAGCATGCTTGTATCTACACCATACCAATCTCGCAAGTTCTTCAACCATGAGGTTTTTCTTCGTCCTGGACTGCGTTTGCCTGCTATTTTTCCTTGCATGATATTTTGTAGCAATCTATATTTGGGACCTCTCATTACATGTCCGAAATATTCCAGCTTTCTCTGCTTGATGCTTTTTATGATCTCAGTAGTCTTGCTGAGACGTTCAAGTATTGTGGAGTTACGAATCTTCTCCACCCAGGAAACTTTTAAAATTCTTCTATAGTACCACATTTCGAAAGCCTCAAGGCGATTTAGATCGATTTTATTCACAGTCCAGGACTCGACAGCATAAAGTAAGACCGAGAACACGTAGCAGCGAAGTAGGCGGATCCTTAATGCCAATTTTAGGTCTCTGTTACATAACAGCTTGGACATCCTTCTAAAAGCAGCTCTAGCCTGCTCTATTCTGGATCTAATTTCGCCGTGATTTTCTGCATGACAATTTAATTGCTGTCCAAGGTAGACGATTTTATCAACTTGCTCAAGTTTGGTATTATTTACATATATAGACGGTTTTATATTCTGTTGTTTACTTATTACAAGTATTTTGGTTTTCCTTATGTTAAGATCCAGACCTGCCTCCCTACAAACTCTCAACGACACTATCAAGTAGTGTTTGCAGATCTTCTTGACTAGAAGCTAGGAGTACTGTATCGTCCGCATATCGCAAATTATTGATGACTTCGCCGTTCACAAGTATTCCTTCTTGTTTTTCAGAAAGTGCTTTTCTGAAAATTTTTCGGAGTATCATCCAGTATTCCTCACATTTATTGTAGATACGACCATGTATTACTTTAAAAAATTTTTCAATAAGTGGTTTAACAAACTGATGGTTCTATAATCAGCACAGGTTTTTGCTGTTGTCTTCTTAGGTAGAGCTATAAACAGTGAGTTACACCAACCATTAGGTAGTTGTCCGCTGGTATAAATGGTATTGAAAAACGAAGTTATAGCCTCTAAAACATTGCTATCCTTTATAAGCTTATATATTTCAGTTGGAATTTCATCAGGACCAGTCGCTCTGCCATCTTTTGATGATTGTATGGCCTTTATAACCTCACAGCGTGTTATTAGGGGTCCGTCGCAGTTAGTAATATCGGGAGGTGAACTACTCCTATCGTCTTCGAATAGGTTCGTGACGTAATTTTTCCCATTCTTTAAGTTTGTCCTCTACTTCGAATATTACTTTACCATTTTCATCCTGTAGCAATGCATTTTGTTTCTTATTGAAGATACCAGCCGCTTCTTTTACTTTTTTATACATGTTAAACGTGTCGTATCTTTTTTCGAGTTCTTCAATGTCATGACAACTGTTAGGCTAGATGTTGACTCTTTGCTTCTCGTATTTTACGTCGAATTTCTTTTTGTATGCTATTGTAAAGTGTTTCGTTGGTTTTTGCTAGTCGCCGTTGTTACATCAAATCCAGTATATCATCTGTCATCCAAGCCTGCTTTTTTCGCTTTGACCTGCCTTGTAAATTTCTCACACAGATTTCTTTTACTGTCGTTACGATTTTATTTAAGCCCTCATCGACGTTTTCACCAATATTTTCCCAAATTAAATTTTCGTTCAGTTGTCTTTGAATTGATTCCTTAACTTTCTCGTCTTGTAGTTGGGCTGTATCAATCTTTTTGCGAGACTTCTTTTTGATCACCTTTTTTAATTTTAATTGGGTTACAGCTACCATGGATTGTGATCGGACCCAATGTCAGCACCTGGATAAGTTTTAACTGATTTGATGCAGTTTCTAAATCGATTTTTTTATTAGAATGAAGTCGATTTGATTCCTAATAATTTTGTCCTCTGATTCTGCATTTGACTTCCAGGTGTAGAGTCTTCTCGGTGGTAGTTTAAAATGGGTATTCGATATAATGAAATCGTGTTCTTGGCAGAACTGGACAAGTCGATCTCCACGTTCGTTTCTGTTTCCCAAGCCATATTCCCCCACAATGTTTCTTGTCGTTATTTTTAAAACTTTTACAGTTTTTTAGAAGCGATACCTTTGGTGCTATCAGTTACTTACCAACATTTTAAATGCAATGATAAAAAAAGACTGATATTTTTTAACTTCTTTTCCACAAAATTTTTCAATTTTCAGAGACAATAAAGCATCTAATACTAAAAAAGCTAAATGCAGTAATGTAATATTAAATTTAAAGTATATCTCAATAAAAATCACTCAAAGCTTTATCACAGAATAATAAACTATCAAATGCCCATTCTCAGATTCCACCTTTGAAGTTTTTTAGCACACGATCGCCATGTTTTAGAAGGAAACATAGACTCGAATTGACAAATTTGCGACAAGCTATGACAGAACTGTAATTTAAATTTTTAGAAATTGATAATTTAGTACATTTGAGATAATTTAATATATTCTTCAACTAAAAGTACGAATAAAATAGTGCATATTATGTCTGTAGTTGCCGTAAATAAATTAAACCGTAATTATTCTGTGGCTTTATGTTAGATAATATAAGACAGACACATACTTAGACTACATCATCGAGCAAAAAGACAAAAGAGGAAATGTAAAGGTTATGGGGGCAAACATACTTTTAGACAGGAAGTGCGATCTTTAGAGGCCACATTAAACAAGGAAAGAGAGTCTCTCTCCTTGTTTGACATCAAATTTAGTTGGGTTATGTTATTGTTTGTCCCAAATGTCACATGAAATCTTATTTATATTGAAGTTTTTTAACAATTGTGTCGCATTTAGCCTCTTATCAATAATAATTAATTAAAACTTTCTCGTCTAAGACACATTCTGAAAAATATTATACAGCTACTGTTGATAAGTGTCGGAAAATTTAAATTTGGCGCATTCGCATTTCCGATATGTCCGCCATCAGAGGCCACTTTTTTGGTCTCCTTTTCATAAGCATTAGATTCCCTCTTTTGTCTTATTGCTCGATGGACTACACACAGTATGACAGAATCATGTTTGTAGAATGTTTATGTCTGAATCAATTATAAACCAACTGATAGGTCAAACAAGATCTCGGGAATCACTTGAAAGTTACTGAAGAACGAACAAAATACTCATTGGCCTAACCCAAAAATAATTGTTTGAAGAAAAGTTTTAGAAATAATATCCACCCGTTAAGGGCATATTGTGGAAAATAAGCATGTTAGTACTTCGTAATGTTCCCAGTTGTATCTGTTTTACTGCCTTGTTCTATTATGTTAACGTTTTCTCTTCCTGTTTCGTCACTCTTGCAATTTTTACTATTTATAAACTTCTAATATTTTTTGCAATTGGGTATCTTGAAGTTAGCAAACTTAGTTAACAGAGTTCCATATCCAAATGTCAAATAAAAGAATATGGTCATGGTCATAAAATAGAATTGGAAATAATTTTGATTGACATTATAGTTCGATAAATAAATAACAAACTACGAAGCATGGAGAATATGATAAAATGTTCATTTCCAACAGCAAAGACGAGAGAAATAAAATAAAACGTTTTCTCCTGTTTTTTTTTTTTTGGGTATTTGTGAGTTTAAAGGTGTCTAACATTTGGTAATCCGTGGCCCTACAACTCTTTTTGGGTCTGTAAACTTATTTGCTGATTAATTTCCATTCCTTCTTATTCTTTACCTTCATTTTCCAATTAGATTTTACCAATCTTCATAGCTTTTCGTCCACTTAGTTGTTAAATCCTGCTCCTTCTAAAACAAGGAATTCTTCTTCTTGTAATGGCGCTGCAAACCCTTTGTGAGTCTTGGCTCGCTTAACAATGTTCTTCCATTCTGCCCTGTCGGATACTTTCCTTCGCCACTGCTTGATGTTCATGGTTTTAAGATCCCTCTCTACGTCACCTATCTATCTTTTACGGGACCTTCCTCTTGTTCTGTTACCTTGGGGCATACAATCTCTTGACTACTTTTACAGCCCGATTGTCTGGCATTCTTTCTAGGTGACCAAGCCAGTTTAGTCTTTGTGTCTTTACAAATCTAACAATATCTGCGCTCTGCATTAGTTTATTCAGCTCGTGGTTCATTTTAATTCTCCACGAAGCATCATTGCGTTGGATTGGTCCAAATATTAAATTTTTCTCCAAAATCTCCAAATAAACAAGAAATTAATTAATGTATTTTGCTTATATCAGCATTATAGTGCTTTACATATTCTGTTTCCAAATGACTATGACCACTCGTTCATCGAAAATGAATATATGATGCCTGGGTCGAAAAAATATGGTTTAAAATGTAATTAAGACAAGTAATAAGCTAATAACAGATTCTAATTTCTTTTTCCTCTTTCGTATACATGGTCTACTTGTTTTTGAATGCGATTTTAATATATTACTGTTCCAGCGTTTTCGTAGTCGTTTCCCTGATGACTCTGCCAGTGAAGAAATGATCTTTTGTTGTTTTTTACTGCTCTGTACTTAGTTATTGTGTCTAAATAGTTGCTCCACAATAGACATCTTTTTTACACATTCATTATTGTTTTCTATTTCTCTCTTTCTGCATTCTCTCTATTTTTACCGTATTAGATCGTGCTTCCGCAAGTCTTTATTAGGCAAACAATTGCTTTTGTAATTTTTTCTTTTACCTTTTTTCTTTATATTTACTTTCTTCCTTATTGTTCCTTCCTAGTTCACATATCTCACGTCTCTGTTTGCTCTATTCACGTCTTCTACTTCTGTACTAAGCTTTCCGTAATTTGATAGAGTGAACTCCATTATCTGTTCCATCCTTTTACCTGTGCCCCTAGATTGCACCTCATCGGATAGTTAACATAACCGTATAGTTTGTCTTAACTAGTGAAATGACGTTAAAATCGTGAGAAATTCTTTATAATTGGTCTTCCCGATATAGGTGTCCCTCAGCTCTTTTCATATGTCTTTGTCTTGTGTGGCTTCCATTCAGTTACTGCTAACACGCTTCAGTTCCTCAATCCATCTGGTTGGTGGACGCACTTGTCTTGTACTTGTCAGTCCTACATGTTTGTTTAAACCTGTAAGATAACATTTCGATTCATCAGAAAACAATACACGACTCCATACCTGTATTGTCCAGCAGCATGAAGTCGCCTACTAATTGTGCATTTACTTACGTTTACATTTCTTACAGATGCTTTTGAAAAGCATCTGTAAGAATGACCACAGAAACCACAGAAACAAAGAATATGCTTTTAATGGTTTTTAGGAAAGACAGAAATCGTCGAAGGTTTTTGTCAATATTAACAAATATTCATAAAATATCAGCTCCACTCTCCCCTACAATGCATCAGTTTAGTTTTTTTTTTGATGAAATATTTAACCTTGAACGATAAATTTTCTTCTCGAAGAGGTAATGAAATGACTTTTAATATCAATAAATAACACAGCTCTTTAGAGAATTATAAAAACGACATCAATGGACTTATAAGAACAAGAGAAGATTTCTATTATTACGGCAGGTGAATCACATACGCACTCATAAAAAGAATTACTCTCGTTTTAATGGAATGAAAATTATCGATGTTGACACAGATTTATTGGAAAGACACCATCACTTATAAGAGATTAAAAAAATACAGAAAAAATCGAATATTTAGTATATTTGTAAATAGTATATATACAATTACTTTAATTTATTAATTAGGTGAAAGCATATATGAGAATATGAGGTTTGCAGATGATGTATTACTTGAAGAAAACTTACAAGACACAATTTCTATTATACATTCCCTTAAGACTGTATCTGAGGCAAAAGGATTAAAAATGAACTTTGAGAAGACTAAACTAAATAGGACTGTTGATAATAATACCATCCAAAAACGGAGCACAAACAATCTGGGACACGGGATCAAAATAAGCAGAAACAATCAAACACATAAAATACAAACGTATTGAGCAGATATTTTAACACTTATCCAAAAATCCGCAAATACCCTCGAGTTACACAGCGAGCCATGGAACATACAATGCTGGGCGTGAGCCTTCGAGACCACATAACAAACCAACAAATCAGCCAGAAATTAGGGGTTCAAGACGTGATCGTGTGACAAGACTATATTTGATACGCCCCCGGCTGGTACGTAACAGTAATCTGAAGTTTGTTTACCCAGATGTATATGCGAGTCCTCTAAAGAGAATATTAACTGCGTAGTGTCTTAATTAAATAAATACCCGCAAAAAATTTAAAGGCTTAGCAGTTTAAGGTCCATCATCGAATCAATAGAGTATTTAAGAAGAGATCCGATTGGCTGACAGTTACAAATTAGCCTTCTTCTTCTTCTGACTTCTTATATAACCTCCTAAATTGCTTAAATTGTCACACCATCTTTTTCTTGGTCTGCCAATATTTCTTCGTCCATTTGGTGACTTATCTCGTGCTATTGTTCATGGTGTTAGATACTTATTCATACTTGTCGCCGCCATGTATGTTAATATAGGTCTAATTGCTGCTTTATAGATTCTTGTTTTTAAGTCTTGTCTTAGGTGTTTGCTCTTTCAGATTGTGTCATTAAGTGAGAGCGCCCACCAAAGTGGCGTGGCAAGTAGCACGTAGCAAGTAGCACGCGTCTAGCATGTTTCTTAAAATGTAAACCAATGAAAACGAATGATTAGAATGAATGACGTCACTGTCATTTTGGTGTGCGCTGAATCATTCGTTTTCATTGGTTACATTTTAAGAAAACATGCTAGACGCGTGCTACTTGCTACTTGCCACGTGCCACGCCACTTTGGTGGGCGCTCTCCCTAAGAGATCTCACCGCTTTACTTGCTTTGTTATCGTACTTCTTCCATAAACATCTCCGTAACTAGTTATATCTATTCCCAGATATCTAAACCTTGCTTCCTGCTTTATTATTTTTCCAATCAATTTCGATTTTACATTGTAGTGGGCATTTAGATGTTGTCATATATTTTGGTTTTTTCTGCTGATAATATCATATTGTATTTCTTAGATGTTGTATTAAAGATATGTGTTAATCTTAGGAGCTCAACTTTTGTCTCTATTCTACATTACATTTTTCCTCTGGGATTTCCTGTAGAAAATTTTGTTTTGGTGTTATTTTAATTCTTATCTATGCTAGTACTAGTTTGTGTTCACTGCCTGCGTCTGCTGAGTTTTGAGTTCGGATATCAAGAATTTGCTTTGGCTGAATTTTTCTATTAGTGTCTATAAAATCAATCGTAGATTTATGCCCCCTGGAGTTTTTGCCCTATGAATACAGGAATCATCCCTAATAAATGGCTAGAATCAGAATTCATAGCGAATACCAAAAAATAGGGGGCTAAAAAGTGCGAAGAGATATCGAACAATCAGCCTAATGAGCCACATGTTGAAACTGTTTCTTAGAGTCATCCATGGAAGAATTTATAAGAAGTGCGAGGAACAAATATCGGATAGACAGTTCGGCTTCATTAATGCAGTGGGTACCAGATAGGCACTTTTCGGAATACAGATACTGATTCAAAGATGCAGGGACGTTAACTGCGACGTATACGCGTGCTTGATCGACTATGAAAAGGCATTTAACAGAGTTTTACATCAAAAGATGATAAACATTTTAAAAGAGGCAGACCTGGATGACAAAGACCTCAGAATAATTTCAGAACTCTACTGGAATCAGACCGCATACATGAAAATTAACGGAGAAGAAACAGATCACATAAAAATACTACGTGGAGTTAGGTTAGACAGAAATGTATACTATCGCCGTTGATATTTAATATGTACTCAGAGAAAATTTTTAACGAGGCTCTTTACGGAATAGACGAAGGCATCCTTCTAAATGGTAAAAGAGTAAACAATGTTAGATATGCCAACAATACCGTGGTGATAGCAGATAGTTTAAAGGGACTTCAGAGGCTAATGGACAGAATAAACGAGTACAGTCAACAGTACGGACTAACCATTAATACCCATAAAACGAAACAAATAATTATCAGCAAGGAGAATATAAACCGGGCTCATCTATACATTAATGGGACGCAGATAGAGCGAGTAAAATAGTACTGCTACCTGGGAACTATTATAAACGAACAGTGGAGCAACGTACAGGAAATAAAGTGCCACATAGGAAAGGCAAGAACGGTCTTAACAAAATGAGCGCCATCTTTAAAAGTCACAACATATCCCTTAATACAAAAATGAGACATTTGAGATGCTATGTTTTCTCTGTTGTTGTTGTACGGGGCGGAGGGCATGGACGCTTACAGACACCACTATTAAAAAACTGGAAGCATTTGAGATGTGGCTTTATAGAAGAATGCTGAGAATATCATGGACAGCAAATATCACGAACAGGGAAATTCTAGGAAAAATGAAGAAGGAACCAGAGATTGTGTTTAACGATCAACGCATAAAAATTGCAATATCTGGGACACGTTATGAGAAATCAGCACCGTTACTTCCTGCTACAGTCTATATTGCAAGGTAAAGTCAAAGGTAAGCGAGGACCCGGTAGAAGGAGAATATCATGGCTGCGGAATTTAAGAACATGGTTTAAGAAAACCTCAACGGAGCTGTTTCGAGCCGCAGCGAGCAAGGTTATGATTGCCAATATGATTTCCAACATCCAAAACGGATAGGAACCAGAAGAAGAAGAAGGAGTTTTTAAATGTATATTTATACTGGAGCTTATGGTCGAAAAATGTATTATTGATTCTGAGTTCGTTTAAAGCACAGAGATTAGCCATGAGTTCTCCATTTGCGTTGACATGGTTTTCATTAAATCTTTGTTTTATTCCTGGAACTATTTCATTTCCGTTTTGTGCATTCTTTGCGCGAATTTATTAGATATTTATTTTAAAAATTATTCTTTATCTATTATTTTTCTGATTAAACTTGAGAGCCAACATATCTCGCACTTCAGTAATCACCGTAATATATTGCCCGTCAACTGCTCTTTAATCTCGTCAGATACTTACTAAGGCTGCATGTTCCATAAAATATATCTATTCCTCTAACGACAAAAATCACCGTATTCCACTTTTTCCACCTAATTGCGCAACTACCAACCGCTAGAGTTCAAAGTTTTTCGTGCAATAACCGCTTCGCCGTCACATCAAATTTGCCGTAAAATCGATTTTTCTGCGTGAACCTTAGAGCAAGTTTTCCCTTTATCAAGTTACGAGCTCCTCTAAATTCAGAAGTGTATAGCATTTATGATATCGTGATGTCCAAGGGGGTCTTGTAATCGTGAGAGAAACGGTCTTCGGGTAATCTGTACCCCATCAAATTACGAGTATATTACAAAATTAGGATTTATGTAATGGATGCATTTTGTGATGCACCATAATGTTATAAATTGCTACTAAACACGAATAGGTAGAAGGTATTAAGTGCTGATAACGTTTTCTACATCTTTAAGTGGGCTATTAAGGAAAATGATTTATCTCTTTTCATTTTCCATATCTTTTAATGATCTGGTTGAAAACATTTAATGTCAAAAGAACAAAAGTTGTACAATCGTTGAATGTTTTCTATATAACGAAAACACGTAACTTATTTTCGTGAGAAACCCTAATGGCTCTATAAGCTGGAGGAATAAGAGCTCCTCTATTAACTCAAAAAATTTGAGCAAAACTCCCGGAGTTTGCTCTGGAAAATATTTGAAATAATAATCATATTTGAAATAATCATCATATATTTGAGATACTAATGTTCAAAATAAGTTCTATATGAGTTTTTATTTAGACGAAAACTGCAAAATAATTTTATTGTAATGTATTAAAATAAGTCAGACTTTTTGATGAACGCCTTATCTATTGTCGATAAACTTTAAGAAACGAATATTTATGTGTTATGCTTATTTCTAATTATGCCCTCTACTTCTACTAAAGCATAGCTCGCGTTTGTGAAAGCATGTCTAATAAAATTGCACCTAATCGCATTTATCGTAAACAGCTTTGTTGTAGTGAAAATTCGACATTCTTTAATAGTCAGATTCATTGACAAACTGTTACATATCAGTCTGATGATAATCACAGATCACAAAAAAAAACAACAAGAAAAATTCAAGTTAATCATATTTATCCTAAACAGCTTTTATTGTAGTGAAGATTCGACATTCTTTAATGGTCAGATTCATTGGCAAACTGTTACATATCAGTCTGATGATAATCACAGATCACAAAAAAAAAACAACAAGAAAAATTCAAGTTAATCATATTTATCCTAAACAGCTTTATTGTAGTGAAGATTCGACATTCTTTAATGGTCAGATTCATTGGCAAACTGTTACATATCAGTCTGATGATAATCACAGATTACAAAAAAAGCAGATAATGCTGAAGCCCTGCAACGCTTCTTGGACCGAGTAACGACAGCCTGTAGAGAATTTGGAATGAAATTGAATACAAAGAAGACAACAACGATGGTCATCAGCAAGCACCAAAACAGAAGGGTGAAGGTCAATGTCGACGGAACAGATCTGGAAAGAGTAACAAGAACAACGTACCTTGGAAGTAATCTTGATGAAACTTACCACTCACTAGACATAAGAATACGCCTGGAAAAGGCACATACAATGTTTTACAAAATGAAAAAAGTTCTATGCAACCGCCAGCTGGGCATCTCATTGAGAACTAGAATACTTAAGTGCCATGTTTTCTCCACCTTGCTCTATGGTGTTGAAGCCTGGACAATGACAGAAGCAACACAAAAAAGAATACAAGCATTCGAACTCTGGTGTTACCGTAAAATGCTCAGAATATCCTACATGAGCCATACGACAAATGCGGAAGTCTTGCGGAGGATGAATAAGGAAAGAAAGCTTATTCTTATAATAAAAGAACAGAAAACACAATATTTTGGTCACATCATAAGAAATCAAAAGTATGAACTGCTCCAACTTATAATCGAAGGCAAAGTCAATAGCAAAAGAGGACAAGGAAGAAGACGCAACTCTTGGCTTAAAAACCTACGGCAATGGACGAACATGACCTCCATAGAACTATTCAGGGCTGCTACAAATAAGATTAAATGAGCAAATGTAATGACCAACGTCCTTAAGCATAAGGCACCGTAAGAAGAAGACAAAAAAAAACTACAAGAAAAATTCAAATATATTTTTCAAAAAAAACTGTTCTTAAATTCCAAAGCAACCGTGAGTGATGAACTGAGAAGATTACTTCTTTACTTCTTGTTTCCAATCATTAAACTTCTGTCTCAAGTGAAGTTCTCTTCAGAAATATATCAACCGGTAAAATTCCAATCCTTTTAAAGATATACATATATTATTACTTCTCAATAAACATCAAACAGTATGGTCGAAGTTACCTATTAACGTAAAACTTCACTGTCCTCACGATGTTGATAAATTCGTCGTAACTGCATAGGTTAGGATTGCAGATTGCTCGCCTCTTTGCTTTTTAATGTAGAAGTTTTACTTCTACATCTTTTGGAATTTGTCTTTTGTTTGGATTCTCAAGAAAATCTTGCATAGGAGTTTGAAGGATTAGTAATTGACCAAAAGCAGTCCATTTCCAGGTTACGCCCGATTAACTACCTATGCAGAGACGTCAAAATTGGTGGGCCTTAGAAAACCTTTCCAAATTACTATTTATAACTGGGAATAAGCCACAATTAAAGATAAAAATACGTTTATTGACGTTTCAATTTCCAATTCAGAAATCGTTCTCAAAATACCGAATTTTATTTTATACCGAAATACAGGAGGCAAAAATGGGAAAAACGGAGAGATATTGGAAAGAACTTTACGAAAATCTTTAAAATAATATCTGGAGACCTACCAAATGGTTGTCATGAATTTTAAAGGAACATGAGGCTTCTTTAAGATCGGGGAGAACCGGAGGGAAGAACTAGCCAAAGCTTTTTTTCCAAAGAGGAAAGAGATAAGCTTTATGCCGCTCCAGATGCTGCCACCCCCGACTGAATTTACAAGGGCAGAATAACGGAAGCTGGCATAATGCTCAAAGCATGAAAATCGCCTGGAACTAATAGGATAGCATCAGAAATAATAAAAACCATCATTGAGGAGGAGAAGGTGCAATGGGTTCATAATATGAACAACCTGCTAAGAAAAAGAAGAGTTCCCAGGAGATCTGAAAACTGCGCAAATCTCATAGTTATCCCGAAATCGGAAAGGGAATAGAGAAGCCTGGAGCGTACAGACCTTAGGCAAAATCTTTGAGATTCGTGTAATGACAAAGCTGGAGAGGAAGAACACGGAACAAGGTGGTACATCTGACCACTAGTATGGGTTCAGGAAAGAAAAACCTACGACAGACGCTGGATCAAGAAGGGGATATCAATATGTAAAAGCAGATGGGTGGTGGTTTTCTTCTTTGATATAAGAAATGTTTTGAATACTGTTAGCTAGAAAACTATCGTCAGAACACTGGGCGACTTGGGGATATCTCTCTATCTGCAAAACTTGTTCAGGGACTACTTGACGGATAGATACATCAACATGGAGAGCGGTAACTCTATAAAGACCCCGGTGAGAGTGCCTCAGGGCTCCGTACTGGGGTTATTGCTTTGGCATGTTCTATACAATGAGATTTTGGAGACCAACCTAAGCAGTATTCAGGTAATAACAGTAAGCAGAATTGTCGGAAAGAAGGAAATATTGGAAAGGGATTTGCAGTAAAGATGATAGAGAGAGAGCGAGTGAAAGGGAGACAGATAGAGAGGTAGAAAGAGAAGACGTAATGTTCATGTAACGCTCCGGTCTGGAGAGAACCTACCGTATGAGTAGTCCGGATATCCAAATCAGTGATACTGATTAAGTAATTACAGATAAATGGTAACCACTAGACTTCGGCAAATATGCATATTGCATATTTTGCATATTGTGCATATTTTATGCAAATATTTCATATTTTGGCATATTTGTATAAAAGTTTGCATAAAGTGCATAAAAGTTCAGATTTTTATACTGTATTTGAAAATTTTTAAACATACCAATTTATTTCAATTCTTGTATAAAATTTTGTAGTCATTTTAATCAAGAAATGATCTAAGTACGTAATCTCTACAAGTACAAAACATTTACAATTTCAAAGAAGATCAATTTAAGTAGCCCTCAACATTCTTAGAAAGTTCGGTCACTGAGCATTCAGTTATTGGATAATCGCTAAGGGTTCGCTCATTTGCATTTTATGATCTAATCCCCAAATCTATCTACAATTTATTGTATCTTAACAGCAGGTAAACGGCTAAAAGTTTTGTTCCTAATTTAGGGATTTTCCAAAATCTACCAGTTTATTGAATTAGGTACCTAAACATTTCTAATTTGATGCTCAGATTTGTAAATCATTTTTGTTTTGATATTCAAAGCGTGAACACTCGTTGTGCGTAACAAAAAGGAAGTTTGTGATTTTATAATGCCTAAAACAAACCAGTGCTTCAACTTGGATTAAACCTTATAAAGAGCTGTCTATGGATATGGGAAAAATCTACTGTTCAGTCTGTGGCAAAATTGTAAGTATCTAATATTTTCTATTAAATATCTAATATTTCATACATACAGGGTGTTTCCAAATGACACTTACAACGTTTGACTCTAGATACTTCTCGAAAAATTGAACAAAACGATATAGTTAATGAGGGGTCAAACTTATTTACTTTTCGAGATACAGGGTGTTAAAATTAAAAAAAAAAAATTCTTTTAGTTAATAACAACAATAACTTTAAAACCAATAAACGTATTTACTTGAAATTTAGTACTCGTAGGTTGTTTTTAAATGAAAAATAGCTTCCTTTAGTGAGAAAAAATTGTCCATGGTACAATACAATGGTGTGTATTTAGAAAAATTTTTCACCTTTACTTTTTTTATGAAGTCAGCTATTCTAAAACACAATTATTTTTATTGTAATTGAATTAACAAAAAAAAAACTTTTGTTGAATTTTAAAATAAGTTATCTATATGATGTACTAATGGTTAGTAACAAAAACTAATTTGTGGATTAATACTGCATTTAAAACACTTAGCGAGTGTTTTTTTTTCCAAACCAGTTATTTGATTAACCAAAAACACCTTGTATATTTTTATATTTTAAAGGTAGGGTTAAAATAAAGGTTTTTATTTTTATTTATAGATAGCATGTGAGAAGAAATTTCAGATAGACCAACATGTGAGAACTGCTTCACACATTGCAAAAAAAGGAAAAATAGGAGGAAAACATCAAACTTCAATGGCTAAATGTTTCCAATCTACTTCAAAAAAATTAGATGAGCAAGAAACTTTTAATGAAGACTTGTGTCACGCATTAGTGTCTGCAAACATACCGCTTTCAAAATTAGCAAATGTAAATTTTAGTTCGTTTCTAAAAAAATATTGCAAACTTAATGTTCCAAGTGATCGGTCTCTAAGAAGAAATAATGTGAACGGGCTATACTCGTCGGTGTTAATTAATATTAAAGAAGAAATTGCAGATAATTATTTTTACATATCTGTAGACGAAACCACTGATTCCTCAGGAAAGTATATTGCTCATTTATTGATTGGTGTTCTTAAAGAAGATACCTTACCAAAATCTCATCTTATTTCATGCCAGCAACTTGAGAAAACAAATGCTTTAACAATTTCGCGTTTTATACAAGAAACATTAGCAACTTTTTTTTCTTCCGACAACTATTCCTTCTAATAAATTACTGCTTATTTTATCGGATGCTGCTCCTTATATGGTGAAAGCAGGACAAAATTTAAAAATATTTTTCCCAGATTTAATACATGTTACTTGTGTAGCGCATGGATTAAACAGAGTTGCAGAGGAAATACGAAAAAAGTTTCCTCTTGTAAATACCATGATATCCAGTGTCAAAAAGTATTTCTTAAATCTCCTATAAGAATTCAACTTTATAAAGAAATGCTACCTAACATTCCTCTTCCACCACAACCTATTTTAACGCGATGGGGAACATGGTTAGAAGCAGCTAATTTTTATGCAGATCATTTTGTTAAAATAAAGAACATAATTGATACGTTAACAGATGAAAGTTCCCAATCTCTTTTGGATTCTAAACAAACTTTTTAGAGTAACTTGCTTCAACAAGAACTTTCATTTATAAAATCAAATTTTAGTTTTGTTCAAAAAACAATTACTCAGTTAGAATCACCAAAACTGTCATTGTTCGAAAGTACAGCATTAATAAAAGAATTTGCGTCATGTTGTCGGAACGTTAGAGGTAATATTGGAAAAGATATTTTAAAAAAATTTGAAGCTACTATGGAAAAAATAAAGGTTACCATATTCTTTCTGAAGTAGTCAGTGTTCTAGCTGGAAATATTTCGGAAACAATTAATTTAGAACCAAATGTTTTGGTTAGTTTGAAAAATGCTCCCGTTACATCAGTTGATGTTGAACGAAGTTTTTCCATATATAAATATATGTACTCAGACAGAAGCCACAAGTTTTTGTTAGAAAATTTTGAACACCACTTGGTCATTTATTGTTACCATAATTCTAAATAAGTTTATTCACACTTAAAAATGATGTAGTTACTTAAAATAAATGTAAACCTTAATGAAGAGTTGGAAATATTTAGTTATGTACACTTTTTTTTAAATAAAATTGTTACTATTTTACGATTTTTTTATTTATTTGTATGCATATTTTGTAAAATATTTGCATATTTTCGGGTAAACACGTGCATATTTATGCGCATATTTTCTACATTTTTATTTGCATATTTGCCGAAGTCTAGAACCACAAAGTCTAAATCATAGTATGAAATCACAAATAAATTAAAAAAAAAAACAACAAAAACTATTAAGACATAAAACTATAATATTTTGGAGAAAAACCTTCAAAAAAAACTTGAAATATCAATTAACGTCTTTGTAATATAAAAACGTTGAACGAAATCGTTACGTTTACTTCAAAAGCTTTAGAAACTTTTTTTAATGTTTAAAACTTTTCTCTACATAATCATGCATCTTTCTGAAAGACATGAATAAATATGAACTTGAGACATTCGTTTACTTTTAGATGGATTCTTCTGTCGACTCGCTGCTAGGTCAAACAGAAATAGAAATAAGGCACTTAAAATAGATAGGCCTAACCGATTTGACAGTTGAAAGACATCTTAGAAAACCCCAAAGTTGCACCATTAACATTCATTACCATAATCAAACACGATAAAGACGGCTAACCATGACAGTGACCTTTTCTTTTTAAATCAAATAACACCAAAGGTGATAGGGTTATTTAGTAAGGTAACGGTGTTGCCGAATGAGTATTATATAAATGATATAAAATGTTACCAAAAATAAATTACTAAATTTGGTTCTAAAATTATTTTCTTGTAACATTTTAAATATTATATTAGTAAGAGAAAACTAAAATTTTATTTAAAAATACTTTTTATTGACGTTGCGTTTTCCATGTTTCGATTTATATTCATTAAATATTAATAATTACCAATTATCCACAAGAAAAAAATTAATAAATAATAAAAGAAATTAATGGAGAAAACCCCGTAATTGGCTGTATACCATCGTTTAAAAAAACACAGAAGTTAAAACACTTCACACTTGTACATGTCTCCCTGCTCGAATATTAGCACGTGGTACTTGTCAGTTGAAACGACACAGACCAACTGGAGTTGGTCTGTGTCGTTTCAACTAGGTCAGAACGAACCTAGGGCTTAGCAGTCTGGCAGGGCACCCTTCTGATGGATGGAACAATGGGCGTTTTTCTCTTGAATATCCTTAGGGATATTCGAATAATCTCTCCTCTCGTTTCTTCCAGCAGTATGGTGTTGCTTAATGCCCTGACGTTACAACCGGAAGGTGGAGGATGGATCAGTCGTAGAATTCGAGAAGGTGGATGAATGCTTTGTAGATCTGTAATATTTTCTGCTTTTAGTATTGTATTATCAGCGTATCTAATTTCCCAATGGTAGGCCATTTATTTTTATCCCTGGTACTTCATCTTCTAGTGCTTTTTGAAAATTTCCTCTGAGTATGTATTAAACAGTGATGGCGACAAGACACAGCCCTGGTTTACATCTAGACATCTCTGTATTAGCACATTTACTGCATGTAATGCTTATTTGGTTTCTTGAGCATTTTTAAATCCGAAGTGAGTTTGTTTAATGTATTGTTTCATTTTTTTGTATATATTCTATGATGAATAATCTGTAGGAATACTTTTAGTATGTGGCACATTAGACTAATGGTACGGTGATCGCAACATTGTCTGGCATTTTTCTTTTTCGGTATAGTCACGAATTTTGATAGAAACCATTCTTTAGGTTATATACCTGTTCTGTATATGATATTAAATAATTCGACAATAACATGTACTTATATTGCAGTCGGCGATAAGTTGCAATATTTCTGTCGGTATTTCGTCAGTCCAACTGCTTTCCCAGTTTTCATTTCTTTAATTGTGTGTTTTGCTTCACTTTCTGTTATTTCTGGTCCAGTCTCTTCAACAAAATATTCGTTATCTATTTTGTCTCGTTTATTATTAACCAGCTGTTCTATATAGTTTGCCCATACCATCAATTTGTTTTCTGTATCAATTACTGTGTCTGTATCTCTTACTGTGATTTGAAGCATTATCCCCTAATAATTACTATGTGGATTTGAAATACTAACTCGAATTTTAATTTACTTTGAACTGGTTAAAGTATCAATATTTTACGTCTTCCTTAAAAAAATATTATTCATTTTACATGACCTAGAGTCTTCATACCATTTCAATTGGGTAGTTTTAGCGACTTTAAGTACAAATTTTCATAATTAACGAATTTCAGCAAGATAAGTTGTATCTTTTAAGAAAGAAAGTTACCCGGAGATGCAAATAGTCTTTTTGGTTTACAAATAACAGCTGAAATGGAGAAAATATGCAAATTTTGCCTCACTTCGAACCCCTAATATTAAAAATTTCCCTTTTGTTTGTAATGACCAATGAAAGTAGGTGTTAAGACATTAACCGGTTATTTTCAATTTTCTTGTAGAATTCGAAAAGAACCACGGCAATTACGTTATACCATAGTGTATCATTTACTTTCAATTTATGCTTCCATACCGCCGTATTAATACATTAGTTACACGTGAAAATACGTGTGCACAAAGTAATGTTTCGAGAGAAAACAGTGCAGGTAAAAAAATCGGCTTGATATATTCGTTTCAAGATTCATTCAGGATAAGTGAAGGTTAAAAGCAACACTATAATTGTAAGCGATAAAAGAAACTTTTTTAAATATTAAATGTGAACAATATGCAAATAAACATATCAAAAATACATAGAGAATAAGACCATTGTCTCTATTTTTTTATGACAAACATAATTACAACAGATATTGCCAGGAAAAATATTTGTCCACATTATCAAAAGCAGCCTTCGTTACTCTCCATTAAAGCACATACTTTTTTTTTATAATAAAAATCATACCGAGCCTTCAATAATTCAAAAGTTTCAAAATAAAGAAAAGAAGAGCCATATTATCGGTAAAACGTATTATATTCAACTGTTTTAGAGTCTTCTGTATACCAACTTGTATTTGTCATTACTGGCGGGCATTTCCCAGTCTTCTCTCTTTGGTACTATGGTATTATGTAGATGTTGTTTTCACCTCTTTATCCACCAATAGGAGTGACTATTTGCTCTCATACCATGCGGTCCGCACCTTTCTGCTATATCTTTTATCTTCTCGTATACCTCTTCGATTTAGTTTTCTCTTTAACTCTTCTCTTGTCAAGATATTTCTTCCTGTTTCCCTTCCTTGGTTTTGTTACGTCTTGTCTAATTGTAAACAAAATATACTTGTAATGAGTGATTATTTCTCCATCCAGAACATCTCACTCTACCATCTTTCTACTTATCGACATCCTTATTATTGTGACGTTGATATGAGTCTGACTGCGTCCCTGGTGAAGGTCACCGTACCGTTGTTGAATACCACCAAATTTAGAGCCTGGATGATCTTATTCCACATTTCTCCTCTCTCGTCATGGCCTGGCGCCCACTATGAAGTAGATTTTACATTCTGATCCCCAGCAACGATTAGTCTTTTTTCTACTATGTTGCTCCTGAATAATCTTCACCTACTGTTACTTAAAGCTACTGGACCAAATGAGGTGCCCATCGAATTATTAAAACTCATCGATGAAGATGTTATTGATGTAATGGTTGAACTCTTTAATCTAATATATCAAACTGCCACAATCTCCAGACAATGGCTGCAATCAACCTTTGTAGCAATTCCCAAAAAACCAAGTTCAACAACTTGCTCAGACCACAGAACAATAGCTTTAATGAGTCACACACTTAAAACATTTTTGAAAATAATTCACAGCAGAATTGTTAAAACTCTTGAATATGAGATTAGTGACACACAATTTGGCTTTAGAAATGGTATGAGTACAAGAGATGCTTTGTTCGGCTTGAGTGTGCTGACTCAGAGATGCATGGACATGAATCAGGATATGTACTTATGTTTTGTAGACTTTGATAAAGTTCAACATAAAAAGCTTGTAGATATATTAAAAAGCAAAAATATTGACAGTCGTGATCTGAAAATCATATCTAATTTATTTTGGAATCAAACTGCCAAGGTAAGAGTTGACAGCGAGTACACCGAAAATATCAAAATACAGAGAGGAGTCCGCCAGGGTTGCGTGCTGTCCCCACTACTTTTCAATGTCTACAGTGAAGCGGTATTTCAAAAAGCGCTCTCAGACTCAATAGAAGATATATCTATCAATGGGGAAGTTTGGAAGAACTTACGTTTTGCAGACGATACAGTAATAATTACGGATAACAACAATGATTTACAGAACGTAATGCAACGCCTTAATGAACGCTGTCATGAGTACGGAATGAAGATAAATTTGAAGAAAACTAAATGCATGATCATGACTAAATCTGCACACGCAAATATCCAATTGACTATTGAAGATACTGCAATTGAGAGTGTTAATAACTATAAATACTTAGGAACATGGATAACATCAGATGTAGACCAAACCAAAGAAATTAAGACACGTATTGAAATAGCACGTACATCATTTATTAAACTTAAAAAGTTTCTTTGTTGTCGGGATATAAGGTTAGAACTACGTCTGAGAATGCTTCGATGTTACGTGTTCTCTACACTTCTTTATGGTTTGGAAGCTTGGACACTAAAACAAGTTCATCTGAATAAGTTGGCCGCCTTTGAATTTTGGTGTTACAGAAGAATCCTACGAATATCATGTACTCAAATAATGTCAAACATGGAAGTAACTAGAAGGATAGGAAATGAGGCGAAAATAATATTAACTATTAAAAGACGAAAACTTGAGTACTTGGGACATGTGATGAGAGGGCAAAAATACGCATTGTTACAACTTATTATGCAGGGCAAAATCCGAGGAAAGCGAAATGTGGGAAGACGAAAAATATCCTGGCTTAAGAACTTAAGGGAATGGTTTGAATGCAGTAGTGCAGAACTTTTTAGAGCGGCAGTCAACAGAGTCCGCATAGCCATGATGATTTCCAACCTTAGATAGAAGATGGAACTTAAAGAAGAAGAACTGTTACTTTAAATAGTTACCTGTAAATCATGTTCCAGTTGGCTGTATATATTTGATTGAACCCTTCTAATTTGATTTAAATAATGAAAAATAATTTCACAACTATGTATATACCTGCAGTGTCTTCTATTCAATGGTACACCATTTCATCCTTAGTTTAACCATATATTTATACAAACAAAAGTGTGTTTACTAACGTTAAAGTCGTGAAAAAATCTTAGTTGCCATACGTGGTTGTTAGTGCTCCTAATACATAAATAATATAAATGGCCATCATTGCATTATTCGCATTTCTAAAATAATCATCAAACACTCTCACACAAGCCATAAAATTCCACTTCAGATTTATTGCCAACAAAAGAAGAGTATCTATTAACGCTTATAATTTTACGTTGCTATCTCCGATTCGAATCTAAAACCGGCTGCGGCTCTCCTAATAAGCTAATTCCTTAGCAGCGAGAGAACAAAATCTTTTCTTTTAGCCATAATAGGCAAAATCGAGACGAGCCAAAGAGAATGTGGGTCAGCGGAATTGCAAATGTTATCAAAATATACTTCCTCGGACGACACGCGCAAGGAGCGGACTCTAGGGCTGCCTTAATGCTCGCTAGTTATGAACGATGGAATCAAATTTAATATTATTGCGTGATCAAACTGTGTTTGTCTTAAACTCAACTGTTTTTGCTTCTTGAAAATTAGGATTAAATTTTTTTTGCACTCATCATTCCGACATTTTCCCACTGGGATTGCTTTTAGTCTACTTAATTCATTTATTACTTATGCAGTAAGCACCATGATTGTGGATAATATGACAAAAAGTCACTTGTTTATTCAACAGCGGTATAAATTGTGGTAGACGGAATAATCTTTAATCTGAGTAATGCATGCGATATAAACGTGCTTAAAATTCGAAAAGAGAATTGAAGAAAAATATTGTAAAAGTCTTCCAGTAAGTATAAAAATCAATAGATAATAAACAGATGTTATTATCGATAGATCCGATCCAGCAACCAACAACTATAAGCACCAACTTAAAAAAAACACAGTATGACTTGTCATCCAATTTTTGTATCTGTAGTATATGGTAAATGGCAAAAAGGAAATGTGGACGTGTGGTGGAAAAATTTATCAAAATTCTGCAAAGTTACAAATAATGGTAGATACAAAAATAAACTGTTACTTCTTAGTACAATCGATTTATCAAAATTTTGGACAGTAAAGAAATGTAAAAAGAATTGTAAATAGCGTCTAAATGTTTTCATTAAGAACTAAACACAATAAAAGAATAGAAAAGCTATTATTTACAATTTCCTGAAACCTTTCTCTGTCAGCTGCTGCGCGAAATAATTCTTCTACTGTGGAATCACACCATTGTCTAATATTACGCAGCCATGAAAGTTTCTTTCGACCAATCCATCTCTTTCCTTCCACTTTTCCTTGTATAAGGCGAAGTAGATGGTATTTAGGTCTTCTAATTATATGGCCGAAGTATTCTGTTTTTCTCCTCTTTATGGTATTTATGAGCAGACGTTCTGAATTGATCATTTGAAGAACATCTTCATTGGAAGTGTGCGAAACTCACGATATCTTTAGGATTCGTCTATAGCACCACAATTCGAATGCTTCTAACTTGTTTAACATTGTGGTTTTTAACGTCCATGTCTCACAACCATACAATAGGATGGACCACATATAACATTTCAGGGCCTTCTAACGAATATTCATCGACAGGTTTCTGTTGCATAAAACTGGTTTCCAGGTAATAAAAGCCTTACGTGATATTTCGATCCTGGTTATTATCTCTTCATCAGAGTCACAATTTACATTTAACCAGCTGCCAAGGTATTTGAAATGATTTACCCTTTCGATCTCCTCTCCACTAAGAGAAATCAGACCTTGATCTATATTGATCTTTCCAACTGCCATCCACTTTGTCTTTGAAATGTTAATTTTAAGGCCTCTCGGATAACTTGCTTCACTGACTAGATTTAGTAATGTTTGGAGATCTTGTAAATTTTCTGCAAGACTGGCTGTATCGTCAGCCTATTTAATATTGTTGACTACTTCTCCACCTAGTCTTACTCCCTCTTGTCTGTCATCCAAAGCCTCCCTAAAGATTTCTTCAGAGTACAGATTAAAAAGAGTGGGTGACAAAACACAGCCCTGCCGTACTCCACGTTTGATGGATATTTTTTCACTCGGGCTGTCTCCAATTTGGATAGAGGCTATTTGATTGTAATATAAGTATTTGTAGACAATAGAGAAACCAAAAAAATTTGGAAAGTATCAATGAATGAACTGAAAATCACACTTAAAGATATAAGATAGGAAAACTGCAGAACTTGTAATGAACAGAGAAATTGTTTAATGTGCAAGTACTGCATCAGCATTCAAGCTTTGCAAACCTGCGTGGGTCCTAGCCTTCTGAAGATGTTCTCTCCAGTTGTGCTAATCCTTCTCCTTGATATGTGGTGGAACAGAGAAAATCAAGACCAACAAAGAGATAGCGCGAAGATGCCCCTTGTTCAATAACGACGAACCCTTCACAAACTGGACATTAATTGGTATAAAAAGGTATAAAATTCAGTAGGCATGCTCATCTAAGTGTCCTACTATATACAAATGAAAATCTAATGGTAGAATAAAAAAGCGAAACTCCCAGATTGCAACAGATCGGGTAAACTAATATGTACGTAAAGATTCATTATATGTTGGCATCCCTATGTCATTATCTCTAATGTCTTCCATTGCGCCTACTTCCTCTTCTAGGCTTTCTTTGCATCTATACAGTTCTGTGAAGTGTGTTTCTCATGATCTATTTTAACTACTGGTCTGCCCTTTCTTTGTTGAACTATATACATTGTATATGTACATAATACAAGTTCAAAATCTTGTTAACAAAGACAAACTTAGCATTTTGAGCATTTGCAGCAAGAATACACATAAAAAATAACAGAAAAATATAACAAAAACCTGAAAGAAAATATTTGTGTGAGAAGTAAAACTGAAATAATAAATTGTATTCGACAGGTAGACTCAAAAGTCCAATAATATTCAACTTATTCAGAATAAATTGTTTACCTGATGTGATGATTTTAGCAGTAAAATGTCGACAACTACAGTATTTTGCACAGATTAATGTGAATTGAAGAAAAGTATGGATTAATCCAGGTTGTACTCCAGGGAACGATTGAGAGCAAGAGAGGAAGAAGAATTTTCTGCTTGCAAACCTTTGTATGTAGTTTGGAACAACATCAATCGAGCTATTTCATAGGGCAGATGGTGGCCAACGTATAACAGTTTTTGTTGCGTTAGTGGTTTGAATGTTGATATTTGTTTCTTTCGCTGCTTTCCATAGCTTTTGGTAGGGAATGGATTAAATGTTGTGTTTTCTTTTCTACAATCATTTCTACATTGGTTTACAAAGAAATAGTGATCCGTCATCGGAGGTTTTCGTATTCTAAAGCCTGCCTATTCTTCGGCTTCCGTAATCTCTGTATTCTGTTACAACCGAATTTAAGGATCTTCCCATACAATCAGGTGCTGGTTACCGATATTCCGCGAGAGTTATTGCAGTCATCTCTGCTGCTTTGTTATGCGATTTTATAATTATATATTGATTTTGAGACTTAATATAGTTGAATGAGATATAATATAAGCTCGCTCCACTCCCAAAATTGTTAAGAATTAACAACAAATAAATAGAGGGATATAGATATTTTAGAGTTTATGTGCTTTTGAGAGTATATGAGTGGGTCCATATTGAGTATTAGTACGTTTAGAGACAGTATAGGCAATCGAGAATAATTTTATTGCTGTTGAAAATTAGGTGGACCGGTTTCTTAAGTTATATTGTATTGTATATGTAGAGTATATACCCCATCATCTGGTCTAGCGAAAGAAAATAAATATTAAACAATAAATTTGTGAAATAGATTCTTGGGTTTAAAATGTTTCAAACGATTTTTTTTCATAGTTTCTGGAAAGTTTCACATAACTTTTTTTTAATTTAATTTTTATTTTTTATTCTTCATGACGTACTTAATGTATTATACACTAATGCCTTTTTGCCTAGCAATTTATTGCCAAATTACCAAAAAATATTTTAATACCGGCGAGGGTATAGGTTAGTTTTACTTTAAATTTAAGAAAAATTAAAATATAAAATGTTATTCTTTAGGAGTGTAAGGCATCTGTATCTTACCAAACGCAATTTTGCTGCAGAAAAATCATTTTTGGCTACGCTGCGGAAAAAAACACGTTACACCTTTGCAAACTGTAAAAAAGCTCTAGAAATGCACAACAATTTGGGAAGCAGACCAATGGTTGAAACAACAAGCCCAAGCTCTAGGTTGGTCCAAAGCCACCAAATTAGAAGGGAGACAGACTACACAAGGACTTATTGGAATGGCAATAGAAAATAACGCTGGAGTATTGGTTGAAGTGAATTGTGAGACAGATTTCGTTGCTAGAAATAAAGAGTTTCACAGTATAGTTGAAGAAACAGCCAGAAGTTGTTTGCAATTTGCCAAAAATCATGAAAAGCCAGCAAATCAGATTAATACAAAGATTTGTTTGGACAGTGAGCAGCTGAAGAATTTGAAGGCAACTGATGGTAAAAGTCTAGCTGATAGACTAGCTCTTATAATTGGAACTGTAGGAGAGAATGCTAGTTTGAAGAGAGCCTTGTGTATTAGAGCAGAAGATGGGATTCACCTAACAGGTTATGCTCATCCATCTGGCAGCATAAGCAATAATGTTCAGTTAGGACGACTGGGAGGACTGGTGGCTTATAAAGCACTAGAACACAATGAAACTACATCTGAAATTAGTAGGGGCCTGTGTCAACATATTGTCGGTATGTACCCCACAAAAATCGGTTCTCCCGATGACAAACCTTCCACAAACAAAGAGGAAGAGAGTTGTCTCATCCACCAAGACTACCTTTTAGATGATACTCTGACTGTAGACGAGGTTCTAAAAGAGCACAACATAGAAGTGGTTGATTTTAAGAGATTTGAGTGCGGAGAAACTTCTAAGGCAAGAGGTGATCAGCCGTTGGAGTATGTTGAATTTGTTTTAGAAATATTGCAATATTACAAAATATAAACATTGATGTCAATAGGACTTTTACAAAATAAATTTGGATTTAGTGTGTTGACTTTTTCTTCCCAACATCCAGGAGACCCAACCAAATTGTAACCCCAACTCATTTAAGGATTTTTTTATGAAAAATGTAACTTTCAAGAAAAGTTAATTGAATTATCAGTAAAAAATTTGGTTTGAGGCTTGATGGTTAACAATATTAATGAACTGGTTTTAGAAAAGAAACAAACACACATAACTCATGTCACACTATAAATCTTTCAGTAATTTAGAAAAATTTCTTACTGCTTCTATCCCACGAACAGTATTTTTTTATTATGACTTTATTTGACAAATAAATTTGTTTGGAGCAGTTTTTTAACTTTTAACAAAACACTTTATTAGCCGAAATTAGCAAATACTTCGGGTACGATCCTGCATCCTTCGACCTTCTCTTCATCTCGAATAATTAGCGATGTGAGCGTGTCTCAGAAAGACAATGTAGACACTAGATAATTGCAAATATGGACAATTTCTATGGCAATGGAGGAGTGATGGCGGAATTCTTGACCCTGCTACGTGAGCGAATAAATATATTGTGTTTCGAGTTTGTCATTCGTGTACATTTTTACCTAGAGTCAGAAGGTCGAGGTTAGTGAGCAAAAAGATACATACTGGAACAAAACAAACAAAGGTGCCTTTGTTAGATCTTTCATACTCATTTTGTGTTGTATTTAAAGATCATTTTTGGTATTCATAGTAACCCAATTCGCTATAAAAAGAATATTATAAAGACATCTACATACAAAATTAACAGGGCATTGTAAACTAATTGCTAAATTCGAATATTCGAAAAAAAGAAAAGAAAAACCTAGGTATTATATACCTAGGTAATAATACGGTGTTCATGAGATTATTAGACCAAAGTGCCCTATAGCGTTAGTTTTTTTTTAAAATAAGTTAAAACAACGCAACTGCAGGCTCAATCACATAAATCAATATGTTTAGTAAATCTTGTTTAATTGTGAAAATGGACAGGACGTTGCATCTCCTTCCAGAGAAGAAAAAGGATTGTGTTATATAATTAATTGTTTTCAAATGTGAGTCTTTCTTCAATAGGTAAAAAAAAAAAGAAAAGACAATACTCTATTCTTGGGAAAAATGTTAGTTTATTGAAATACAAGGGTTGATTGATATAAAACTAATCTTTGATAGAAAAAACAAGTTTCTTGGAATTAAATCGATTTATTTTTTTTTCAGTTTCAGCGGCTTCATCATTTGTTGCAAAAAGGCTTCCTCCGAGCCATTTTTTTACGTTTGGAAACACGAAAAAATCGCTGACGACAAGATTTGGAGAATACGGTGGGTGTTCAACCAAAATATAGCCCAATTCGTGTAATTCATCGAATTACACGAATACATCGGTGAGCCGGTGTATTGTCTTGGTAAAAGAGCACTTTTTTGCGTTCCAAACCGGGGCGTTTTCGACGCAATTCGGCATCTAATCGATCCAATAATGCTGCGTAGTATAGTCGAGTCCAATGATATTTCGTCCGTCGGCAAAGTCAAACAGATAATATTTGTATGTTATGAAATTCGAGTAACCGATATCCAGGGACGTATCGCGATATTCGTTTTTTCATCGACACAAATTTTTTGATACAAGTATTAAATCATAACATAACAATGTGTAATGTGTATATTATAGTCAAAGAGCAGAAAATCTGATTTTGGAAAAACAAGCAAAACGTTATATTTCTTTGTTTTTTAAATGGTTAAAAGTGAAACGCAAAAAAATTATCACTCTACCACCCTGTCGGAAAAAATACTAGCTGATACAACGGCATCTACTATAGGGCTTTTTAACGCTTCCTATTTGTTTCAGGCACTTGTTATGGGTCATACAATTTTAAGATATCTATGTCATACGTCTTTTGTATGTACAGTTATTGGTATATACTATATACCAATAACGTATGATGTAGATATATTAAAATTATACGACATATCATAAGTGTCTGAAATATATGAGAACCGTTGAAAATCCCCATTAGCGTTTAACGATGACGTACATAGACGAAACTGTGGAAAAGTATTTTACATTTAAGAAAATATTGTTTTAAACAAAGTTAGCAATTTATAATGAAAAACCGAGTTGTTTTAACTGAAATAATCATCATGTTAGCGTACCTTTTCTAAAATATTTCTCCTGCAGGCGAGCTCTCATCATCGTCACTATCCACCAGATTAATAATAAGTTGTCCACTGTTTGAAAATAATTGTCCTAGTCTTCTGTACTCATTTTCTACTTTCACTACACGGTTTACTGCTTTTTTCCAGTCGGCACTTGTAATCTCTGATAGTTCATGTCGAATTAAATCGACCACTTTCGCGTCAAATTTTGGAAAACTATTCTTCCTCCGAATCCGTTTTTTTTATTTGTCCCCAAATAAGTTCGATAGGATTGAATATACAAAAATAAGGTGGTAACCTCAAAACATTATGGCCATGTTGTATTGCAATAGTGTCCAGTATATATTGTTTCTTATAAGTTTTAGTACGAAGTACTTCAAGTAACTGTTTCTTATTATAGTTGTCTTCAAAATACAAATCATTTTCTGTGAGGAAATCTTTTAGTTCCTGTTTTGAAGATGAACTGTTGGGAATTTTTTTGAGAAGCCTTGAGTGGTAACTAGCATTGTCCATAACTATCACACTGCCCGGTGTTATATTGGGAAGTAATGTATTTTTAAACCACTCTTCGAATATAGTAGAATTCATATTCTGATGATAATCTACACTACATTTTTCTATTTTTTTTCCACAAAGCATTAACCCATTTGGCACCCAACCATTTGAAGATCCACAGTGCACAATAATCATCCGAGAACCTTTATTCGGAGGTACTCCTTTTAACTGGCACCGAAGTGAACCATCAGTCCAACCCTTACTAGCGGTATCATGCGTGTCATACCATGTCTCGTCTAAATAATATATAGTCCGCTGTTGGTCTCGATATTCTTGAATTTTTTTTAAATAATCTAAACGCCAGTGTACTATCCTCTTACTTTCCATAATAGCCACCCGTTTATCAACGATTTTGTATT
Source organism: Diabrotica balteata (assembly GCA_918026665.1). Taxonomy (NCBI): domain Eukaryota; kingdom Metazoa; phylum Arthropoda; class Insecta; order Coleoptera; family Chrysomelidae; genus Diabrotica; species Diabrotica balteata. The sequence goes on from OU898284.1 coordinate 10,515,021, forward strand.
TGAACCCAAGTTTTTTCAGCCTCCTACGTAAAGTGGTTTTAGGGCAGCTCCTTCCATCGCAACAAGCTTGGTGTATATAATATCAATTGTTGGTATTACATTTTTTTTGTATTCCTCGTAAACCAAATTCCTTAAACATTTAGCAGTCACGATATTAATTTGTTTAGGTTTTCCAGCATCCGATCTTCTTTTTCTCTTTTTAACACCACTTTTCACGATGTCGCGCATAGTAGAATACGGAATTCCGGTTAGAAAGGCTGCTTTCTTATAATACTGCCTTTACAACTATTTTCAGGATCATTTTGAAGATTTTTGTAAACGTTCATACAAATGCTCTTAGATTGTTCATTCAAAACAATTCTTTTCTTTGGAAGTCTTAAACACTTTTCTACAGTTACAGTCTCAGTGTCATTGTTTTTTGTATCACTTACACTTAAAAGATTGTTGACTACTATACTTTCTCTACTACTACTTGGGTTCTCTTGCTCCCATGCACGAAAAACTGTAGGCGATTTTTCCCATGGTCTAAACATTTTCTTTATAAACAAATAAACAGTTTCAAAAAAACAAACAACAAAAAATACTAAAATTATTATATCTAATCACAATGAAATTTCAACACAACTTAAAATTAAAGCAATGCACAATGCACATCTATAAAAAGCTAGTTGTGAAGATACAACTAAACTAAAAATTTACAAGTCCTGTCCCTTAGATAAGGCACATGCCGGTATTTTTACAACAGGATTGCAACGTCGTAAATCAATCCGTTTAAAACTTGAAAATTGATACTTGGGCATTAGTACAGTTAAAATTGTTAGACGGTTATATTTATACGAAATATTAAGCAATATAATTGAAACTTTTTTTCTACTTTTAAGGATAAAAAAGCAAGTTCATTAGCGGAAGGTAATTCAAAATTATACTGCACATTATATTTGAAGCATTATTTGGTCAAAACATCTCATTTTTGGTAGTCAAAAAAAATATTAAATGCATATAATAATTTGTCTGGACTAAAGGTGGTAAACTATGATCTGGAAGTTATATTTTTGTTTGAATTTGCCGACGGACGATAGAAAGTCGGTGCTAACTATACTCGCCACTGATAGTTTTTCCTTTTTCCAATTAGTCGATGTGGATGATGCCCTTCGCATCCCAGAAAACAGTCGCCATCACTTTGCTGGCCGAATGTGCACCCTTTTTGCGCCACTGGTTCTACTGTTCTTTTTTTCCGGTGTGTAATAATGCACCCAGGTTTCATCAACGGTGATAAATAAGCGAAAAAATCCTTCGAATCGCGCCCATGATACAATGAACAGAAGGTATGATATATAATGTTCCAAAATCGGTTCGCTTTCGCGCATGACATAGTCAAGACCGCTTATTTCCGCAACACTTGAATGTAGTTGTATAGTAGACTTTTAATTTCAAGTTTTTTTTTATACAATTTGGCTAATTTATTCAAAGATAGACAAAACTACTAAAAATAATGAACATGAAGCTCCCTTACTTACTTACTTTACTTTATCGTGTCCGGACATGTCATTCATAAAATTTCGGCCCAGTATCGGGCTACGTCGGTTCCATCTTTGTTGGCGAGCCACAAATCTTCAAGGGTACATCGATGAGGACAGTTTCTGCATGTAATAAGACCCATATTCTGTGTTTCTCCACAGTCAGAGTTCACCTCATCTTGGTCTATTTTTCCCCATTTTGCCATGTTTGGTTTTACTGTAGCGACCCCCGTTCTTATCCTATTCAAAGTTTTCCACGTATTAAAGTTTAGGGTTTGGCCGGTTCATTGAATCTGGGGAAGTGGAAAATACTCAGGCGGTTCATCCTGCACTGTTCCAAGGAAGCTTTTCCTAGATTTTAGTCGTTTTCTTGGTGTTCGAGCTTTGTACAGGGCATGCCGCTCGTCCGCGATCTGTTTAATTTTCTCTATGTGTTCTCTATGTGTTGAAGGTCTTGCAAAACCCGCTGCTCTATATAGATTTGAAAGTGGCGTTGGTTTCATGCACCCCGTTACTATCCTGCATGTCTCATTTAGCGCAGTATCAACTTGTTTGGTGTGGGCAGATCTGCTCCAAACGGGGCACGCATATTCAGCAGTTGAGAAACACAGTGCCTGTGCCGTTGTTCTTAAAACGCTAGGGCGTGCGCCGCATTTACTTCCCTTTAGCTTTCTGAGTATGCTGGTCCTAGTTGTTACTTTCCCTCTCGTTTTTATGCAATGTTGTCTGTAGGTGAGGGACCAGTCCAGACTTACTCCAAGATATATAGGTTGGTTTGTGTGTTCTAATGTATTACCATTCCACACAATTTGGAGTTTTTGTTTGGCTTCCTTTGTGCGAAGGTGGAAAGTGCAGACTTGGGTTTTAGAGGGATTGGGTCTCAGAGAATTCTGCAGGTAGTACGCTGTCATTGTTTTTAAGGCAGTTTCGAGTTTCTCCTCCACTTCTTCAAAACTATTTCCTTGAGCACATATTGCAAGATCGTCAGCTCCTTTACTATTTTATCTTCGTTTGCTGGCTATTTCAAATAGATTGTATACGTCGTGTATGTTTAATAAAAATACTTTGTTATTACAAAATACTGCAAATTTAATTTTTATCTAGTATAAGCCATTATATAATTTATTACAAATTTCAATTCTTTGCATACTCGACCAGATTGTCATACACAAGAATTCAAACACCTGGTATTTAATGACCTAAATTACACACAATTCTATTGTATCTGACTTCGCAGTAAATCCTGCCTATTTAAAAATACCGCAAGTTGTTGTCACGTGGCTTAGCTAGTAATCTTTTAATAGAGTTGCATAAAATATATCTCGTTCGATGGGACAAACCAGAATCTTCGTCTTGTCTAATAGTCCATAAATTGCCCAGAAATAAAAGCGAGATGCGAAATAAACAATCTGGAAGGAATTTAACACCTGTTTGTAGATAGCATCTGCGAAAAGTAAGAATATAACCAGCCGTCGATAGTGTAGGAGCTTTTATAAATCGAAAATTATTTAACTTTTACTTCATTATACATATCTTTCGCAAATTTTAGAAAGGCATTTCATAAAGGTACATCTAGAAAACTCTTTAATCAGATTGTGTTAATAATAAAACGGATACCATTATGGGCATGAATCATCACCGTCCTCAACCTGTATGCGTCCACTGCTGGGCATAGGTCTCCTTCAGATGTTTCCAGCTCTCTCTGTCGTGTGCGGCTTGCATCCAGATATTGCTAACAAGCTTCACCTAATTGGTGGACGTCCCCTGCTCCGTTTTCCTTGGTCTCCACTCGAAAATACGTTTTGTCCATCAGTTGTCTGATAATATGACGATGTCTCCTGTCCAATTCCATTTTAGCGACGCGATTTTTTTCTATGGCGTCTATTGTTTTTGTTCTATAGCATATTTCTTCGTTTGAGATTCTGTCCCCCTAAATGACACCCAAAATCTGGCGCTTCATAGCCCTATGAGTGTATTAATGTTTCCGTTCCATAAGTGATTCGGTAGATTCGATTTAAATACATAGTTTAATTTACCAAACGATGTACTTGTAAAGTGGGTATTTATAAAACTTAAAATCATCTACCTGGTTGGACCATGTATAGGGAAATATAAAAAAATAGATGATATCAAGTGGTTTTGATATTAGGATATGTCAAGAAAAGAAAAATAAGACCATCTTGTGAATTATCTTCTAGCGGTTATATTTGCCTACCACATTGGATATCACTTATAGGGGGTTGAAAATTGGTGACAGAAATTACTGGGCTGGAGATAGGGTAAGTAAGCAAACCGAAACGTCTGCGAACGGCTACTCTTGGTTTAGTTGGAGAGCTGGGTCATAATTAAGTGAATGAAAAAGGGACTGCAAAATGGTAACTACAAAGGAAGAAAATCAAAAAAGTACTTACATGGATTTCCTAGACAATACAACACAAGAAGGTTTCTAAACTATTTAAATTTGGACGCCGTTTACAAGAATCTTCCTGCTGGATGAAAAGATAGGCTGTTCTTTCCTAAAAAATATAAAAAAGGATGAAAGTCCCTTCACCTGTCACCATAAACAGTAACAAATACAAATAATAATAACAAAATGTAAAAACAACTTACAATGGTGCTATTGGTTTACAGCAAAAATTAAATTATTATTTAATTTGAAAATATCTATGTCTATCTATATCTATGTAAAAATGACCGAAGAAGATAATGCTAACTGTCATATATCGAAATTAAATATTAAAACTTTTTTTTAACTTTTTGAAATAATAATTAAATTTTTAGAATGACTTGCATTTAAAAGAAGAATAAGATAAGAATAATTAATATGACAATTAGCCAATCCCTAAAACTTATATTTTTATTTCTTACAATTTTTTTAACTTCTCATAAAAGCAATTATTAACGAAAAATGTCTATTTTTACTTTTATTTTAATTTAACAAAAAAAGTACCTGCTATCACTGGCTGGTGTATTTCCTTTAAAAGGTATTTGGGTTGGAACTGGATCCAAAATACTGCAAAATAACACAAATGCATCTCACTCAATACTCACGATTTAATTTTATAGCCCTTTTTCTATCCGAATTGTCGAATAAAGGCCTCTCCCATTTCTCGCCATTCATCCCTGTTGTGTGCTGGGCGTTTCCACATTGGTCCTGCGACTCTTTTGATATCGTCGCTCCAGCGCATTTGAGGTCTTCCTCTTGGTCTCTTCGCATCGTACGGTCGCCAGTTTCCGACTTCTTTGTTCCATCTACCATCTTCGAGACGTTAGTTGTGTCCAGCCCATTTTCATTTTAATTTAGCTGCTTGTTTCGCGGCGTTCTTTATTTTTGTTTTGTTCCGGATTGCTTCGTTCGTTTGCCGATCTATTAGTGAGATACCAAGCATCTGTCGTTCTATGGCTCGCTGAGTTTTTTTAATCTTGTCCATGTTCTTTTTTGTAAATGTCCAGGTTTGAGCTCCGTGAGTGAGAACGGGAAGGATACAAGAATCGAACACTTTGGTTCGAAGGTTTTGGGGTATCTTTTTGTCTTTCAGTACGTATGAGAGTTTTCTAAATGTGGCCCATCCCATTCTTACTCATCTGCTTATTTCGGTAGTTTGGTTTTTTTGTTTACCTTGATATTCTGACCCAGATATATGTATTCTTCTACATGTTCCACTTTTGTTCCTTGGATGGTTATCGTCGGTTGATCATCTTTATTCGACATTAGCTTAGTTTTACTCAGATTCATTTTCTGCATCATTGCCTTTGATTAAATTCACCTCTCCACAATCGAAATTATTTCGGCTTTTTTAGATTAAATACGCCGCACTTTTTCTCTTTAAGACGTCAATCCCAACTTTTACTTAAACTCCACTTTTAACTACTGCAATACACTATATTTTCATGACAAAAACGAAAAGAGAAAAACCATTACGAATTAAAAAAAATCTGGACTCGAAACAATGAAGTGACCACTTCGGTAATCCATTGCAGAGTGACATCATTCCTAAAGATCGTTCGCATCCCCGCATAACTTTCTCAGCAATCTTAGTGGATGTTTATTTGATGCGTAATATCAGGCGGCATTCACGATCAAAGGAATCAATTCAAAATTTTTATACACAGACCAGGGATGTTTATATTATCAAGTCCAACGATACAAAAGGATTAAAAAAATATTTCGGTATTATACCATGTACGATAGGAAATAGAAATACATTGAAAATATTTTTTAGTGTTTTAGTACATCCAAAAGAAAATAGAAATGCTGCAATCTGCAGAAATAGCATAAATGAAGCCAATCTATTACGTCGGTCAATAATTTCCAGGTCTAACTAGTACAACATTTTTTGCAAAAATTATTCTTTATTTATCAAAATAGTTTCCTTTTGAAGACCCCTTCTGTCGCCAAAATAGGCGTCACAATTATACCAACGCTTTTCTAGTTTTTCGATGCTGCCCTTGTACAACCATTTATCTTTGCCTTCAAAATAGGCTACAGTTTCAGCTACTACTTCCCTATCAGAGCGATATCTCTTGTTTCGGAGCATTTTTTAAATCGGAAAAAACGTGGTACTCGTTGGGGGCCTGATCTGGACTAGACGTTGGGTGAGAAAGGAATGTAAAATGAAGCAATTTTATCCTAATATACTATAATAGCATATTATACCCATTGTGTATCAAGAAAACTAAAGCTAATAAATTATTTTCATTATTGTTTTCTTTCTTATTGACCAGAATTAGTAAGTTTTAATTTAAAAAGTGAAGGAAGCATTCAAAAAAAATTTATGGGGCAGTGTATTAGTAAGATGAATAATCACATTAAGCTTACCTGTTTTAAGTATATACCATAATATGCTAAAGATTTTTAACATACAACTTTGATATTAGTAAAATATTGGTCCTTTATTTTTGCTTATTGATTTTGTTTATGGTTAAAACTTTTACTGGCTTTATTTTTTATCTAAGACAATCCCCTCGACTATATCATAAGACTGCAACTGGTTTGTGACACCTAGAGGCGAGAAAAATCTTGTAATTATTTCCCTCGCTTCACATTAATCCCAAGTGAAATGGACAAAGGGCAATAACTAAAGTGGTCTTTTATCTGTCGGTTAGGATAAGACATTGACCACAATCAGATTATATGATACTGTCTTGAGCTAGACGGAGCTAAACTGGTGAAAGAAAGGCAATATAAATATATACCCGGTAGTAATAATGACATTTTTTGACGTAGAAAAAATTGGTACTCTTGAAACTTCTGTGTAAAATTGTACTTGGTGTATGATGAATTTAGTTTTTAGATAAATATTTTAGTAAATATTTTAGATTTAACAAAATACCAACTGCAGCTATAAATGACATGATAGCACCATACGAGTGGAGCTGTAGAATGCCATGGCGAAACTAAGCATACTTCTTCTTCTTTTTCTTCTTAGCCTTCTGTCGTCCATGTTTGGACATAGGCCTCTCCCAGCTCCTTCCATCGATCTCTATCCTGAGCAACATATTTCCAATTTGTTCCGGCTATTTTTTTAATGTCATCAACCCATCCCATCTGTGGTCTTCCTCTTGGTCGTTTACTTTCGTAAGGTTTCCATTGTTGTATTGTAGTATTCCAACGTTGGTCTTTTTGTCTAGCAGTGTGGCAGTTATGTCCTCGACTTTTTTTTTGGATCTTACCCAGTCGTTCCTCTTTTATCTGACAGTCGTATACCTAACATTGCTCTTTCCATTGTTCTTTCTGTTGTGGCTAGTTTATTCATGTTTGCCTTGGTTAGGGTCCAGGTTTGACATCCATATGTCATGGTAGGAAGGATGCATTGGTTGAACACTTTGCTCCTCGAGTATTGGGGTATTTTGCGGTTCTTAAGTATTCAACTAAGTTTTCCAAATCCTGCCCATGCTAGTCTTGCTCTTCTAGTAATTTCCGCACTTTGGTTCTCTTTGTCAAGTCTCAGGATTTGGCCTAGGTAGATATATTCCTGAATTTGTTCTATCTCACTGCCGTTTATAGTTGTATGTCAGGGGTCATCTGTGTTTGTCATTATTTTTGTTTTTTTCATATTTCTCCATACTCAGTTAAGGAGAAAAGAGCAATAATAAAAATGTTTTATTCATGTTTTATTATAACATTTGTTATAGTTTTATGTTTAGAAATTATCGTATATTATTATTAGGAATAAAGATCACAGTAACAGTATATTGGAATTCATTGAATTGTTGTATAACGTAACATGGAATTAAATTTTAGTGTATTAGAATATCTTACTTTAAATAAAGATCCGGTAGTGACAGAAAAACGTTCGCGCTATTGCCTGAATACAACATTATGCGATTTTTCGTCAACTGAGTACATTTCATTATATTGATCGATTTATAAACAATATAATTTATTGTTCACGAAGTAATATTGTTTAGTAGTAGTAGTAGTATTTAGTAAAATTCATTGTTTATAATTTAATCATAAAATAAAAAAAAATTGACAATTCAAATTGTCGAACATCTGACATCAATATGATAAGACACACACGATATAATATATTCTTGTATTACGTGTGGCCTAACTTTTAGGGGTGGTCTGAAAAATCTATTATATTTTTGCAAAATTTTGAAGTATATTTGATTCATAGAACGGTTTTAACATTTGTTGTTAATTTAGAATGTAGTCCTCTACAAATAGTTTTTTATGACTTGATGTAAAATAATTAGGTAAGCAGCAATTCAACAATTTAAAATTTCCCATTGAGTTTCCTATGGCCCTTTTGACGATTCACCACCCGTATACAGTCGCTTTTCTAAATCATTCAGTTTTAATTTTTCTTCTCTTTTTGTTTTACTATGCGACTTTATCCAGGGTTTATCATTTTATTTCGTTTATTACGCTAGTTCCTTTGCAGACATTTACATGAAGATATAAATTATCTGTTATATTTTCAATGCTCCATATCCAGAAAAAAAACTTGAATAACAGTAAGATGTCATTTTATTCTGATTTTTCCGCTCCATGTTGCTAATTTTATGTCCACCTACATCTACAGTTAATTTCAATACCACTTCATGTAGTAGATTCCTATAATTTGTTAGTGTTACATTTTACTGTAACACTGATATTTTGCTCTTACTAACATATGGTCTGGAGCACAATCAGCTCATTGCTTTGTTCTTACATCTTTCAATGATATCCTCCATTTTTTTTTCTTAATTAAAATAAAGGTCCCTAATGATGTCAACAGATTCCACACTATTCAACTGACTAACATGTTACAGGAGTACCAGATAGTGGACAGTTTTGTCTATATTGGATCTAGTATAACTAACGATGCTAACTGTAAAGCAGAAGTTGAAGCAGAGACTTTGACCCTTCGCGGACGCGAAAATTGATTCCTTTGAGATGTGGTACTGGAGATGAATGCTACGAATACCTTGGACAACTCATAGGACAATGCTAAACCAACTCGAGGTTAAAAAAGGTCACAATATGTCTGCAACGTATTCTGCAATTTTTCAGTCTCAAGAGAACGATCACCTACTAGATAGTCCGACCAAATTAAGAATTCAGCTGGAAACTTATTCAGTGAAGCTTTCAGAGCAGCTGAAGATAATGACCAACGGAGAAATATTGTTAGAAATATTGGATTTAAAAATCACGATCCTCAGTAATGAGGAAACGACAAGAGAGAGAAAGAATGATGTCTAATGGATTCTCAGTGTTCCCCTAAGGAAATCGTTTGTTATAATATGGATATCTGTACATGGAAACAACGTTCCTGAATCATCAAATTATTTTGATAAGGACAAGGAAAATTTCCTGAAAGATAACAATGTAAAAAGAATCTACAAAGAAATGTTTATGCGCAAGTAGAACTGTTATAAACCGAATGTTATATGAAAAGGATTTCCTTGCAAGCAGTTTGTTTTTAATAACTGTTCCATACACGAGTTGAAAAATTAGCACACTGATAGTATAGAAGTCGTGAATATTATTCAAAGAGGAAGATATTTTCTTCCTATCTTCACTTAATTATCGTTACGGTTTAATAGGATAAACACATTTTATGGGATAATTTAAAGACAAACCTCTACCATTTTCATCAATTACCATCTAAATACATTTTAACCGCTCTGCCTTGGGCTCCAAGTGCGATCGCTTTCTATTGTAGTTTTGTTCCTTTACAACATGTCTCGATGATTTTTCATTTCGGAATTACCGTAACTTACTAACCCATCCCCATTCCAACCCCTATACGCATTATCTATAACAAATCATAAACACCAAACAAACCACATAAAAACCACTCAATCAATCAATCCAAAACACCTTCATTCAATATACACCCCACCCCAACCTCACAAATAAAACCCTCACTCCCCTAACCTCCTATCATAATACACTTCATTTACTCTCCCAACATAACTCCCCTTCCTAACATCAAAATTCCAAACCCCCCTAACAACCAAACCCCACAAACCCCACTAAACCAACCCTATCAATACCCACTTCTAATACATCTAATAATACCCCCACAAAAAAATAACCATTCAAAAAACCTTATACATATTAATAAACATAAATCAAAAACTAAAACCCAAACTACACACCCCACAAATCCCTCCAAAATCTGTACAAACCTTTATACCCGAATATTCACAAAAAACACCCAATAAAATATATTACTTTAATTCATTTAACTTAAATTTTTCCCCCAGTTTTATTCAGAATCTATTGAGTCTTTATTCTGCAGACTATTCTCATTTTTTATTGCCGATCTTAATTTTAATTCGCTAACTTCTTAAGCATCGCACACATGTTGTTCTACAAAAGTTATCCATTTTAATCTACCACCACGTTTTTTATGTATTTATGTATGTCGATTAGTACTGGTCGAGTAACGACGAGAAGTAGTTCCACCAGGCTTGAGAATGGCAAGTGAGACCTTGCCGAAACGTCGCCAAAACAATGGTTTTCGAGAAAACCAGCACTTTACAACGCAGAGTCAAACCCGGAAAAATAGTGACAGCACATATAGCTCCCGCGGAAACCTCAAAACAAACATATATATATATATATATATATATATATATATATATATATATATATATATATATATATATATATCTGTGTCTCTCTCTCTCTCTATATATATATCTCTCTCTCTCTTTCTCTCTCAATTGATTTGCAGCTTTAATTATTCTAACCCTCAATTGTTGTTCGTTCTCTATTGTTACAGAATACATTTTTTTTTTTCATTAACCCCCAAAAGCAAAAGTCTATGGGGTTAACCTGGACTTCTGGGTGGCCAAGAAATAGGTGCATCACGACCCCTTTCAATCCACCGACCAGGATACTGCCTGCACAGGTATTCCCAGACTTCATTACTGTAGTGTGGTGGTGCGCTATCTTGTAGAAACCACATATTTTGCCTTATTGCAATATTCACTTCTTCCAAATACTCTTGTAAATCGTTTACCAAGAACTGCAAATAATTATCACCATTTAAATTGTTGGGAAGAACTATTAGATTGTTATCCACAATTCCTGCCCATTACCCTTGTACTTGTTCCAGAGATTTTTCAATGATTTCTAAAATGTCTTCATCAGTTGCATCCATTATTGGACGACCCCTATTGCCAGCATTTCGGTTGGAATGTACCTGTTTCCCGTAAACGACGATCAATGGTCAGAAATAATCGTCTATTGGGTGTATTTAGATTGGGGTATTTTACTGCATAACGCCATGCGACTGTTGCACTAGTTTCTTGACATTCACCTACGATATTCTTGATAGTTTATTGAAATCATAATTTAATCTGATCCAACTTACCCAAATTTAAATGCATATCTGTCATTTCCTGTAATGTGTAGGCCATTGTTATATCAAAATTTTTAATATTAATCTTATTTACACAATAAATCTTCTTCACTTCAAATTATTGACTATTATTGATGGAACTGTTTGTAATTCTTGTATCCGTAGAAACTAATTGTAATTTTATGACCAACTAGGAAAAAACTAGTTTTTCGAAAAAGTGATAGATAAGAGGTATAAAAGTTACCATACTCAGTATGGTAACGCACTAGCCATACTAAATTACGTTTAACATAAATCTTACATTTAAAATAATAAAACAATTAAATAAGTTGATATAAGGTTGAATGCTCGAATAAATGAACTTTGATAAAATTTTTAAAAGTTTTATTAATTAAACTTGCCCAAGTACTTTCGCTTCCTAGAGCACCTTCAGGGGCATTTCCTCAAATTTTAATTTTGGGCTATCCAACAATTGCTGAATGTCATAGACTTAAAATTAAACATACAAATGCACATAACACTACACTAAACAAGGACAAACAGTTTAAAATTATTTAAAAAATAGTGGAAGCTACATTCTGGTCAGCAATAGGAGAGAGAATGATTCTCCAACAGTGGAAGTTGGAGCATAGCAGTGTATTATCTGTAAGCTATATCGTTTATTCAGTTTTAATACAAGATAGATCACCCTTTCCGACACTGCTGAGTATTTCACAATCTGGTGTTCTATTCTTCGGTTGACCATGAAAGCCACTCCTTCTTGGCCGTGGTTCTCTTCTGAGTTATATTGGTGTAGAGTGTGCCCAGATTTTAGGGTGGTCTTTTTCTCTCCTTCAAGTCTCGTTTCACATAAGCTTACAATATCCCATTTAATAGCCCATAGTTCCTGCTCTAATTCCTTTAGATGGTCGTTCGTTCTCCTGGGTCTAATATTGTATGTAGCCATTTTAAATTTTTGAGAATCAATTTGTTTATTATTGTTATGTATTTTCGATCTTCTGCCTCCCCCATAATCCGTGAAGCAGTCCATATTGGAGTGGGATTCTGAGTTATAAACTCTACCCACCTGGGTTACTATAGTTTTGAATCTCGATTTATGCATATGAATATATTGAACGGTAAATGGCAATTAAAACGACACGCGTGGTGAGCGGTTTGGCTAGTTTAGATTTCAGCCGCCCCTAACCTGGAGTCAGACGGTGTTTTGCAGCTGTTCATTCTGGATCAGACGCTGCTTGATTCTATACCAGCCCTAAAATTACGGGATTGCCACTTCCGCCATCCACGCCGTACCGAAGGTTTGCTTCTCCGCCGTAGTCTGACGTTGTGGTCTTCGAAAAATTTTGAATTAATTTTTAACTGTAAAAAATCTCTTATATTTAGATTATATTTATAGATTTAAGATTTTATTATTTGACATTTAACATTGAGGTTATGCCCGATTTCTTAACGACAACCTAAAGTACACTTTAACTATGTTCATTTTAGACTAAATTGAACAAACTTGAACCAACATGATTATTATTGAAATTAACACTTTAAAGTGAACTTAGCCTTATTGAATTTTACACTTAAAGTGAACTTTAATTTAATGTTCACGTCAAACTTATTGCAATATCGGACGTAAGAAGGCAGAATTTGGGTTATGTTACTTACTTCTGATTTATTGTGATATAAATCCGCTTTTCTCGTTGCATTAATTTGTGCTTAGAAGTTGAAAACCAATAGAAATTCAATTTACTAGTTTTTATTGTATTTTTATAATTAATAACAAAGCATTTGCGAAATCTCATTTTCTTCAATAACTACTTATGAAGTATGGTAACGAAGTTGCAATATTACGAATACGACGACAAGAGCAGCGAATTCGACGCTATGATTTTACCATGTTTATAGGTAAATTATACTGTTAAATAATGATCCTTTTCCCCATTTTTTATTCGGTTTAAAGGTAATCTGGCATTTTTTGTTATCGCTCCTAATCTCTTGGTCAAAAGATCGAAAGTATTATTCAACAGCGAAAGTACTGAAACTTGGGAGTTAACGATGTGCTTTTGGTGATTCAGTCTGCGTCTTGCATCTTAAATATTCAAAAAAATTTTTTTCTTCAAATTGTACACTTTGAATTCTTGTTACGTTTCCTCGAATTCCATCTACTCGTTTTTGTTTTAATAAACTGTTTGAAGGGGTAGCTTTAATAAAATGTATGTCGACCAAATTAGTTCTGTTCCTGCGTTCTTCATATTTCTTTAGACTTCTCTGTCCAAGATTCTAACATACATTTTGAAATTTCCCACATAAAATAGAATAGTTCTCAAGTGCAGAATAACACGTTAAACTTTCTTAACGACACGCATAAGTCGGTGCAATTAATAAATAAACTGCACGGCAATATCAAATAATAAACCGGTTGATAAAAGCAGTTGTAATTAATTGATGTAACAGTACCTTAAAAGGTTTCACTGCGGCCGTTAAATTTAATTGGACGATATTTTGAATATGTTAACATTTGCATCTCGATTTTTTTTTTCGTGCATATTTGTCATCATTTTGTATTTATATATTCATAAATTGAGATATTGTATAACGTTCAGAGATCGTAATCCGAAGAACTTCTCAGGTATGCGGTATCGTCTTTGGAGTTACATTTCAAAATGAAAAGGCAATAAAACTAGGACAGATTACGGAATAGAGACAAACGAACTAATAATATTAATTTGACAAACTGTTCATACTTCTTCTTCTTCTTGTGCCGTCTTCTAACGAAGGTTGGCGATCACTTCTTTAAACGCTTCTCGATCTTTTGCAACGTGAAATATCTGTTCAACACTGAGGTTAGTCCAATCTCTGATATTCCTCAGCCAAGATTTCTTCTTTCTTCCCAAGTTTTTTCTTCCATCTACTCTATCTTACATGATGACTTGTAGCAGAGAGTATTTATCGTTTCGGAGTATGTGGCCCAGATACGATGTTTTTCTTATTTTAATTGTGTTCATAAGCTTTCTGCCATGTCCAATTCGTCTTAACACTTCCTCATTTGAGACTTTTGCAGTCCTAGGAATTTTCAAAATACTCCTATATAGCCACATTTCGAATGCCTCAAATTTTTTTATAGATTGGGCTTTCAGAGTCCAAGCTTCTACCCCATATAGTAGTTGCGACCAAACATAACATTCGACGAACCTCAATCTGATGGCCATCCTCAATTTCTTATTTGTAACCATTGACTTGTATTTTATAAAGCCTTTTCGAGCTATTTCTATTCTGACCTTTATCTCCTGCTCTTGATCTAACTGTGAGTTTATAATTGCTCCGAGGTATTTATATTTGTCGACGCTCTTTAGGGGTTTACCCTCCAATGTCAGTTGTATGTTGTCAACAGGGTTTTTTGAGATCACCATTTTTATCGCCGAGTATTTGGTTTTATTTATATTATATTATTTATATTGTCCATACACACTGTTAAAAAGTTCAAAATTTGTGTATTTGGAACATGAGATATGATTAACACTAAATAGTCAGATATCTGCTCAGAAGAGTAAAAATAAAAGCTTTCAAAGATTCCGTTCAATCAGTCCTAACATACGGAGCAGAAACTTTGACTCTCATTAAAATATCAATGAAAAAATTGAGATGAACGTGGTGTAAAATGTAATGGTTAATGCTTGGAATTAGCTTAAAAATAAAGCAATAAATGATAAGATTCGTAGACAAACCGGAGAAGACGTTATTATCTAACGTATTGTAGCAGTTTTTTCCTCCCTGTATATCTTGAAAAATTCCTACATTTCGAACTGCGTTTAAAATACACTTTAAGAATTGCGGCTCAAAATCTTCAAGGGAAATAAAGGGAATCCAACAGTTTATTTACATTGGCAATTGCCTCTAGCAGAATCTATGTGTTTGTTTGCGATATATCTCTGACAGATGGCTCTAGAAAGTAAGTTCTGCACACCGGGAGAAAGGGTCGAAGGTCATGACAGCTTACATCAGCGGGAGAAAAAATAGAGATTTTACTTCCATTTAGATCAACTAGAGGTTAGGTGGATATTTTGGGTCATCTAACGGGCGAACATAATCTGTTTTTTATAAAAGAGGAACAACATTTCATGGGAAAAAGGGATTCAGGGAAAAACGTTTCAGAATTCGAATGTGACTTAAAAAATCATGATCCAAGGGATCATATGTCTTTAATCTCTTCGCTTGTTGGCTGTTGAGAAGATTGTATGTCAAGGTGTTAGGATGCACGCGTAACATGTTTAGGTATTTTTAAAAATTCTTTTGCACTCTTCAGTCTTCTAGATATACCACGATCTGAGACAGGGATGCGTGGAGTAAGACAGGGATGTGTATTGTTGCCAATTCTTTTTGATGCCTACTCCGAAGAGATCCTGAAAAAGCTCATGAGGGTGAAACAGCTGGAATAAAGGTAAATGGAGTTCCTATTAACAATATTAGATATGCGGACCACACTGTGATCTTAGTCGAAAATAATGAAGATCTTTAGAGACTGTAACCAGAATCTTCTAATAAACGGAACCAACGTCGAACAAGTGGACAAATATGCGTATCTGGGAACAATGATTAACTACACAAAAGATTACATTTAGGAGATCAATAACAGAATAGAAAAGGCTAGAGCAAATTTCAACAAAATGAGAAAAGTGCTATGTACAAGGGATTTAAAATTGGAACTAAGAGTTAGGTCCCGGAGGTGCTCTGTTTTTTTCCACTTTTGGAAAACTAAAACTAAAATCATTTAAATTGTGGGTGTACAGAAGAATTCTGAAAAAAAAATATCGTGGACAGAACACGTATCAAACAAAGAGGTTCTGAGAAGGATGAATAAAGAAATAGAAATTTTAAGTACAATTAAAACAAGAAAATTGAAATATCTCGGACATATTACATGTGGAGTGAAATACATCTTGCTCCAACTGATTATGCAGAGAAAGATCCAAGGAAAGAGAAGCATAAGGAGGCGTAGAATATATCATGGCTGCGCAACCTGAGAGAGTGGTATAGATATACATCAAATGAACTTTTCAGAGAGGCCTTCCCAAAAGTCCAAATAACTATGATGATTGCCGACCTCCGCCTTGGAGATGACACTTAAAGAAGAAAAAGAATTACCAAGGGGCATTAGCGCTTGTTCTAAGAGTTTTAGATTGAAATCTTTGTATTTTCATAACATTTGATTTACTAGCTGATCCCCAGAGCTGCGAACCATATTACCAAACGGTTTTATTATTACTTTGTATATCAGTAGCTGGTTGTCGATCGATAGGTGTAGTTTTTTTCCCAGCATTCAGTCAAGTTTTCTGCATAAGATTCCTAGTTTGTAGTCTTTTCGTCCATATATGTTTGGTCCATGTTAATCGTTTGTCCATATGAATACCTAGATATTTTACGTCATCTTATTGGAGTAAAGGATATCCATCGAGGTTAACTTTAATCATTTTTTTTAAAGATTTTGAGAAATTTACTTTAATTCTCCAGAATTTAAACCATTTATTAGTTTTGTTTAGATATTATGGTTGCTGTATGACTGATGCTATTGCTGGCTCTGATGCTATTCTTCTTCTTATGGTGCCCCATCCAATTAGTGGATGTTCGCGACAATTCTGGAATACTCCTCTCGATCTTGTGTGGCTCTAAAAAGTGCATGGGCATCAAGATTTGCAATCCCTTATGTTTTTAAACCATGAGTATTTCTTTCTTCCGATGCCTCGTTTTGCTTCTATCTTCCCTTCCATAACAAGCTTTAAGAACTTTTTTTTATTAACAATTATTAAAATATCACTCAGTTTGCTAGGTATACTGTACAATATGCGCTTTGGCGTTAATGCTGGACATTTCTCCAATATATGTTTGATTGTTATTTTTTCATCACAGTTGTCACATCTTGGTTCTTGTATGTTGGAGAACACGTAGCTATTCGTTAGTTGCGTATGACCCAGTCGAAGTCGCGTTAACCCAGCTTTAAGAACTGGTACTTGGAATTTCGAAATATATGACCCAGATAAGCAGTTTTTCTTCTTTTTATTATTGGCATCAATTCTCGTTCTCTGCCCATTCTATATACATCGACATTCGTTGTGTGATCTGATTCTGATGCTTATTGGTAATTCTACACTACACTGAGGTACACCAGATTTGATGGGGTAGTTTTGTATAGGCACTACTCTACCTTACTAGATATCTTCTTTCTGTAAGGTATGATTTGGGCAGTTTGAAGTAAGTGTAAGTTAAGTTTTTCTTTGCGGCAGAAACAAAAAAAAAATAGTCGGTTTATGCTCTGCATAAACTGCGTTAGGGGTAAATTGCTCGCCTATAATATAGGTATGTTGTTATTTGATCGTTTTTTTTTTAAATTTTATTTTGTTAAATATGTGTTCCTAAATTTTTGCACTATAATTTTGAGTTTTTTTTGACTAAATAATCCAAAATCCTGCAGAAAAAAATATTTTGATTTTAGTTAAGTATATTTTTTTATGTGTGCCACTAATTGAGGTTTTTGTTTCAGGTACGATTACATATCTGGAAATTTGTAAGTAATGATATCTTTATAGAAAGAAAATACTATTTGAACCGACGTGGTTTACCGGGTTTGACTTCGAATTGAATGATTTTAGTTGGAGGATTGAAGGAAAACCATTGCTTTGACGACGTCTCGGCAAGGTTGCACTTGCCATTGTCCATTTAGCCAAAATTAAATCTAAAAGTTCGAACTAACTTATAAATTGCATAAGAATATACATAAAAAACAGTATTTTTAGGTAGCTGTGCTTTTGAAAAAAGTCAGTGGCTAATGCTGGATCAAATACCCTCTTAAAAATGTCGCATAGGATTTGTAGTCTAATATAACATATCTAGCTATGCTCATTACAAAAGAAGGCAATGTAAATCACACAATAAAAGAGAGAAACAACCAAACACGGAAAACAATTTCTCTTCTCATCAGTACCTTTGACTTCTTCTTCTTCTTCTTCTTCTTCTTCTTCTTCTTCTTCTTCTTCTTCTTCTTCTTCTTTCTTGTTCTTCTTCTTCTTCTTCTTCAGTGCCTTATCCGGTGTTGACGATCATCAAGGCTATCATGGTTTTGTTGACTGCTCTGCGAAACAGCTCCGCTGAGGTCATCCCAAACTATTGTCGGAGATTTTTCAACCACGAGATACGACGGCGTCCCGGTCCTCTTCTTCCAAATACTTTACCCTGCATAACGAGTTGAAGAATTCGATATTTTTCTTCGTTCCGCATCACGTGGCCGAGGTACTCAAGCTTACGTTGTTTAATTAAATTAAGCACTTCTTTTTCTTTTGTCATGCGCTGTAGGACCTCAACGTTGGTGACATGGTCCATGGTCCATGGACCTTTGACTGGTATGGCAAAAAAAAAAAGGAAAGATACAAGAAACACTTGAGACAACTGAAATGGATTTCTGGAGACGTTGAAAAGGAAAATCTAGACTGTAAAGATTATCGAACAACGAGATAAGATAAATTATGAAAATAAAAAAGTAGGATAGTAGATGATATTGACATACAAAAAAATAGATGGTATAGCAATGTATAAAGAAATTTTTGAAGAACGCGTTTCAAAACAAGTCTTAATGTGGACCTCTCACGCTAGAAGGAAAAGATGAAGACTTCGCCTTAGTTGGAGAGAAGGTGTCAAACGGGAAATAAGAGGCCAGAGAAACCAAGCCAGAGGAGTGGCGACTAGGTATTAGCAGACATAGGAAAACTTTATTAAAAATCTTTTGTAAAAGGTATATATTAAAAACCCAAACGGGCTAAGTTAAACAGACAAAACGTTTTCGGAATCCATATTCCATCATCAGTGTCTGTCTAAGAGTATCCCATCTATATAATAGTTTATCCGGAAATCCTTAAACTAATAGAAAAAGACTAGATTCACATTTTAGTTGAACGTTTCAATAGTACTTATACATCAGGCAAAATACCACAATAATGGCTTTTATCCACCTTTGTTATTATACCAAAAAGATAAATGCCAAACAATGTAGTGATTACCGTACAATCAGTCTAATGAGACATGTACTGAAAATATTCCTGAAAATTATACACTCTAGAGTACACAGAAAACTGGAAATGGACATCAATAATACCCTGTTTGGATTCCGAAATGGACTCGGAACAAGAGAGGCGTTGTTTGCACTGAACGTTATGTCTCAAAGATGTCTTGACATAAATCAAGATGTATTCATGTGTTTCATAGATTATATCAAGGCCTCTGATAAAGTGCGGCATGATCACCTAATCAGACTCCTGACAGAAAAGAATTTCGATAAACGAGACATCCGACTAATAGCAAATATGTACTACAATCAGAAAGAAGTAGTGAGAGTAGAGAATAATACCACTGAAGAAATTGAAATAATGCTAGGTTGTGAGACAAGGGTGTATACTGTCACCAACCCTGTTGGTGACAGTATACAGTAATCTCTATTCCGAAGACGTAATGAATAGAACACTCTCTGAGCAATCCGTAGATATTAAAATAAATGGTGTTAGATTAAACAATCTAATATTTGCCGACGACACCGTTCTGATCGCAGAAACACTTGAAGAGCTACAACATTAGTGAATAAGATAGCAGACAGCAGCGAAGAATATGGACTATCTTTGAACATAAAGAAAACTAAATTTATGATAATATTGAAATCAACACAAAATGTCCAAAATTTATATTTACACAATGAAATTATCGATCGAGTTAGCAAATACAAATATTTAGGCACTTTTATAAATGTAGACAACGATAGCTCAGCAGAAATCAAAATAAGAATAGAAAAAGCCAGATCCATATTCACTAAAATGAAGAGAGTGTTCTGCGGAAGAGATTTGAGCCTTGAAATTAAACTTCGCCTGATGAGATGTTACGTACTTTCTGTGCTGTTCTACGGAATGGAGTCATGGACGTTGAAAAAGATTGATACCAAAAAATTAGAGGCATTTGAACTGTGGATGTATCGCAGAATCCTGAGAATATCATGGACCGAGAGAGTCACAAATGTCGAGGTCTAGAGAAAAATGAATATAGAAAAGGAAGTCATATTTACGATCAAAAACGAAAACTGCAATACTTGGGACACATTACAAGAGGCGAAAAATATGAACTGCTTCGAATAATCATGTAGAGGAAAATAGCAGGAAAAAGGTCCATAGGAAGAAGACGAAACTCCTGGCTAAAGAATCTACGGGAATGGTATAGCTGTAGCAACAACGAATTGTTTCTGTCGGCAGTTTCGAAAATACGTATAGCCCTGATGATCGCCAACCTTCAGAACGAAGATGGCACTTGAAGAAGAAGATATAATAGTTTAGTTGGCGGTACGATAATTAACGCGTTCAGGATCAGTTCAGAATCGTCTTAGTAATCGGGTGGTACGCAAGTGCGGTTTGTTGTCAGTTCAGGATTGATTTACACCTCGAACGAATTTCGACCAACCTTCAATTCAGTCTTTAGTGCCTGGTTTGTTTTATTTTACAGCCTAGTCTGATTTGTCAGAGAGCTATTTTGTAGATAATATTTTAATTTTTGGATAGATTTATATCCTATGAAATGAGTAAGTTCCAATTTCTGCAACTTTTTTGGACCTCGTCAAGTTTATTCTGTTAAAAAATTTATTCTGTTTTTATTTCTTATCCACGAAATAAAACGATGTCTTCTTCTTACAGTACCATCTATCGGAGGTTGGCTACCATCAAAGCAATCTTTACTTTGTTGGCTGCAGCTCTGAACAACTGTATTGAACTGCATTCATAACACTCCCTTAAATTTCGCAACCAGGAAATCCTTCTACATCCCACATTTCTCTTTCCCGTGATTTTTCCTTGGATTATGAGTCTAAGAAGAAAGTACTTTTCTCCTCTCATTATGTGGCCCAGATATTCCAGTTTTTTTCGTTTGTATAGTTTTTATGACTTCGCATTCCTTCCCCATCTTCAGCAGAACTTTTTGATTTGTTACTCTTTCTGTCCATGGTATTTGTCAGATTCTCCTGTAACACCTGTAAAACGATGTAAAAGAGATTAATTAAATAATAAATTAAACAAAAAATAAACTTCTAAACTTAAACAATATCACACAGAATGAAAAGTAAACAGTTATAGGCGCCAACGCTAAGGAATCGGCTGTAAAGCTCAGAGCATAGTATTTTGAAATTTCTATTGCGCATGTACAAACTGCGAGTTCACTTCAAATGCCAAGCATCTTCTTCTGGTAGCACTACAACCCGGGGTGGGTCTTATCTGACTGCACAACCTGCTTCCATTTTGAACGGTCGTCCATGATGTTTAAGTCAGTGGGTAGCCCCATTGTTCTCAAATCTGGCCATATATTATCTCTCC
This sequence comes from Diabrotica balteata, assembly GCA_918026665.1. Classification (NCBI taxonomy): domain Eukaryota; kingdom Metazoa; phylum Arthropoda; class Insecta; order Coleoptera; family Chrysomelidae; genus Diabrotica; species Diabrotica balteata. Next base: position 10,536,717 of record OU898284.1, read on the forward strand.
ATCGCATTCGTGGACGTCCTAAGGGCCTTCTCCCTGTCGGGACTTCTTCCCAGATTAACTTGGCAAGGCGGTTATTAGGGAGCCTATGAACATGGCCAGCCCATCTTAGACGTTGGGATTTAATCTCTTGGACTACGTCGCTAGCACTATACATTTATTTGACCTCGGCATTTATTCTCATTCGGTTTTGGTTAGTATTCGGATCGTGATAGGGACCAAAGATCTTTCTGAGAATTTTTCTCTCAAAGCATCTGAGTTTACTTTCCATTGCTTTTGTCAGCGTCCACGTCTCACACCCATACATGAGCACCAGTCTAATTACTGTTTTATATATCCTGATTTTTGATGTTTGTGTTAGGCTCTTGGATTTAATAGTGTTGTGGAGGCTATACATACATATGTTTGCTGCCTGAATTCTCCTTTTATCTCTTCCGTGATATCGTTATCTGTGGTGATAGTCTCTCCGAGATATTTAAAAACTCTCCACTCTTTCAAAGTTATACGGGTCTATTGTTACATTTTGTCCTATTGTATCTCGTCTCTTTTGTCTGTTAATGCACATATATTTGGTTTTCTCTTCATTCACCCTTAGACCGGTATTTTTTGCCTCTCTCTCTAATTTATTGAAGGTTTCTTTTACATTGGTGATGGTAATTTCCTACAATGTCAATGTCATCGCGTATGCTAGTAGTAATTTTGGTCCATTTACTGTCAGTAGTTCTGTTCTAATTTGGGCGGTTCTTACTACTTTTTCCAGGATTATATTAAAAAGAAAAGCTGACAGCGCGTCTCCTTGTTTCAGTCTACTGTTTATTTCAAACGACTCTGAGAGCTTGTTACCTATCCGCACTCTAGATCTACAGCCATTTACACAAACTTTAACGAGCTGGATAAGTTTTTTTGGAACTGAAAGTTCTGCCATTGCATTCCACATCTGATCCCTGTTAATGCTGTCGTATGCTTGTCGGAAATCTATGAAGAGATTTTGAATGGTTCTATTGAATTCCCATCCTTTTTCAAGCAGCTGCCTGAGAGTAAAAATCTGATCTATGGTCGATCTATTTTTTTCTGAATCCGGCTTGGTATTCCCCTATGAAATTTTCTACAAAAGGCGTTAGTCTACTTAATAGAATGTTCGATAAGATTTTGTACGCCGTATTAAGTAGGGAGATGCCTCTATAGTTAGAGCACTTGGTTCTGTCTCCCTTTTTATGGATAGGAATTATGTCAAGCATCGGTGTTGAACTAATTCTGAACTACGGACTAAGTTACAACGAACGACACGATTGCGGAGGTGTTCCGAACTAGCAGTCCCTCTCTCTCAGTACAGAACTTCACACAGAACTTGATCACCGCGAACGCTCATTTTTACACTGCGCATGCGAAGTAGTCCTGAACGCGTCCAGGATTCGAACCGTAAACGAAACTAATAATAAAGTCGTCATAATTAAGTACATACAATCTTATTTGCAAGGTAAAATCCTAAGACTACTTTTGTAGCAACTTCAACTTTTTTGGTCTATCAATGTAAATGTCTCACATAAATTAAAATGGAAGCTTTCTATAACGAGCAGTTAGTTTTTGTGTATACAAAAATAAACAAACCTCCCACTTCCAATATGCAATTGGATACAATTAATTAGATAACGTCAAGTACTGTCAAGGTAATTACTTCATTTGAATAGCGCGAATAGTTCCGTACCATAATTGCCGATATTATGCATGCTAATTATTACTCAGGGATGTCTTTTGTACACCGATCAAATACAATTAGTGGCAAGTATTTCATAGATATCTCATTAAACAGAGCAGTCGCACATCTAGTTTTTACTATGTTTGTTTAGTTGTTAAAAAAGTCGAGTTCTGCAAGTAATATTAATCAGTTATGGTATTTATACAAGGATATATTTCCTTCTTAGGGCTTTACGCTCATTTTTGAATATATATTTCAATATATATGCAAATATATGCAAGCGTAGCCATGTTTGTCTTCTATATTTCAGTTTTCACATAAAAATTGAATTACCATTTATCTGGCATGCCCATAGTTCCCGCAAATGTTTGTTTTTATCTTGTTTCTTTTACTTTTAGCCCTTTATTATATAACTATATGTTTTTATAAATTTTCCCAATTTATTTACAATCTGCAGTTATGTACAGTATAAGTTTTTCTCAGAATTTCGCAAAAGCCAGATATAAAAAACTCGGGCGGGCATGTTTTCGACGCTGAAGTACCTGAGGGTCTTAAAAGTACCCTTGCTTTGGATGCTGCCGGAAGGATTATCGCAGGTACCAGATATTAAATATAATTAGGGTTTAATGATGATCATTGAAATTTACTTAGTTAGTAGTTATTAGTTTGTCAGAGAATAGTGAAAAGTGCACATGGAAATTTCAACGTTAGTAAATAATCGTGGTAAAATTTTGCTCAAAGTGAACAGTTTTACTTTTTCTCAAGATAAAGTACTAAAATCGGGAGAAAACGTATTGGAGGTGCGTTAAAACGGTCGTGTAAAGCGAAGATATTCACGAAAGGGCCCGAAATGTTAGTGATGCGAAGTAATCTAGAACATAATCACGAGTTTGATATCAAGACGCTTAATAGACAGATTGTGCGTAGCAGTGCCAAAAGGAAGGCTAAGGATCATTTGACCGAAAGGCCGTCCAAAATCATACAGAGTGCGTTGAAAGAAAATGTAGATTGCTTGAGCCACATGTCTGTTAAAGACGTTAATTTAATACGAAATCAAATATATTTGAATTTCCAAATGTGCACCTTAAAGGGTGCCGTTTTTATCTTATGCAAGCTTGGTATCGTAATATCGGTGGTTGTGGCTTAATTCGGGAATATAAATTGGCAGACAGTGAAATATCTAAATAGCTGAAATATATTTTTGGGCTGCCATTTTTACCTCCCTCAGAAGTCGAAGAATCTTTCATATATGATTTTATGGCTATTCAACCAAAGGATTCAAAAGCTGAAAAGTTTTCCGACTACTTATTGGACAACTACATTGGCGACCACGCAACATTTCCGTCAGAGATGTGGGCTGCGATGAGTGAGAGTTTACAATTAACAACTAATGCTTGTGAATCGTTCCACTCGCGTTTTAATGATAATTTTTACCATGTTCATCCAAATATTTTCCATTTTATGGATGTTTTAAAAAATTTTCAAACTGAAACTTACATTAAAATTAATAGTGTCTGTAATAGTGAAAGTAATAGACTTAAAGATCCAAAGAGTAGAAAAAAAAATTATGTTCGTTAAAAATAGGATACATGAGTATCAAACTAACCGTATCGATCTATTTCATTTCGTAAAATGTATGTCGTATTTATTTCAAAGTGACAAATAAACCTTATCAAGCTTAATCTCTAGAATTTTATTACCTGACTTTCCATTTACATTTCAATTACACTCGGCGTCCAAATCATGTATGCAGAAACAGGTAATTTTATTTTTCAGTGTCGAATTTTAAATTTGGCGTCCAAATCATGCACGCCCAAAAACTCAGACATCAAAGTAAAACATTTCTGTTGTAATTTGTAAATTTAACTAAAAATTAAATTTAAAAATCCAAAAGGATCAAGTTCAAAACGTTTTTCCTTAACCTAAACGCAAGTAATTCCACTAAATTAATAAAAACGTAAGGTAACATTTTGACTGTTATGTACAATTATGTGGGCAATAACTTGCTTTGTAGCACTTACGTGAATAACCGCAAAATCAAACAGTGTTTGGGTTTACATTAATAAAAAAGTGTTAATTTATAACGTGTAATATTATACGGCAGTATGCCGATGAAATTGGGTAGTCAACAGTGAGCATAAGTTCCTACTCGAAAAAGGTTTCTACATCCGACCTGTAGAAATGGTAAATGCCAAATAATCTGAGATGTCGGAAGTGGTAATTGACTGTTTACGGTGACAATGACATTCGGAACAAGATTGATAGTATTCTTTTTTAAAAATTCTAGATTCAGGTCTTTTGAATCCATATGCTGAACTCAACATAAATTTTTATTAGATCAGTTTATTAAAATTGAGGTCTATCTATCTATCTATCTAACCTCCATTGGTCTCTATTTTGGGCGATCTGCATCCAGTCCTTTCCTGCCGTTCTCTTAAGGTCGTCAGTCCATCTCATCTGTGGTCTTCCTCTTTTTCTTTTCTTTTCCCATGGTCTCCAGTGTAGAATTCGCTTATTCCATCTTTCATCTTTTTGCCGGAGTGTGTGACCGGCGAAGTTCCATTTAAGTTTTGCAACTTGTCTTGATACATCGTTCACCTTTGTTTTTTCTCTGATCCATGAGTTTCTTTTCCTGTCTTTAAGACCGATACTTAGCATCTGTCTTTCCATTGCTCTTTGTGTTTTGGATATCCTGTCGATGTTCTCCTTTGTGAAAGTCCATGTTTGTGAGCCATATGTGATAACTGGTAAAATGCACTGATTGAATACTTTCGTTCGCATACATTGAGGGAACTTTTTATTTTTAGAATATATGATAGTTTACCAAATGAGGCCCATGCTAGTCTAGTTCTTCTTTTTATTTCTTCTGTTTGATTGTCCCTGTTCAGCTTTATTATCTGTCCTAGGTATATGTATTCTGCCACCTGCTCTAATTTATTCTGTGTGACTACTATTTCTAATTGGTCTTCTTGGCTTGTCATAGTCTTGGTTTTACTGTAGTTCATCTCTAGATCTACCTCTGTCGCTTTTCTATCTAGTTCGTCAACCATCTTCTGTAACTCTTCCTTCTTATCTGTTATCAGGACTATATCGTCTGCATATTTCAAGTGGTTCAAGAGCTCTCCATTTATTCTTATTCCGTATGTATCCCATTGTATTTTTTTAAGTATGTCTTCCATAGCCTGATTGAACAATTTTGGTGATATTATGTCTCCCTGCCTGATTCCTCTTTCGAATTTTATTGGTTCTGTAGCGTGTTCGTTTGTCAATTTTATTGTGGTACTCGCATTTTTGTATAATATGTTTGTTATTAGGTCCGTGTACCTGTAATCAATTCTGCCGTTCTGTAGTGAGTTTTTGATGGCCCAATGTTCTATGCTGTCAAACGCCTTTCGGAAGTCTATGAATGCCATGTATAATGGGATTTGATACTCGTTCGACTTTTCAGTCAGTATTTTTACTGTTATCAGATGGTCGCTAGTACTAAAACCCTTTCTGAATCCCGCTTGTTCTCTTGCTTGGTATTCGTCAAGCTTAGTTGTTAGTCTATTTGTCATGATCTTCGTTAGTAGTTTAAATACAACACTTAGTAATGTTATAGGTCTGTAGTTTTCTAAGTTCTTTCGGTCACTTTTTTGAACATTAATAGTGTCTCCGCATCGTTCCAGCTATCGGGTATTTCTTTTGTGGTCAATATTTTGTTCATGAGGATATGTAGGACTTCTCTAGTTGTTTTCCCTCCTCTCTTCAGCATCTCTGAAGTTATTTCATCTTTTTCAGGTGACTTATGGTTTTTTAATTCTTGAATTGCTTTCTTGATTTCTGTTTTACTTATTTCTGGTTGGAGGTCAGAGTTTATATTCTTTATTTTTGTGTTTAATTGTTTAAGAATTTCTTGGTGTGGTTTATGTCTTGTTCTGTATATGTGCGTATAGTATTCTTGTGTCAACTTTATTATTTGTTTCATATCATTAATGGTTTTGCCTTCGCTGTTTGTCATTTCATTTATCTGAGTTGTACCGAGTCGTTGTTTTAAGCATTTCATATTTTTGTTCTGCTGGATTACTCTTTCAATCTTTGTTTCCTGCGTTTTTCTCTTGGTTTCTTTTATGTTTTTTCTAATAGTTTTATTGATTTCAGTATATTCTACTGTGTTTCTTTTGCCCTGTTCAAGTAGGCTTCTTCTTGTCTTTATCAGGTTTTCTACTTCTTCTGAGATATAATTGTCCTTTTTTGTCGTCGATTTTGCAATTCTTTCCCCGGCCTGTAGCAATGTAGTTGTTAGTATTTCATTCATTTAGTTTGTTTCTTTATTTAGTAGTCGGTTGTATTTGGGATGCATTTTTTTATTTCTTCTTTGTACTTTTCTTCGTTTTGGCTAAGTTTCTCCATATCTAGTTTTTTTACTTTTTTGATTTTCTTTCTGGTTTCAAATTGGCTGTTAATTTGTATCTAAAATTGAGATAGTAGTTATTATGTTTATTCTCATTTCATGATTCATCAAATTCATTCTTTAAGTTTTCGTAATAAACCCTTTTTTTTAAACGTCATAAGTCGAAATTATTTGTAGATACTTGGGTTCAATAATTAAAAAAGTTCTAATAATTTTATAAAATAGTGATACATATCAAAAGAAAACTCATTTTAAACAAACTTTACAAGACCGACACAACTCAGAACAATGTATTATTCTAGATAGAAAGTATTATATATTATTGTGTTTTTGAGAAATAATGACAGATCTTAAAATATGACAATATTATGCAAAATGTCAAACCAGCTTTTCGATTAACAATAACGACACCTCTACCATCTGATGGCCATAGGCAACATAAAAAAAAGAATAAAATATTTGAAATCTGTTCACTAACATAGTCCATTTTTTTTATGTATGAAGATCAAAATAGTAAAATTCCAAAACCCTGGATCCCTTTCTGTGTTTAGTAGCATTGTTTTATTGATGACGAATCTAAAGAACTAAGAAATTAACATAACAATGGCAATACCAAGATACCTATTACAAAAAAGATAACAGGTTAAGTGTGTATATGAACGTGAAATGAGTAATAAATCACTTTTGTTCAATTCTAACAAAAAACATGCCTCCTGAAACGAGTTTGACATCCCATGGTTAGGGTGCTAGTAAAAGTCACATATCGGCAATATTCTTTTAATAACCAACAAAGGCGTAGTTCGCGTGAACACTAGGAAGGAGCGAGGTTCGAGGAAAAGCTGTGTAAGTGGAGATATAAAACTCGAAACATTTATGTCTTACTGCGAAAAATGTGTTTAACCAAATATTAAAAATAATTACTATAAATCACTAACTCTACGGTGCTTACTTTTAAACTAAAGAAATCTATAAAACATTGATGTAACTGAAATTTATATCATAAGGTTAACTAAACATTTGACAATACGAAAATCAATCTACAATACTGATATTGTTCTGAAGCTATTTTCTTGTGGCATTGTAAATTAATTACTATTAAACTGGGAATAAGCCACAATTAAAGATAAAAATACGTTTATTGAAATCACTTCGGAAATCGTTCTCAAAATACAAACAGTAAATTAAACAAATTTTGTTTTTTACAATACTGATAGTGAAACAGGCTCTGGACTTTGCTTGTGGATGGACATATAAAATGGAAGCGAAGAACAGATGCTAATTTGTTTTGAGGAGTAATAATGAGGACCTGCTTCCATACGAAATTGCACTCCATACTACATCCTTTACAATGTCTTCGGCGAAATTTTTTCTGTAATTAATGGGTCTGTAACCTTTGGGACTTATCACTGAACACAACTCGGTTGCACGATAAACTGGTCCTGATTTGGATATATAAATTCGGTCTTGGAGGGCATTTTCTCTTAAGGTATGCTATTAATGGTCTGCTGTTGTTTACGTCATTGTTTGCTCTGTGGTCTACTCCAACCTCCAAGAAGCGTTGATCTTGAAGTTTTGTTAAAGTTATTCATACAATAACAGAGTGATAATTTCCTAATCTCTATACTCTGGGTTGCTATAATCATTGTTGGTCATTTGACTCACTTTCAAGATTTTTAATACATCAATTTAGTGGACGCGTTAAAAATTTGGTATCTTTTGGTCGAAATATCCCATGTCTACCTTTTAAAAACTGACTTCATTTGCAGCAAAAAACAATAACTGCACACGAAAGATGCACTTTTCACCTCAACGCATTTTGCTAGATCTCGTGGCGTCAGTTTCGTGACGATGCCATTTTGTGACGCTAGTTTTGTGACTCGCCTCAGCATTTTACTATAGAGAAAAAAGTATAGTATCTTTGTTTTAAAAACTATTAGATACGGGGCATTAAGGGTATTTATATGGAAATGAAATATCTTAAATACCTAAAAGAAATTTTGTTAATTTGTACTTATCTGTGCTAGAGATATTAGAAGAAATGACAGAAAAAAGTATCAGTATATAAAAGACTTAAAAATAAGACAGATAAATGGTTCTCTCCAACAACACCTAATAGAGCTTTTTTGACCTTAGTAAGCCCCTTCTCATAGTTCTGCCGAATAGCTGCCTTAACGTACTGAAGGATTGCTTTTAGAAGAGTAACTAATTTCTGATTTCTTAACTGGGCCTTCTCTTTTTTTTCTTTTTTCTTCATGTCCATTTTATTTCTACTAGTTACGACAAAATTCTCTCAGTTACAGTAATGTGCCCACACCGTAGCAATGATATAATCAGCCAGAGTGCTCCATGTCTTTTGGGACATCGCTTTGATAACACTGTATCGTGCATCCCAGGGGCACGATGAGAATATACCTCAAAATAGGCGAGCGTAGTAGTCGCAAAACAAATCTAACCATTAAATAATGAGCCAATTATTGTAATGCGGTGTCTGCAGATTTGTTGTGTAACATTTTTTTTAATATTAATATATTAAATATTTCTAATTCCTTTTACCCCCGTGCGATACGCCTATGATCGTGTATCGATAGCAAAATATTGTAGATACCCAGCTAAAATGGAATTCCCTAATTAGGAATGGTTTTGAATCCTTCCGTCATAATATTCATTATGAAAAGAGTATAATGCGTTTTGGTATGCAGTTTCCTTTTCATAAATTGGTAATTTTCGTCGAAGGCTCGTTTCTTTTGACAATAACTTAATCCCAAGTATTGTCTGTTTCTTATGTCCAATTGTTAATACCGATTATTATTACCCCAAAGTTTCCAATAGTCGTTAAGGCCTTACCTTCTGAGAAACACATACAACTGTCCTATCATTCTTGAGTGGGGGAATATTTTCTTCTTCCTTTTTCAGAGACAGTTGGTGAAATTTTAAGGGAACCAAGTTACTTGTTGGTGGGCCGTTGTTGAGTTAAGGCCAATATCTCGTGTTACGCTTTGCTCACTTTATTTCTTATCGTATCGTCTTTGTGAATTATAAGTGTGTATACACTTTATATTTGAGTTTTCTTTCGTTAGACTATATTAAATTATATATAGTTCTACACTACCTTTAATGGTTATTAAATTCAGTGTTTAGTACCAGAAAAGTATTAAATTCAGCGAATTAAGCTGCCTTCGTCAAGATCTACTGTAAGTAATTTTATCTACAATTATCTGGGCGAGTAATATGGTATGGTACCATATCACCTGCCATTATCTGGACGTATCATCTATATCTTCACCTGAAGATTGCGATTTTTGAATGTAATTGAACCATTTGAGAAATTTCTATAAATATTACCTATGAACATACAAGTCTCAGTTTTTTATTAAATAATAGTGCGAGATAGTTAATTGACTTAGCCAAGTGCGGTTTGGTTTATGTTTTCATTCTTGTAACCTTTTTGTTTTTTTTTTGTAATTTAGAGTTAAGTAATTTTTGCTATCTTTTGTATTTCCTATAATTTTTGTTCATTATCTTTCCTATGATATCTCGAAATACGCCAAACCATATTGTATATGATTGCCTTATACATCTTGGTAAAGGTATTTTTTTATTACATTATATCTTAATTTTATACATATATAACACCATTTCATAGTTGTGTATTTTTATTACCTGGGTTGCATTTAGCAGCATCATAATTTCGTGTTTAATATATTGTTATTGTTTTATGCATGTATTTTATTTGTCGGCTCCTAACAAGTTCCCTGATAAAATAATAGCTCTGAACAATTACTATCTTTAGGTAGGTAACTAAGTGTAATACTTAATATATTTATTATTTGTTTATATATTGCGTTGACCAGATTTATTTGATAATTTACTGTTGGTATCTTTCCTTGGGTTTGATCTCTGAACCTAAATATCTTTTCTTATCTCTCTTCTTTTCCAAGGTTTTCTTAATTTTCTCCTTAACCCCAAAAAATTGAGTGGCGCCCTGTTTCTATCTTCTCTTATCTTTGATAATTTTACCCATCTATCTTTTTGTTTATTTCTGTATCTTTTCTAATATCTCTTATCCTATCTTTACCTATTTCTTCCGTTGGATCCACTCCCGGTTCCAAAAGCTAGTTTCGAACCCACGACTCGCTCTCCACCAACCATCTGGCAGCCGTCCGCAGTGTCTCCACAGTTATCTTTCTAGCACCATCCAAAAAAGATTTCCGAGGTTACAGTTGGGTATGATAGGTTTAGGAGAAAAAATCACTAATACCATTAACACTAAACTAATCTTTGACAACATCTCAAAATATTCAAAATACAATCAACTCCTGTAGGGTTGAGTTGCACGGTTGTTGCGGATAACGAATGCTTTATTTTACAATTTTTAATGTCTTTTTACATTTTTACACTTTTTGAAAATACTCTGTCACTTGTTTCTGCTTCATTCATTGAATAACGTGTTTCTTTAGTTAAACATTCCACTTTACGCAGCATCAGCTTTTTAGCGAGTATCACGTCGTCCTGGTTCTCTAGGTATTCAAGAAGTTCATTCACGTGACGCAATGCAGCTTCATGAGTCATTCGTTCACCAGGTACAGACTCCTCTTCTTCTTCATCACTTTCCTCGTTTTCCCCTCGGTGTTTTCTTAGAATGTCTTCATCCGTTAAATGCTTAAATCTCTAGTCAGTAGCGTCGCAGTCTAACAACTCTTGCAATTTTGCTGCATCCACATTCTCTACCCGAGGAACTGAGTTCATTAAACGTGGAGAGATAGGCAGTTAATTCTTATCTTCTCCAATTGCTAGTTCGACACAATTTTCGATGACTGGTAACAATTTTATTCATGACTTCACAATTGTTAAAGACAGATTGTTACAGACTCTCATGCAGAGAGTCGAGATAAATAGAGTCGAGAATAGTGAATGACTTCCAAAACTCTCTTAAGTCATATCCTTCTACAATTATTAAGCGAACTAACTTTGTTCTGTAGTTTTTTTATAGGCGCAATGACTCCTTGGTCCATAGGTTGAACGAACGCAGTCGTGTTTGGGGGCAAAAATTTGGTAAATATTTTTCCATCAGCAGACTTAAGCATAGGCTTCTTAGAATATGAGATGGCGTTATCAATTAACAACATAGTTTTTTTGTGGAAAATTACTGGCTTTTAACTGGTTTTTGAATTCTGGTACAAATTTTACTTCGAACCACTACTAAAATATTTTTGATCTATCCAACCTTTCCTTTGATGGAAGTAATCAACAGTTTTCCTGCTCTAATGCCCTTGAAAGATTTAGTTTTTTTGCCTTGCCAATTACCGTCAGTTTGTGACTTCCTGTAGCGTTGCTGCAAGACATGATCGTGATCCGTTCTTTGGTGGATTTATGGCTCCCTGCTTTACCTTCACTTGCAGAAGCTAGCGTCCGAGTTGGAATGGCATTTCCACAAGAGACCCGATTTGTCTGCGTTATGAATTTGTTCGTAGCTCAGATCACTTAAAGAATGGAACTATTCAAACTCATTTTTAAATTCCTCAGCTTCCTGTTGGTCGCCGCATCATGAAGTTCTATCTCCTTTATCACATGGCGTTGCTCAAAGCGAGTCAACCAACCAGATGATGCATCAAAATCCCCTTCTAAGCTTAACATGTCAAAAGAACTGTTTTGCTTTTACAGCAATTATTGAACCTGATATGGGTGTGAACCACCACCAAATATCTTATGTGGACCATGTCACCGACGTTGCGGTCCTACAGCGCATGACAAAAGAAAAAGAAGTGCCTAATTTAATTAAACAACGTAAGCTTGAGTACCTCGGCCACGTGATGCGGAACGAAGAAAAATATCGAATTCTTCAACTCGTTATGCAGGGTAAAGTATTTGGCAGAAGAGGACCGGGACGCCGTCGTATCTCGTGGTTGAAAAATCTCCGACAATGGTTTGGGATGACCTCAGCGGAGCTGTTTCGCAGAGCAGTCAACAAGACCATGTTAGCCTTGATGATCGCCAACATCCGGACCGGATAAGGCATTGAAGAAGAAGATATGGGTGTACACATGTTACGAACTTGAGCTATTCTACCAACGCCGGCGCTGTCTCTAATTCTACGTAAGGCGAGGTTCATTGTTTTTCTTTTTTTTTTTAAGACAGAAGAGCTTTCTGACATTGATGCAAATGAAAGTAGTTCGTCCTTTTGTTTTAAAATATCTCGCACTGTCGACTCATGTATCTTATTCTGAAGGCACATAAGTTTACGGGAAGCACCGTTTTCAATTTTACTTATGAGTTTCTAACTTTTGGTTAATCGCCAACATAACATTTTTTTCTCGGACATGGTAAAAAAACAATAAAAAATGCACTATAGCTTAAAATAAAACACTGTCTAACAACAACGATCGACTGAACATACTGCGAACTAACAGAAGCAAGTTAACAGCCCTATTTAACCACTGTGCAGTCATAATTAAGGTCTTCTTTTCACCAAACACCAAACCGCTCTATGGTCTATTATAACAAAGAAACCATTTGTTATCTTTTTATAACAAAGAAATAATGAAAATAATAATTCGTCTTTGTTAATTACTTTACACTGCAACATCAGAATATTATATTTTTCTGCTCATAATAATAAATATACAATAATATATACTATAATAGTATATAATATACTATAATAGGAATAAACTACAATTTTCTTATATACTTTTATATTATATTTATAATATTAATTATAATATATAGATAAATTTATAAAATAATTTTTTTTCATTAACATTAAAAACGCTTCTACAGAGTCGCGGATCATCCGCTCGCGGATAACCAGGAGTTGACCTATTAGATTGCGCTCTGTAGAAAAGATAGATCATACCGTGATCGAAACAAAACGGTTTCTATTTAAATAATATTTTTCTACTCTCTTACTAGTAAATTGTATATTACCTACTATTTGTATGCTAAATAAATGCATCATAACAGATACTGACACGTAATGACTAGCACGTAATAAAAAAATTACGCTTCAGTTTTATAAAAATGTGTAATATCACATAAGCCTCGTAAGTCAGTTGGTCAAGTTACCATGGAAATGAATAAACAGACGTTATTTTGACAGATAAAAAAATTGTAAGCTTATTACAAGCTTGTAAAATTACTGCGCTTGCCGCTACGCGGCTCGCGCGCAACTTTTTTTACTCGCATATAATAAGCTTCTTACAACCTTCGTTATGTAATATACTATTACCACTCTGAAAAAAAAAAAGAAAAAAAAAAAAAATTTGCTTACGCAGATGACCTGGCTATCGCATTTCAAAACCAAGCCAAAGATGTTGGAGAAAGGGCGCTTACCGAAGACTTAAGGGTTCTCTGCGACTACTTTAAACAATGGCGACTTCGCCCTAATACAAACAAAACTGAGACAAGCCTCTTCCATCTCACAAATCAGCTTTCGAATGACACCCTTAGCATCACCTTCAATGGCGAGACTTTGAAACATAATAACAACTATAAATACCTGGGTGTAACGCTCGACAGATCACTGACGTTCAAAACCCATCTTACGAATGTAGCTGCCAAAGTGAGAACCCGTAACAACATAATAAAAAAGCTTGCTGGAGCGACATGGGGTGCCACTGCGGATACACTTCGAACCTCCTCACTGGCCCTGGTGTATTCTGTCGCTGAATACTGCGCACCGACATGGCTAAATAGCGCTTATGTCAACAAGATTGATGTTCAACTAAATTACACTATGAGAGTAATATTTGGTACTATTAAATCAATTCCACTAAGATGGCTTCCAATTCTGAGCAATATAGCACCTCCAGATATTGGACGAACGGCAGCACTTGTCAGAGAATATCAGAAAATCATGGCAAATAATCGTCTACCAATTCACCAGTATATTCCGCACGCCGCACGAGACCAACAAAGACTGAAGTCCAGACGACCCCCTGTCCAATCCGTTCAGGGAATGGGTGATAGCTACAATAAGCAAGAGCAGTGGACGAAAAGATGGATGCCAACAACAGAGCCAGACGTCATCAAAATAACAAGTACGTCGATCGGCTTCACTGGATCAAACCTGCCACGCCCTATATGGACAAAATTAAATCGCATACGCACGGGTCATGGCAAGTGTGCTGATTCTCTATACCGATGGGGTCATGCAGAATGCCCACAATGTGATTGTGGATCCCCGAGACAGACCATCCAACACATCATGTCGGATTGCCCAATCCGCAGATACAGCGGAGACCTTCAAGATTTTGCAGAGTGTTCTCCTGGTGCAATTGAATGGCTGTGCAATTTGAACATTAATATTTAATATTTAACTTAGGTTACAATTCCAATTTGAACATAATTATTATCTAAATACTACTTTTATCGTATTGTAATTATCCATACGCTAAATAAATAAATAAACCACTCTGAGTTTTATCACTATCTTTTAAGTACCAACCAATAATAAAAAATAGGGAAATGTTTGTTCAAATAAAATCATAAAAATAATCTTTCATTTCAGCTCACGATACAATTTCAGCTCAACCTTCAATTTTTTACGTCGTCATGAACTGCGCGACCTCTTTGATATAAAAATATCTTTAGATAGCCTAATACAAAAAATAAGTATTTTATAGAATCTAGGAGGTCTTTAAAGTGGTCAATTAGTGCCAATCTCTTTATATGGAAGCTTGATATGGGGATAATCTACAATGACGTTTTAATATGGGGTTTAGTCTCGTGTTACCGTGTTAATTCATTTTATTTTTCATTTAAAGCAGTGCCTTGATCAATTTAGCAGTCAACTGCCAAGTAGGTTTGATGTTGGAAAAAGTAAAGTTAGAAATATAGAAAGTCGTTTGGTGGTAAATATAGTAAAAACATAATAAGTTGAAATATTTCAGGTGCGTAGAAGAATAGTTATGTCGATTGAGTTACTAAAATGTGAAGAATGAGTCACTAAAAAAGACTCCGTTTATTTTTTAAACCTAAAAACGACTGAAAGTCTATTCTAAACAAATTACTGGTTTGATTATTATAGAAAAACATCAAATATAATATACCAAGATTTTTGTTTGTTTTTGCATTTGGTCTCACAGTATCATGGGCAAATATAAATGGCTATTTAAATCATACACCGAAATAACTGCTTTAAAAGCATGTTTTAATATAGACGTAGTGAATATAGGGAGCGGATACGAGGCTGGTGAGTTTCCAAATAATATAAAAGAAATATTCCAGTAGTTAGTAAGATATTAATAAAGGAATCTCAATAAATGGAGTCAAGCTTAATAACCTGCGGTATGCAGATGCTACAATAGTGTTTTGCAATACCATAGAAGGGCTGCTAGTCATGGGACAATACCCAAGAGATTAAATGTCGCATCGAAAAGGCAAAAACTGCATTCTTGACTCTGAGATCTGTGTTTAACAGCCATGATTTCACTCTAAAAACAAAAATAAGGCTCCTTAAATCTTGTTAATGTTACGGAGTAGACAATATCAAAACTTCAGGCTTCTGAGCTATGGTTATACAGGAGCATCCTGATGATACCATGGACAGACCAATGAACAAGTACTACGGACATTTAATTAGAAATCAAGGCAGATATGAGCTACTCCAATTAATTTTGTAAGGTAAAATTCAAGGAAAAAGGGCCTCAGAGCAAAGAAGAATACTCTGGCTTGCTAACTTGAGAGCATGGTATAGAAAGACCTCAACACAGCTATTTCATATAGTAACCAACCAAGTTATCATAGCCAGAATGATCGGCAACGTTTGGAATGAACAGGCACCCTAAGAAGAAGAATCTCAGTAGTATGCCTAAAGTAGTTAATGTTAAAGAGCATACTGACTTTTCCCGAAGATTAATAAAGTGCAAAATGGTCTTAGTAAAGCTGAGATCAACACGAGACATACGGTTTACAATAAATAAAATTAAAGATAAATAAATTTATTGTGCAAGAACTTCTGCTGGATATGTATTCTACATCCTTTTGATTCATTAGTTAGTCCCACTCCTCGTAAATTTTTTTCTATTCATGTGCATTAAACTGACACGATGTAGTAGCGCCGTTCTGAATCATCTATTTAGTTTACCAAGACTGTCTGATTTAATCTTCAGATCCACTCTTTGATGTCTGAAAAGGACGTCCTTTGTGGACTGTATTTCATTCTGCGACACCATATTGTCCGACATTTTTTGGGGATCAATTTTGTAACTATCACCTTGACAAAGTTTTGAAGAATAAATTGCAGGTTTCCTCCTGTAATTTTCTCTCCTAAACATTCTTTTTTGAGTTAACGGAAAGCATTGCTGAAATACTCCAAATACCCAGGTGTTTTCTGTAGTTGCGTTCTCATCTAATGTTGATTTACCTTCCGACGTTATGAGGATGATTAGCTTTTCCTCTGTTAACTGTTTTTTTGCGAAAAGTAGCCTGTTATATGTCAAGGAAGAAGATCTGTTGGCCGAAGGCAGAACTCATGGTTAAAGAATCTACGTGATTGGTACAATGCAGATCGATGATTTGTTTAGAGCAGCAAGTTCTAAAATAAAAATAGCCATTATGATTGCCAACCTCCGTTGGGAGACGGCACTCTAAGAAGAAGAAGCCTGTTATAAAATGATTGTAAAGCAGTGATTAAGGACAGTGCTTTTTAACCTAAGACCAGCTTTGGACCATAGTATGTTGTAGATGATTCTTTTGTAGTAAGTCCTTCAGATATTTCGTTACCGCGTATGTTCCTATACCTTGGCACCAATACCAGTATGACACTTATGTTCTGCCAATCTATCTACTGGACATCATTTTAGAAGGAGCTTTCATCCTGTTAATTCCTTTTTTTTCAATGTTTATTAATTTGGTCCTTTTCCATTCCACGGGTATAAGAAAATAACATTGTATGTGCATATCTACAATGCAGTTATATTGCCTAATATACAATAAATGAGTTGCGATCTGGTGCCTTCAGTAGACCTTTTATGATAGTCCTTTCCCGATACGCAACTGCCATACAGCTTTAATGTGCACTTACGTTGTGTGTTGAATTTCGTTTGGCCTCATGATAGCAAATAAATGCCTATTTGAAGGAAACATACCAAAGGAATGGAATACTGCTAACACAATATTAATACACAAAAAAGGGGACAATACAGATCTGAAAAATTATCGTCCAATATCACTACTATCACAACTTTATAAAACATTCACAAAAATAATTACAAATAGATTAACAACAAAGTTCGATATATATCAACCAGTAGAGCAAGCCGGATTTAGAAAAGGGTTCAGTACATGTGACCATCTTCACACACTAAAGGTCCTAATAGAAAAAGTGAACGAATTCAATTTACCAATCTGTTTAGCATTTATAGACTACGAGAAAGCTTTTGACAGCATTGAATTATGGGCTATTAAGGAAGCACTGCTCAACAGCGGAATAGGTTCTAGATATAGAATATTAATACGTAATATATATCAACATGCTGAAATGGTAGTCACGATGAATAACGGAATGAAAACGAGGCCAATAAAAATCAACCGAGGAGTAAGACAGGGAGACACCATATCTCCAAAACTATTTACTGCCGCGCTTAAAAACATCTTTAAATCACTAAATTGGGAAACGAAGGGACTATCGATAAACGGAAAGTATTTAAACCATCTAAGATATACAGATGACGTAGTACTAATAGTCGACAGCTGGAAAGAACTGAAGACGATGATCGATGAGATTCATACGGAATCCATAAAAAAAGGACTGAAAATGAATCTGAGTAAAACTAAGCTAATGTCGAATAAAGATGATCAACCGACGATAACCATCCAAGGAACAAAAGTGGAACATGTAGAAGAATACATATATCTGGGTCAGAATATCAAGATAAACAAAGAAAACCAAACTACCGAAATAAGCAGACGAATAAGAATGGGATGGGCCGCTTCACAAAAAAGAACATGGACAAGATTCGAAAAACTCAACGAGCCATGGAACGACAGATGCTTGGTATCTAACTAATAGATCGGCAAACGAACGAAGCAATCCGGAATAAAACAAAAATAAAGGACGCCGCGAAACAAGCAGCTAAATTAAAATGGAAATGGGCTGGACACAACGAACGTCTCGAAGATGGTAGATGGAGCAAAGAAGTCGGAAACTGGCGACCGTACGATGCAAATAGATCAAGAGGAAGACCTCAAATGCGCTGGAGCGACGATATCAAAAGAGTCGCAGGACCAATGTGGAAACGCCTAGCACACAACAGGGATGAATGGCGAGAAATGGGAGAAGCCTTTATTCGACAATTCGGATAGAAAAAGGGCTATAAAAAAAAAGCAGAACAACACAAGGAACATAGTCAAGTGCGAAGAATAGTAATACTACTATATTGATCAAGGTTGCACTAATGCTGTAAAGCCGTATTTAAGGCTTAAGAATTTCATAAATGTAAACGTATGCCATTTTACCTTCCAGATAAAAAAATGGGGATCTGAAGATGAAATGAGACAGTATTGGTAAACCAAATAACACTCTATGATTTAATATATCTTTAATTTTATTACTACTAGGATTACCACTATAAGTAAGATGACCCGTTAATTATTGAGAAATCACTAGTATAATAGACGAGCATTTTTGTGTCTGATTGACTTAAAGAAAGCGTTTGACAGAGTTAGACCCAAAGATGTAATCCATCTTCTATATAATAGAGCAGCTCCCCTAAATATTATAAAAACTATAAAAAACATCTACCAAAACAACAAAATGGAAGTCAGAATAGATGGACAAGTTAGAGAACATATAGAAATAGACAGCAGAATAAGACAAAGGGACTCATTAAGACCTATGCTCTTCAATTTAATCATGGATAAAATCATCAAAAGCGTTAACAACGGAACATGATACAGAATGAGAAACACAACAACTAGATGTAGAGTAGAAATCAATGGCATCAGTAATGAACAGGTAATGGATCTAAATATCCTTGGAATTACACTGTCCAGGTATGGAGACTTGGACAAAGAAGTGAGAGATTAAGTGCAAAAAGCAAATAGACTGGTAGAATGCCTTAATAACACTATATGGCAAAACAGACGCATTAACACTGAGATGAAATTAAGAATTAAGTCAGTGTGAGAGCAATAATAACATATGCCTCAGAAACAAGACCCGACACAGCCACAACACAAAGGCTACTGGAAACGGCAGAGATAAGAGTAGTGAAAGGAATTACAGGAAATGCGCTAAGAGATCAAAAGAGAAATGAAGATATTAGAAGAAAATGTAACATACAGTGTATAATTGATTGAACACAAAATAGAACAAAATATTGGAATAACAACATAAGCAGAATGAAAGAGACCCATGTCGTTAAAACAGCAAGAGATAAGTCACCAATTGGCAGAAGAAGTATCGGACCACCGCGCAAAATATGGAGTGACAACCTTCCATAGAGGGATTAATTCGCACAATGAACAAGCTGAATTGCTTATAAATAGAAAGAAGAAGATGACCCATAAATAAAGTCTTTTATAAATTTAGACACTCTGTATACATACTACGGCTCTGGTAAGCGAATGGTAAACTGGTACATACCATCTTACTTGTACGTATTACCTCCCATGGAGATGGCTTCTAATTTTCTTCTTGGACATTTTCATTTTATTAATTTATGACCTCTCAAACTACATGTATAATATTGAAATAGCATTCACTTCCCTGCAAAAATAATATAGTTATTAGTTTTTATAGCCATTTTATTACTAGCGGCCCAATCGAGTGGAATATTAAGAATGACAGAATTTAAATTATAGTCATACAGAAGACAACGTTTTCGTTGTTTTTTTAAATCTTGCAATTGCTTCTTGGTGTTGTTATTTTTATTTATGCTTGCTTCTTTTTTGGTCCTTTCGGCATATTTATACTGGCATTTACCTCGGATGTATAGAGGGTGTCCAAAAACTATCCATTTATTATTAATTAATTATAACAGACTTTACAAGGCATGGCTATTAAATAAATAAATAGATAAATAAATAAATAGTTTATTTACGGTTATACCAATTATAATAATTACAATCATTAAATAAATCATATCATATTAACAGTTTTATAATTCAATAATAATTACATACAATTTACACAAGACAAATAAATAGAATAAATACCTAAATGACAGTTTACAGTTACACAGCCTACATTGTATTTTAAAAAGATTTTTTCAGCTTTTTTCGAAAACTATTCAGAGAGCTAAAAAAAAAGTCTACATGTAAACCATTTCCAGATTGACACATTCGCCTTATAGGTCTATTTAGACAATAGTTTGTTTGTTGGAATTCTAAGTGAAAAACGTCCTTGGATCTTGTGCATCTTTGAGGAACCCTAAGACCTATTCTCTGCAAAATTTGAGGCGAATCTATCATTCCGTTTACAATCTTGAAAAGAAAAACCAAATCTAGCATTAAACGACGATTTTCTAATGTTGGTATATTAAGTAATTTTAAAATGTCACAATACACTATATCTTCTGAAGAAATCCCCAATTTATAGCCTACAAAGCGCAAAAATTTTTTCTGAACTTTCTCAATGCTTTCAATATGACATTTATATAAAGGAGACCAAATAGTGCTGGAATATTCCAGAACTGATCTAACCATAAAACAATACACACTTTTAAAACAATCTTTATCTGTCAAATAAACGTCAAATCGAAAGGCGCATTATTTTGAAGCTCTTACAAAAAATATCAATTTTAAAGGTTTTTTCTTCACTTTCACAGTATCACTTGCAGTGATAAAGACACATTAAACTAGTGGTCTGTAAGAAAGTGTATATTTCGTGTATAGGTAGTTTAATTAAAAAAAAAACGACATGGAAGAAATTCCACCGAAGCCTCCAGATAGAGGGAAATTTTATGTAGAATTTGGAGAAGATAGGACGATGGAATTTGAAGAATTAAAAAAAAATAGCAACATAACAATAAATGTACATATAAATGTTACAACATAACAAAAAAACCAAACAATTAGCACTAACGAGGTAAGTAACCAATTTGATTTTAATAACGATGCTTTGACACAATTTAATAAAATTGATAGATCAGGTAATCCAAATTTAAATAAAGTTATAAATTTAAGATTAAATAATAGATATAAATTAGGAGATAGTGCACCATACATAGTACATATAGAAAATGAAAACGGTAATATCGGCAAATTACACAGGATAGGCACGGCCCGATTAATTTTACGTTCAGTACCTGAAATTGAAAATAATATCACACAAATCACGGTAGTCGGTAGGAATAAAATTAAGGTAGAACTTAATAATTTTACTAGTGCTAATAAATTAATTGAATCTGATAATTTAAAAAGCAAACAGTACGAGGCATATATTCCAACGTTTTTTACCCAAAGAAAAGGTGTTATAAAATCTGTAGATAAAGAGATAGAAGAGGATGATTTGTTATCATTAATTCAACCTAGGTTTGGAATGAGGTTTGAAGTCTTACATGTAAAAAGAATAATGCGGAAAGTGGTACAAGAAAATGGATCAACTATCTATGTAAAAACTGGAACTGTAATAGTAACGTTTAAAGGTCAGTCTATACCTACCAACGTAGTAATAGAAAAAATGATATACGAGGTTGAAAATTACACACCCAGAATGCTACAATGTTTAAAGTGCTTGAGATTTGGGCATATACGTGTTCAATGTAGGGGAAAAGATAGGTGTGAAAGATGCGGTGAAGAACATAATAAATCAAATTGTTCCAATCCTAACAATCTATTTTGTGTATTGTGCAAAGGAAAACATAGCCCTACTGACAAGGGAGCAAATTGTACGGAAAGGGAAAAACAGGAGTATATTAAAAAGATTATGAATACTGAAAATATAACATATTACGAAGCTAATAATAA
The DNA here is from genome assembly GCA_918026665.1 of Diabrotica balteata. NCBI lineage: Eukaryota > Metazoa > Arthropoda > Insecta > Coleoptera > Chrysomelidae > Diabrotica > Diabrotica balteata. Next base: position 10,558,712 of record OU898284.1, read on the forward strand.
ATATAGAAAATATTATTCAACAGTAAGTAAAGAACAAGAAAGTACTTCCAATAAATATACAATTTATAAACGAAAACGATCAAATAGTATTAATTTTAGTAACGTAGACAGAGAGATAATGGAAGCGCACAGAAAAATCTTGCAAACTCCAAAAGTACAAAGTCAGCCTTGTTATAATTTTAACAGCCCTATTTATCATAATAAAACACAAATACAAAACGATAATCAAAGTAATATAGAAGAAATTATAGTAAACTTTATTTCAACAACTTTAAATCAGATTAATCACAATTTAGATGAAAAAACGTTAGAATTACTGAAAAACAATATTTTACAATTATTATTAAATCGTGATGGCTAGCATATCATTTCTTCAATGGAATGCAAATTAAATTCTTCAATTAAAACAAATAAGGGTTATTTAGAAAAATTTTTATATGACAATAAAATAGATATAGGACTAATATCAGAAACATGGTTAAAGAAAAGTAGCTTTATTAACTTTACTGGTTATAATATCTTTAGGAATGATAGGGATGATGGATATGGTGGTGTGGCCATACTATGAAAAAAAAAAATTAATTTTGATAATACTCCTACTTTTCATCCAATCAATGACGTAATGTGTAATAGCATATCAATAAAAATTAAAACCGGTAAAAAGATTAACATTTATTCTATTTTCTAAATTTCTAAAATTCTAAATTTCATCAGGGCCACTACTAAGTTTTAGATTTAATTTTTCTAACTTATTAAAAACATCTATTAGACTAATATAACAGCTGCTTAAACTAACTGTTTTATTATAATCAAAGCTTGGAATATCACAGTTATTTTTATCTACATATGACTTAGAGAAATGCTGTTTAAAAAAATTTGAAATTTCTGTTGGATTGTTTGACTCATTGTTTTCATAAGTCATGTTGTTTGGTCAGTCATAATTTTTATTTTTACTTTGTACATAACTCCAAAATTTTTTGGAATTAGTCATATTTTGTTCCAAAGTTTTTATGGTTTGACTTTTACATTGCTCAGCTAATACTTTACATTCACTACGAATGTCTGAGAATAGTTTATAGTCAGAAAAAGTATTAGTATGTTTGAATTTTTTATGAGCTACTTTTTTTCTCAGAATAGCATTTTTCGGTTCAGTTGAATATGATTTTGGAAATTTTGGGTTTTTACATTTTTGCTCTGGTACATATAAATCTATGCAACAGTACAAAATATCATAAAAACAGGATATTGCTTTATTAACATCTGAAATATTGTCGAGTAAGTTGTCCCCATTTCTGCGTAGGCGTCCACCGTACATCGTCTTGTCAGGTGAGATGTTAAATATTCTGGATTAAATAATTCTGTTTTTAGCAGCATTGCGAAGCATTTCATAGCTGTGGATTCCTGTCCATTGTCGAATCTTGCGCAGCCATGACACTTTTTTACGTCCGAGACCTATCCTACCTCTATCTTCCCTTCGAGTATCAGTTGCTGAAAAGTGTATCGTTCTCCTCGTAATATGTGCCCTAAGTATGTAGTCTTCTTACTTTTTACATAACTAAAAAGTTCTCTATCCTGTAAGCTTGCTCTTCTGAGTACTTCCTCATGTCTGACCCTGTCCGTCCATGATATTCTGAGCATTCGACGCAGGCACCACATTTCAAACACTTCAAGTTTGTTAATGGAACTGGCCTTTCACGTCCAGGAGAACAGGCCACACGTAACACTTAAGCATCTTGTATCGGAGGTTGAAGTCCAATTTGCGATCAGTCAGAAACTTACGAAGCCTCAAAAAAGCATTTCTGGCTTGTTCAACTCTGCTCTTTATTTCATTCTCGGGGTCCCAACCCTCATTCAGCAAACATCCCAAGTATTTGAATTGCCTGACTTGTTCGATTTCTTCTCCAGAGACGTATATCTTTGCGTTGGGGTAATCATTTCTACTTATAATCATTGATTTTGTCTTCTTGATAATTATTTTCAAACCCCGAGCTTCACTTGCAAGAGTTAGATCATTTAAAAGGCATTGAAGATCTTCGATGTTATCTGCCACTATGGCGGTATCATCGGCATACCTGATGTTATTAATAAATATGCCGTTAACTTTAATACCCTTATTAGAGTCTTCCACTGCTTCTGCGAAGGCTTTTTCTACGTATAAATTGAACAGAATTGGGGACAGTATAAAACCCTGCCTTACTCCTTTTTTAATGGTTTTTTTAATGGTTTTTTAATATAAAAAATATAATTAGCTCTATTAAAATCGCAATAATAATAATCATATTCAAGGAACTCAGTTTTATCACAATCAATACAGAAAGAAAGTGCTGGATGGTACTTATAACAGTTTAACAAAGGAAAATCAGCACATTTGACATTTACAACATTATTTGACAATATTAAATCCAAATAACCTCCTAAAACATTCGATATTGTATTATTTTGAAATAAGTTAAAATAAGCAATAAAATTTGCTTATAATATAAACTTGCTGAAAATAAAAATAAAAACTAACTGGTCTTGATCTTAGATCTTCATTCTCCCAAACTATGTTTGGTAGATTAAAATAACCCACTATATAGGACATTGAAAAGTCATTATTTTGAATAATATCTTCAGTTGCCATAATAAAGTCCTCATAAAGGCTTATATAACGAGACTGCTTATGAAAAAGAGTTTTATTTTAAAAATTATTATACTATCGAATGCTCTCCTTCAATATATTACCCTTCTCGTGTCACACACCATTCCATTCGTTTTTTCCATTGATCAAAGCAATGCTGGAAGTCTTGTTTTGTTAGAGCTTTTACGAGCTCCGCCGCTTTTCACTTCACCTCTTCCGTCGACTCAAACCGGATTTCCTTTAAGGCAGCCTTGAACTTCGAAAACAGGAAAAAGTCACAGGGTACTAAATCAATCGAGTACGGCGGGTGTTCGAGCACTGAAATGCTTCTATCTTCTTCCACAACTCCGGTAGTTTCTTAAGAACTCGCTTTCGCAGCGTTGTTATATCTTATAAACAGTAAGTTTTGTGTCTTTATATTTTGATTTCGAATATTTGTTTTTTTTTGTGATTTAATCACATTTAACGATTTTTTTCTTTACATTCTTAGGATCTTATGGCCGATTGTTCGAACGCTAATCAATACTTGATTGTAATCAAATATTTAATTAAAATCAAGTACGTCACATTTTAAGATTATGTTGACTGATTTCTTTTATTACTTTGCGTTTTAATTTAAAATAAACCATAATTAAACTCTTTCTGATGTTAATTTCATGTGTTTATTTACATATCAATAATAATATTAAGAAATTTTCAATAATTTTGACAGTTGTTGTGACGTATTTGATTGTAATTAAATATTTGATTACAATAAAGTTTTGATTAGCATTCGAACAATCTACCCTTAGATATAGAATATTTAGTTGTTAATATAGATTGCAATATTCTACTAGTTAGTCGTCAATAGTGTAATAGCTATAGTTTTGAGTGTCAATTAGTCCTAGACATGCACATCACAGTTTAAAATCCGTTGCGTTGTGACAAATCGTTCAGAATTAGTTCCCTTAGTACCGTACCAAAAAACGAGTTTGCAAACACATCTTCACATCCCTATCGTTCCATCAACATACTAGCCAGGATCAAAGTGCATGAGAATGCGCCGCAAGCCGTGAAGGTGTCTGGCCTTTTATAAAAGATTCACTTTATCAAGACTTAAGGCCTATTCTCACTATAGTGCCAGGCATGTGCCAGGCATGTGCCCTGCTCGAGACGTGCAAAATTACTTTAACGTTATTTAAATGGGTTTAGCGACGGTCCGTTCTCACTACAAGTGCTTGGAATGGGAACGGTACGCGCCCGGCATCGGACAATCTTTTCAAACAATATTTTCCTAGCCCGTGCGTGGCACATTCCTTGCACAGTCCTACATAGTGTGAATACTTCAGATGAGTTTCGACAGGCAAAACGGTGCGAAAAAAATATTTTCACATGATACTGATGAATTTTTAATAGAATTAGTTCGTATGAGAAGTGAATTATACGATTTTATGAATCGACTATATGCAGATGCAGCACATAAGTCTCAGGTATGGTGGGATATTGGAGGAAATATTAAAATAGGTAAATAAAACACTATATTTTATCTAGGTAATAGACCACTGCCGATAATATTTTAAACAAAAAAAAATAGTAGGATGAAACTCGTTGGAAAAGAAAGATGATATGACATAAATGAAAGAAAAAATAATTTACGGGCGACCTGAGTTCGGAAAATGGAGGGAGTGAGTTTTTTAAGGACAAAAATGGTTTATCGTGATTTCCTAGAGCAAGTCGAACTACATATCTACTAAAGCAAGTAGAACTACAGAAAAAATCTTTTTGTAGTTAAAGTAGCTGGAACCACTATTGATTGGTGCTATAATTTTGATGTGCTTTTCATCTAGGGCTCCTAATGCCCTTGGGAAAATTCTACGACAACCAAAATTTTTTGTCAATTTGTTTAAAATCGCATTCTGCTGGTAATTCTGCTGAAATTCGGCAATTGACATTCTATAATATATATATATATATATATATATATATATATATATATATATATATATATATATATATATATATATATAATTTTGACTCATTATCAATGAGTTTTTTATACAAGGTATAGTATTCTCCTTCTATGTTTCTTTCCTTAATCATTGGATGTATCCAAAACCTCATTTTTTAACTTTATCTCTCATATTCTCTTCTTCTTCGGCATCCAAAGTAAAAAATGCAATTTTTAGTAAAGTTGCCGTAGAAAACATTACAACTGCACAACTACCCACCGACACGTCTAACCGACTGCCTGTGCAAAATACCGCTGAAAGCATGTTACGAGCGCGAATAGTGTGAATATTTACCAAAAGCATGGCATGTGCCGGTCAGGTGACGAGCACGGGCCTGGCACGTCTAATGAGAATAGACCTTTAAAAGCCACACAAGTTCTCGAAATTGTCCCTGACCTAAGGTAAAGTAATACTCATACCCACAGAGAGAGGTACAAGGGCTATGTGGTGGGTCTGTCTGAGTGATGAATAAAGTTGAGATTACGTCTCAATAAATAAATGGTGGTTTAGAAGGGATCATGTATAGGATTATGTTTGTTTGTTTTTTTAATAGGATTTATAAGGGTAACTCAGGAGTTATCATAATGGCATTTTATATAGGGTGACTTTATATTCGAATTATGTATTAAAACTATTTTTATTATGTTAAATAAAAAAAAAAAAAAAATTAAAATAAAATCTGCATGATCGAGGTGGTACATTTAGAATAATCGCCTTTACGCATTGTATTTTTAGATTCACTTTCGCGGCAAATCAGTCTACTTTTTCGTTTCTTTCATTTACTTATCTTAAGCACTCTTTTGTATAATTATGTTAATAGTTTAGGTGATAGTCCACATCCCTGATTGAGACGGTTTTGTTGCGATGATGGTTTTTGTTATTTGTTTTGTTTTGCATCTTATTTGCAACTCTGATTTTTATACAGTCTTTTTATAATATTCACCTATTTCTCTCTAACATTCTGTATTGTGCATTCTGCTCATTGCTTCCCACAATTGTTTACTAATCACCCTATCATATGCTTTCTCCAAGTCGATAAAGGACGTATGTATTTCAATATTTTTCTCTTTGTTGTTTTTTATCATTTGTCTCATGACGAATATATTATCTAGAGACGATCTGGATTTTCAAAATTCGGCTTGTTCTTGTCATAATGGTGCGTGCGTTATTCTTTTTTTCTTGTATTACTGTGTAAAAGATTCTTGCCATTCATCAAAATCATCAATTAGCCTATATTTGTCCACTGCTCATCTTAGACCTCCCGTAAAATTTTTCACCTATTTCTATCTTCAGCTTCTTGCATTCAGTTTGTGGTGATGCGCTTGATATCATATGTCCTCGTCCTCTGCTTTCATATGCCTCTTGCCTTGGTCGCCATTCCAGAATCTTTCTGGTCCATCTATTATCCGTTAATCTGGCAACATGTCCGGCCCAAGCCCATTTAGTCATTGCTATTTTTTTCAACTGCAGTTGTGACTCCTGTTTTTCTTCTTATTTCTTGGTTTGTTACTTTATCTCTGATGGTAATACCTACTATTGATCTTTCCATAGCGCGTTGTGTAACTCTTATTTTATTTATTGTTCTTTTTGTCAGAGTAAGTGTTTCTGCACCTAAGGAAAACGCACTAGTTAAAAACTTTTCTTTTTAAACAAACTGGAATAATAGATTTGAAAATGTTATTCAATCTACTAAAGGCAGCCCATGTGAGACCTATCCTTCTTTGTATTTCAGTTGTCTGATTATCTCGACCTAAGCGAATCTCATGTCCTAGATATTTGTAAGCTATTACTTGTCGATGCTATGCCTCTGAATCAGAATTTTACCGCTGATTACAAGGTTGGTCATACATTTTGTCTTTGAGGTGTTAATTTTAAGACCAATTGTTTTTGACACTTTATAGAGCGTGTGCATTTTTGTAGCTTTATCAACTCTATCAGATATTAAAAAGATGTCATCGGCAAATCGTAGGTGGTTCAGATCTTTCTCATTTATATTAATTCCCATATTATCCCTTCGTTCAATTTGCTTGAATATATATTCAAGAACAGCTGTCTAAAATTTAGGGGAGAAAGTATCACCCTGTCTAATTTCACGTTCTATTTTAAACTTCTTGGTATCTTCATGAAGGCGGACACAATCTGTACCAGTTTCGTAAATACTTTTAATCAAGGTGATATATTGGTAGTCAATGCGGCAGTCAGCCAATGCTCGAAGCATTTTATGATGATCTGTAGTATCGAACGCCTTTTCATAATCTTCTTGCTATTAAGGCAATGTAAAAAGGTATTGTAAAGCCATTTACAATGATCTCTTTTTATTTATTTGGTGATTTATCCTGGAAAGTCCTCTCCTGCTAAAAACATAAAAACATATTTATAATATAGCGTAATATTATACCATGAAAAAGTCTTTAACCACAAAAACAAAATTAACGACAGATTCAGGAAACTATATTGCTTTTTGGTATAACATCTTCGAAAACAGTGCTGTCATTTTCCGACAGTCTGTTGAGTGGGTGCGTCTATTTTTGTTTTACGTCCTATAATGACTCTTGGCCGGTTCCTTATAAGTAGGATTTGATTTTTGGCGAAAGCCGAAGCAGGTAAAAGTCGCATGGTGCTAAATCTCGCGAATAGGGAGGGTGCTCCATGACTGTGACCTGGTTTTTGACCAAATAGTCCGTAATAGACTCCACGTTGTGGGCCAGAATTATTATTTCTATGTTCCTATCGGAATATTTCTATGTTTTTGATGTTCATTACGAATTTATAAAATATGTTATTTTAACATCTTTTATCAACGTCTGTTTGCCTTGCAATTTTTAGAAGGCTCAGATTATAAGCAGAAATCTGAATTGTGTTTCGAAACTATTTTACGGATTTTATTATTAGATGTCGCTATTGCGTCCGTTTTGAAGCCATTTTAGTGTTGCTGTGTTGCTTCTTAAAAGACAGAAAATATTGATTTTTCACCTTGAGAACACCTATAAATAACTGTTTTGATGAGACCTATTAGGTCGAAATACGTATCAACAGATACATAGGCGCTGTTTGCGTGAAATCAAATATCTGCTGCCTTTTTCATTTTAAAAGTATATCGGTTTAAACATATAAGGAGGATAAGTGTAATATATTCCGGAAAATACAGGAATGCATTTATCATACTGGATGAAAAAAGATGTTGATCTCGTTATGTATCTGATATACACTACAGTTATTCACTAGCTTTATTTCAACGTGTATTAGTTTTAAAAATGGTATCACCAAAGACATATAACACCAAAATTATTCTAGAGGTTACAAATACCGGATTAGTAGAGATTTTGCCGAGTCTATTTTATATAATGAGTTTATCAATCGTTTTTGCCGACAGCAACTTATAACTCTCTCGCTTTTTATTCGAACGATGTTAGCCATTTTCTCCACTTTAATCTTTTTGATAGATCTTAACTTAACACTCTGTTTACATTCTTGAATACATCAAGTTGTAGGTGGAACGCAATTCAATCGAGTAACTGGGTAAAACATAGAAAGTGACGTTTTTCATTCGCATTTATTCAAATGTGAATTAACGTGCTCTCCATATTGTATGTCACTACAAACATCCGACTCCTTGAGATATCTATATCGTGGTTTAAATCTATTGACCATCGATACTACCAGGGGGTCACATAAACTATTTATTACATCCTTCTAGTAAAACTACTGAAAAAAGTAATCCGTAAAACAAGTAATAGAAATATCCGAATTGTTAAGTTTTTGGATTCTAAATCTATTTCGTAGCGGTTTGTATTCGACTTTAACCCATTGTTCTCAACCATCAATTTAACTTATCAGTAATGACATTTTTTCAATTACACATCGCAAAATTTTCTTTTTAACAAATTTTTAGAGTAATAAATGACAATGTTTTAAAAAGACAAGCACAAAATGCAGAAAACATGACAACCTGTAAAATATTATTTTTGTCCATTGACGATAAATGCATTATTGACAGTTAAGACTTACTTTTGCTGCGTCTTGGAAGCAACTGTCATGTACTATACTTCTATAGCTTAAAGTCTTCAAAGGTCAACAATGAAAATGAATTTAGTGTAGTTTGCTTTATACCATAAATCACAAAAGTTTTTATTATAACAACTCCGTCATCAGTGCAGTTACCAGCCATACATAAGTAAAGCTCCTAAATATATTGGTAAAAAGCCTGAGACTTAGTCCCTATATGGGTCCCAGGTCCCTCAACAAAGATGTAATAAATACAAAATTTAGTATCATTTAAAGCGTTTTTACCCACATTTTTTTTACCGTTATATGATGTAGCCTGAATGGGTCTTTTCAAATGTATAGCTTTCATAAAGGATTTTTAAAATAAAAATTTCTTGAAAGGCTTTATTTTATCTTAGATTGACTTCAAATTATGTTAGTTTGGTATCTTGGTTGGAACTGAGTTAATTATTCTGAATTACAAACTATGGTTTTTAGTATTTTGTTATTGTTTTCTTCTTCTTTCAGTATCGGTAACCAAATCTTAATGCATTCTATTGATGAATTAGCTACGTAGTTTGCTTCATTTAGTAATAGGAGTTGTGCAAGTTTCCTCAGTTTTTCCAATCAGTTTGTTTTATTGTTCTGTATCCCAAGCAAATTGCATATACTAGATCTATACAATTCCACATTTTCTAAGTAATATTCATGCTCGTTAATTCTAACATTGGCTGGTCATTTATTAACTAGATAAAAATTATCACATTCACAAGGTGTTGTGTATATTGTGCTGGATGTCTTAAATTCTATGTTTATTTTCTACCTTTTTGTTATGTTAAGTGTACTTTAGGCTGTTTAACTTTGTGCTCTTTAATTTTTTAATTTATGATTTTTCTTATTTATAAACACCCAAAAAGGCATTTTCGTTGGAGCATTTTTTAGCTTTATCATATCAAAATATAATGATCTCCGTTTTATATTTATATTGTGATTTGAATCGCAAATGACATATCCGATAGTGTTTATGAGCTTGCAGTATATTTAGATTATTTATCCGGAAGTCTCCCTTGCGATCTATTCCAGTAATGTAAAAAATCATATTTTTCAGTAATAAGTTATTATCACATAACTTATAATAAAAAATACACAAAAATGGAAGAAATGAAACAACACAACATAAAAAGAGATCCATAGATTAAAAAATAACAACAATCTTGGGAACACAGAATCTCAAGGACATTTATAATTCAGAAAAATATAGAGTTTCCTACCCTACCTAAATATTGAGCCCACGTTGGGCGCCAATGTGTAAGGTAATAACCAAGTGGTTTGTACCGTTATGAAATCCTTGATTGACAAACAATGGCAGTCAGAACAATCACAAGAGATATCAAAACATGACACGAAATTTAAACATATTTTATTGAATAAATTAGCAGTCTTGTCTCTACTTCACAACAAGTCTTGTACAAGATAGCTGAATGTCTAAAACATAACTGAAGGTCCAAACAAAAATTACTATGCTGTTTTCGATGTAGGGCTGCAGGGTAAACACTTGACGATGTTGTCGGTGTGACTTCGGTACCAGGTCTCCGAATTATCCATTAGATGGTGGAGCCTGCTGAATATCCAAAACTAGTCGATTCGATGTGGAGCCTTGTGGTGGATTAATTACCAGTCCGTGGATTTCTTAGCTATACCAATCCGATCAAATGGAGCTTTTTACTACAAAATATGTAACATTTGCAATTCATTGATTCTTTAAAATATATTGAAATCCCCTCGTATATGTAATATATTGAAATCTCCTCATAAATGGTTGAAAAATCTTTTAATGTATCTTTCGTTCGTATCGTTCAAATTGAAACCCAAATAATATTTCGTTCTTTTCAGCGTCGCCAAGTAATAAAACCATCTCAGAGTTGTTTATTATTTTAAAGATATGTAAGTACTTTCTCGGCATTTTCTTTGAATGTTTTATTCGAAGTCGCCTTATAATTTTTATACGTCGTGGAAATGGAATCGTTTACGTTTTAAATTTTGTTGTGTTTTGTTATTTCAGCGTTTGTTTATTTTTAGTTAAGTGAACGAATTCTTAAGAGAATTTCGTCATTCTTACTTGGGTCGCCGTAGGTGCAAGTGCAGTTAATTCTTACTTAAGTCGCTGTCGTCTCAAGTGTGTATTAATTCTTACTTGGGTCGCTATGGGCTGAGTATGAATCCAAATTCATACGTCGAATTTGTTGTTTTCTGTTTTTGAAGTATGTAGCAATGAAAAATGAATTGTGTAGTATACCAGATCATGGTATAATTTTGAAGCAGTACATAGGGTGTACCACAACTTCGTTTATCGTCTGTTTGCTGAACAATCTCTTTTGTCGTTTCTGATCGTCGTTCCAGATTACGGAGATGGTCTTCTTTTGTTCCAGTTCAGAAATGGTTCACTTAGTTTCTGCCCCGGAGATGCTTACAGGATTTTCAGAAGTTTAAGTGCAAAAGTATGTGAATTTAAAGGTAACATTTAATGTTTTAATTTTCAAAGTAAAGACAGACATTTATACGTCACACAGTTTATACGTCAGTAACATTAGTTAAGTTTTTGTAGCATCTCCTGAATTTGTAAATTATTAGAACGTATGTAAGTTTTTTTGTATTTTGCGACTAACGTGGTAGTATTTTTGTATTGTTTTTTTTGAGCATTCTTGTGTTCTCTATGTTTTGTAACTGTTTGTGGTAAGACATATATAAATGTTAAATTTTGTTTTTTTTTAACATTTTGTTTATTACTTTTAAACTAACCCTTTTTGAGTTTCCATTTGGAAAAGATATGTTTTTTTGATGTTGTATAATTATTTCCCTAGTTACAACTAGTGGTTGTAATAGGTATAATTAGGCACCTTAAAGTGGCGCCGTATATTAAATTACTTGACGTGTTTCCTGTTTCGTTTTGTTTTGTTTGTCCCAAGAGATTTGTATAAGTACCCCTTTATTTCATTTTTTTGTAGTTGCCCCAATCCAACCCCCTTATCTTTTACTTATCCACGATCCCAGCTCTCCTACCAAACCCTGAGTGCCGTTCGCATATGTTTCGTTTATTTTGCTTGCCCTATCTTCATCCCCTTAGTGTCAGTCCCCAATTTTCTTATCTTGAGGTAAGCAAGATATTTTCGTTACAAATATTGAAAAACTTGGTCAAATACATAGATCAAAAGATGTTGTTGCCGGGGTGATGGATAAAGACTGAAAAGACCTATTATTTTCAAAGCTGAATATTTAAAGAGCCGATTAGTAGGAATTCCAAGTAGTAGAGAGATCGGTAAAAATATTATTAAAGATCGGATACTTATATGGATGTTGAAATATCGAGATAACGGGGGCATTGAAAAGTTAGTAGACAAAATAGATATTAAAAAATAGAAGTTTAGCCCTAATTGTTTTGATTTTTACCATAAAAATAAGACAAAATACCAATACCAAGGATCAAAATAATTTTTGAAAATAACAGTCTTGGGAAGGTAGGGTAGTATGAGTGTATTAATCTTGATTACGTGAAAGATTATGAGTATTAAGTAAAGGATCTTTTGAGAGAGTAGCAGCTGCATAAGCATTGTTGAGGTTTACTTGTGGTAGGAGATTGATTTTGGGGTAGTAGTGAAGAGATGAGATTTATTTTTGGAGATGTAATCAGGGGTTACGAAAGATTGATTAAACATATTGCGATTCTGGATGCCAAAATCATAACACTTAATGCTATGATAAAAAACATATTTATTTTATAGAGATTATACTAATATTGGTTTCACAAAAGTTTACATACTGCTAGCCTATTAATATTTCTTGTCACAATAAAAGAAGCCAGGTGTTCATCAGTTGACTTCTCAAATAGGACTCAACTGTCTTTAGGACAACTTTAAAATGTGTATTTTAACTTTGACTTTAACTTTGAAAAATAGGAAAATGTAAAATATGAAAGCTGTTGTTTTATACATAGAAATATAACTTAACTATTGAACTCAAAAGGGATGATTTCTCTAATATCAATACCAATAATAACCAAAAATAATCTTCTACAGTTTATATGTTAATTTGCCATTTTAGTTAATTAACAGTGAAGCGAAAAAATCAGCGTAAAATATATCATAAATAAACAGTTTCATAACAAAGATAAAATATATTTAGTAAATTTTAAACGGCAAGGAATAGGTGACAAAATAATTATATTTTTTAATACTTACATGATTTTTCGTATATCCCCCGTATAGAAATGTACTCCCTGAAATATATCTATCGTGTTTTGCATCTATTCAACAGATAGTTGAACATCGAGGAAACGCGATCTTTTATACAAGCACTTATTTCTTATTCTCATATATGGCTACTCGGTGTATCTCATTGATTTTTTCTATAATTGTAGAAAGTTTAGGAATAATTAGAATGACTGGAATCCATGCAGATATTCGTTGATGCGTTTATGTTAAACACCCATATTTAGTCGACGAAGTAAATTATTCCAAAAATAGAATTTTGTCTTGATTAGTTAACCTCTCCCAGCATACAACTGTTGTCGTATGACTGAAGTTACGTGTTTTTGATTTTTAGTAATGGTTTATGGCTTTATACTTTATCTGGAAGTACTTAGATAAAATACTTTCACTTAGGTTTAGTCGATAGTTATTAAACGGAAGTATTTACGTAATAGTTGCTCTTTTAGTCTTCCTAAATTTACAATAGGGCATAAGTCGTTTATTGGATCAATTCCAGTACGTGGGATATCGACGTTAACTCAGACTAGGAACTCAAAAGTCCAGCTTTATTTGTTGCAGTGACTACAACTCCAACAGGATTTAGAGCTGCTGTTTTTAGTAGAAACATTTTTCATATCCCTGTATGTATAATATTTTTGATATCCATGTAGATATTTTAATTTTACATCCAGGAAATATCAGCAGTTTCTAACCGTTGATGGTATGCCGAGGACTTTGGGTCAAATTCTGATTCTGTATTGCCATACTGCCATAGACGGAATATACCCAGAAACGTTCAAATTAAGCAGTGAAGAAAATATCGAATTATTTGTCCTTTTATTTAATCGCATTTATGATACTGGTAAAATACCCCAAGATTGGCTGGAGTCAATATTCATCCCACTACCAAAAAAGCCAAACCCACAACACTGCAATGAGTTCCGTCTGATAAGCCTTATGAGTCATGCAGTAAAAGTCCTACTAAAAATCGTACATAATCGTATCTATAGAAAGTGCGAAACAATAATCGGAGACGATCAGTTTGGATTCAGAGCCGGCATGGGAACGAGAGAAGCCCTGTTCAGTTTACTAGTTCTCGCCCAAAAATGCTACGACCAACAGAAAGATATATTTATATGCTTTATAGACTTCGAAAAAGCATTTGATAGAGTAAGACACGACCTACTATTAGAACGTTTGCAAGAAGTCGGTTTAGATGGAAAAGACATCAAATTCTTAAAAAACTTGTACTGGAACCAAAACGCCAGAGTTAGGATCGAAGGTTCCACATCCGCAGAAGTAAAAATTAGGAGAGGAGTTAGACAAGGATGTCTTCTGTCGCCTCTGCTGTTTAATCTTTACTCCGAGTTTCTATTTAAAGAAGCATTGGAGGATTCCAAGGATGGAGTCAAGGTGAATGGCGTAAATATCAACAGTATCAGATATGCCGATGATACAGTGTTAATTGCGGATTCCGACTCAGGTCTACAACGACTCATCGACAAGACCAACTCGACCTGTGAGCAATTTGGTATGAAAATAAACATTAAAAAAACCAAAGTGATGTCAATCCGAAAAAACCAAAACGTACCTCAACCTTGCACAATAAATGGGCACATCTTAGAATATGTCAATAGATTTAAGTACCTGGGATGTTGCATCGATAGCAGCCTAAATCCTGATCAAGAAATAAGATCGAGAATAGAACAGGCCAGAAAATCTTTCGAAAAAATAAAAAAAACTGCTTTGTGATTCTCGAGTAAAACTCGAAATTCGACTACGTTTATCAAAATGCTACGTCTGGTCGACTCTTCTACATGCAGTTGAAACGTGGACCCTTAAAACATCAACCGTAAAATAAATTGGAGGCCTTTGAAATGTGGATCTACCGGAGAATACTCAAAACTTCATGGACATCGCATACCTCAAACGAAGAAGTGCTGCATAGAATAGGCAAGGAAAGAGAACTTTTTAACACAGTAAAAGTTAGAAAAACATCATACCTAGACCACATACTGAGAAATAATAAGTACCAACATGCCCAACTTAAAGTGAAAGGAAAAATCGAGGGAAAGAGGGGCCTAGGAAGGAAAAGACTATCGTGGCTCAGAAACATCCGACAATGGGCAGGGCTAAATTTTTGAACAGCTAATAAGAACAGCTGGAGATAGAGAAGAGTTTAAAATTGTAGTAGCCAACCTCCATTGAGGACAGGGCACTTTAAGAAGAAGATTGCCATACTGATTGGTTGCGAAAATAATGAGCTGGTTTCCCACTTGCCATTCGGATCCTATATCGTTGACCGATTTATGTTGTTGGTTCTTCCGGTTCTGAGATATTGCCATTACAGGGCAAAAGAATGCCAAGGTTTGGTTTAGTCAGTGCTTGTCTAATGGGGGTAATACCCGCCATGTCACGATACTTTCGTCAAGTTTTTGTACCATTTCGTAAGGTATACCTAACACACCCTTTAGTATCGCTCCTGATTGGTCGTGGATTGCATATTTAATTTATTCACAGCTAAGCCTCATATCTGAAGACCATCCAGTATGTTCCAGACCTGTGACTCCGCTGGCGCTGTTAGCCTACAGCTCGACCGCAGCTGTAGGAAAGCATAACTATTCGGAATGAAATGGGCACGACATGTCGCAAGAATATACACAAACTGGATGCAAAGTAAACAAAATAAAGATATAGAAGCAGTCTAGGGAGATATACTGAATAATAATGAAATACATTATAGTAAATTTCTTTTCTTTTCTAGAATTTTTGTGTATAGTATCATGTAAGCAGTCAATTTGCTTTGACAAAGTTATTTTTTGTGATTTTTTCCATAATTTTGTGTTGAAAAAATTCTTATCAAAAGTGAATGGTTTTTAAGTTTATAATTTGACAGAAATTTGCTTCAATATCATGCCCTACTTCCTTGTATGCTGCTATAAAAAAAACAAAATACCTTGCGGTGTATTTTGATCATTGGCTTACATGGAATATTCACATTCTGAAAACTACACAGAAACCTACATACCTACTATCTCCCTGGGCAGATGTAAACGAATGTACGGTAATAATTAGGGACTTAATCCCAAAATGACTCTATTGTTATACACAAGGGTTATTAGACCAATGATAACCTATGGCCCGGTGAAGTGGAGGACAAACACGAAACAAGTGAAAGTAATAAGGCTGCTAGATAATACACAAAGGCTAGCATGTATTATGGGGACCATAAAAACAACTCCTATAGTAGCGTTGGAAGTCCTGCTGAATCTACAACCACATCATATTTTTATACAGGGAAAGCTAGATCAGTGATGCACAGATTAATCCATAGTCAGTGACATATAAGCCAGATGCATGATGCTGTCAACAGAAACCTAATCGATGTACTAAAAGCCGATATTGTGATGTAGCAACCTATCGATGTAACAGTTTCGAGATATAGCTTTAACAATAAGTTCAAAATTAAGATACCAGGTAAGGAAGACTAGAATGGAAGATACAGTATCGAAGATATTAAACTCTTTAAAAGGGTCAGGCTAGATAATGCTATCTAGGACTAGAGGACCACAATAGATGTGAAAAGGTCGCGGTTGAATAGATCAAAAGGCCACCTCTTAAAATCTATCTATCTATCCTTATATGCTGGGTTATTTACGAAGATTTATTCGGGATATGGTCCCGCAGTTTAAGTTTTTCTCCTAAATTATCTATTTACTAATTGTAAACTTTTAAGTTCCTTTGTAGTCCTTGCCGTTCCCCATTAATTGCTCTTTCTTCTTTGTTAAGGACTCCGTTTTGATTTAAGTAGTACCACCCATCTAGTAAAACACTCTATGCCTTCTTTTAAAGGCAATTCAGGTAATATGTTTATAAAGATATGTTTCTTTAGCATGTAACAAACGCATCCATCATTCACAATGGATAATTAAATTTGTTGGCAAACTCAGCGATGTTTAGCAACTGCTATTACAAGCAAATCGTTCTCTAGATTGCAGTAGAATGGGCTCGAATTAAAAATTATTCAAAAAGCATTATTCATCGTTGAAACATTTCAAAGTGCAAGAGCAAAACCTATTAAGACATCTCTTTAATTAATGATTACTTGAGGTCTTACGTTCAACAACGTAGGCCAGTTTTTGATAGGGGAATCAGGAAAAAATATGTTTTTCTCGTAGTTGCAGTTTGTTTAGAACGAACTATGAGATAATAAAATAAATTTTTATGTTTCATTTACAGTTTTGTTTTTTTATTTATAATTCATTAGTTAATAGGAAATTTTAATCTATTTAAACAGAATTACATATGTAACATTGTCTTAAAGTATTTACCCAGGATATACATCTTCTTCCTACTCAAAACCTTCTTGTACAGTATTTTCAAGTAACCAAAAACCAGCTTATTTTTAAGATTCTCTTATAAGTCCATATTTCAAATGCTTCTATTCCATTGCAAAACTTTCATTCCATAGATAACGCCGAAATCACATACCATCTCAGTTTTCGTACTTTGAAATACAGCTCAGATGGTTGGTAAAAAGTATGATATTAAATGTTCATCGGGTTTTTCCTATTCTTGATTTAATTTCTTACGTATAATCGTTGATTTCGCTTACTACTATTAAATCCATAACCTTTCTTTTTGTTGTGTCTTTGCAGTGGTCATGAGTTTTATTTTCTCCTTTGACTTTAGTTCCAATTAATGGTTCTTTTAGTGCTTCCTAAGCTATCTCTTCTCAGTACAGACCCAGTGACATAAACTTTTTTAGCCTCCCAAGATGACAGATTCCAAAAGTACGAATGTATTGACTTTAGATCATCCTTACTAATCGTATTACATTTTTAGGCATCTAGATTCCTTAATTTTAGTTTGCTTATATATTCCATTTTCTTGTTTTTCAAATCCAACATAAGACTTCCCCTCTAATCCTAACTTGGCATTTTTTAATCTCTTCCACTTATTTCGGTTAACTTGACCTTAACCAATCAATCAATCAATCAATCAATATTCTTTATTTCATCTGACTTTTACAAGTATTGAAATGCGTCAAAATACAATCTAAAAAACTATAGGTACATAGGTAGTAAAAAAAAGTAAAAACTATAAGCACAATCATAAAACATAAAATATACACAAAAACATACAAATTGTTAAAAAGATGCCTGCAAGTATTCCTCTAACGAATAGAAAGTGTTTGCCAGAAGTAATTTCTTAACTGTTCTCTTAAATACATAAATATTTAACTCTTTAACATAATTAGGTAATTTATTATACCAACTAACGCATGTTGGGTAAGGACCCTTGCCCACAACAGTCAAGTGACGAGCAGGGTCACCAAATCATTTCTGTAACGAAAATTGTAGCCACTCATTAAGGAAACATCATTTCTGCAAATAAAATTACATCTATGTGACTTTACATATACAACACAACTGAAAATATACAGCGAAATTACAGTTAAAATATTTAATTGTTTAAAAATTGGTCTACAGGAATCCAAGCGCCTTCTAAACGTCATGATACGAATAATTTTTTTTTGAAGAACAAGCACCTCATTAATTCGCGAGCAATTTCCCCAACAAACTAAGCAATATTGCAAAATTGACTGTACATGAGCAAAATAGTAAAGTTTCAAGATTTCTAGGGAGACAAAATTCCTAAGTTGCCATAGAACATAACAGTGTACAGACAATCTTCCCACTACATAATCAACGTGAGAACTCCAAGACAAATTAGAATCCAGATAAACACCTAACAACTTGGTGGAGTGGCTATTTACCACAGACCCATTGTCAAGCCTTACTAATGGACTCATCTTCATAGTAGAAGGTGAAAAGGTTACCATATTGGTCTTTGATCCATTTAAGATTAGGGCATTATTTAAACAGTAAAGACTCATACTTTTTACAAGACAGTTTGCTTTTTGAACTACATGAGAAAAATTATTGGAATTTAGTGCAACTGTGGTATCCTCAGCAAATTGAGTGACGTAACAGCCTGATTGCTGTTCCAAGTTTTCTCCTCGAACGCTTATTGCATCAGAAAAATTATCTAATGAATTCCGAACCAAACATGTTGAGCTATCGTTTATCAGTTGATTTAAATCGTTGCCAAAAATCAAAAATAAAAGAGGGCCAATGATACTTCCCTGTGGAACTCTGGAGAGGACACTTTCTTCTGAAGAAAATATTATATTTCCATTCACATTAACCTTAATTTTTTGAAACCTTTTCGATAAAAAGGTTTGGATCCACTTTAACGCAGTTCCTCTAACACCACTATGATAAAGTTTTTCCAGCAGTATTGAATGATTTACAGTTTCAAAGCTCGTGCTAAGTCAAAAAACAAACAGATAACTTTATTACCCTTATCAAAGTTCGATAAAATATGATTGCACAGCGCTAGTAGTGCATCTTGCACACTTATACCTTCACGGAAACCAAATTGAGACTTTTCTATAATGTTGTGCCTTTTACTATATGAGAGGAGACGTGTATGAAATGCCTTTTCATATATTTTTGAAAACACAGATAAAAGTGATAGGCCTCGATAGTAATCAAATTTTGATTTGTCACCTTTTTTATGTATAGGCACAACTAGAGCAGTATTTAGAATTTGAGGAAAAATCCCTTCCTGAAATGAAAGGTTTACTAGAAATGTTAATTGTTTTATATAATTATGAGATACATGTAATAATATAGAATACGGGATCTCATCCAGTCCAGCAGAGGATTTTTTTGAGATATCTTTAATTATACTCTTTATTTCTTCATCACTAACAGGATAAAGGAAAAGGGAGTGTATAGGCGAAGAAAGATTCTTAGGATTACGCTTTCTTGGTTTTTGTTGTTCTTGACCTGTAATAATATTTTGGTCTGTATTCGATATTGATTACGGCTGTTGTCGTGTTGGTATATTAGCGACTGAGAGTATATTACTGACATCATCTGCTGTTACATCAGTGTCAGTTTCATTTTCGGATGTAGCATAAAATTCATCAGATCCTGAACTAAAATCTTTATCTGATTGCTCCTGTATGATTTCATCGAGCTTTTCTATAGGACATATCTGTGTTGTTTACTCCATTACATCATGGCACTCAATGGAGGGTGTAATCGCGCCAATCGAAACGGTTGGTTCGGATAAATATGCAAGCAGTTCTTGCTCTCTAATATCATGCTGTTCACGACGGGTTTTGATGTCGTTGATAGTACCTGAGCAGCTAATTTCGAAGAGTCCCCTTGACTTGAGCTGGGCTCACTAACAGAGATGGCTTGATATTCGCTGAATCAACCAATACTAGAATTAAGAGCCAGCTTCACTAAGAGTCTGCTTCTAGCTCCAGCCATATTAGGAAAGGTATTTTTCTGTTATTCCTGCAACAAATAACGAGTTAATAATTTGTCATATTCAATAGCTCCTATGTCAACATTATATTATCGAACTATGTTGCCTGTGCAATGCTTTTTTGAAATGCTTCTGCAATTTTAGATAAATGGTTCAAGAAATTTGATATTTTAAGAGCGTTGTGGAGGTTCAGACGATCGGAAGTATATAACTACGCCAATTTTACAAAGAGGAATTTAAACTGTGAAGCTAGATTTAAACCATATAATTAAAGCAGATTATATTATGTTAAAAATGAATATGAAATATAAAATATTTGAGTAGATATTACATAATTTTCCGAACAGTCTGAATTTGATCTTATAAAAATATATATGTTAACTAGACATTTGATCCGTTCAAATCCTGGCCTAAAAATTGAGTAGACATTTACAAATTAATTCTTGAACTCATTAAGAAATCTTACGAATGCGTGTAGAGTCGGGATTAGTTGTAAGCGAACTTGGCTCATAATTTTCGAAGATTACAGACTATCCGCCGGTACACTAGGGGCACTTTATTGCTGGAAAAAGTAGCTGGTAGTCATTCCACCACACTATTTAAAAGTTACCACGAAAGAAGAACGTTAATTAACTCAAAGCATATTGTTTTATAAACCTGACTCAAATTTCATTTTGAGCCTAGTAATAAAAAAGGTAATAATTTGTCTGAAATGTTTTTATTGTTTTAGTAAATATTAACTTTTGCATGTGTTGAAATCATTAAAGTATTTTTTTCATCTCGTTCGAGATACCTCCAAAATATGGTTTTTAAACTAATTAACGACTTGGTTTGCTGTTACAACCTGTAATATATCATAATTAGGCCCTAACGTAGTATTGTTTAGTTTCTTTGTAAATATATTAACCTCAAAAAGGTGTTAAATGTCTTCTACATCATAAATCAGACAATTTGAATTGACCCTTTTAACCACCTGCATATCAACATCAGATCTTATTTGTATATTTTGTTTACACAATATATGAACTGCAAAATATAGGCGTCAGTAAATCTAGGTTAAAGTTCTTTTCATGGTAAGAAATAATTTAAACCACACATCTATATTTTTTATGATTCTATTCTTACTAAAAGGTTTTTTAATAGCTTTTGAATTTACAAACTGGAACGCCATAAAAAGGTAAAATCTTCCCTCGCTAAAAGCCCTTTATAAAATTCTGATTCTTTGCAGGTAAAATATATTTTCTCGTCCTAGTTAGAATAATATTTTGCAACGCTTTCTACAGAGTCTGCAGTCGTACGATTATCTCGACACTCTATACATATTTCCTCGTCCTTAGGACAATTTATCTCAATCTCTACGTACAATTATTACATAAGAGCATTATCTCGTCCTTATTTAGGATAATATCCTGCGAATCTCTCTATTATAATCTCTAATCCGCAGTCACAATTATATCGAGGATCTATTACACAATATCTCGCCCTTAGTAGGACACTCATCTCGACGCTATATACGCTTTATGCATCGTGTTCTCAGTGAGAATGCTCCTGAAGAAGAAAATAATGAATTCTATGAGAAACTTGAAGAATTGTACGAAGAAATACCAAAGAACGACATACTAATCCTGTTAGGAGACTTCAACGCAAAGAAAGGAAAAGAAGACACGATCCGGAAAAAGAAACGATCCATCAAAATACGAATAACAATGGCAGGAGAATATGTAATCTAGCAGCAGCAACCAATACTTTTATTATTAGCACTCAATTCAAGCACAAAAAAGAGCACAAAGTAACGTGGCTAATACCTGGAACAACAGATGGAAACCAAATAGACCACATCCTAATCTCAAAAAAATGGATAACAATTTTACAGACTGTAAGGCCTTACAGGGGAGCCAATGCTGATTTGAATCACATTTTGGTGATAGGCGACATGAAATTAAAGATACTTAAAGATAAAAACGACAGGAAAAGTTATTTGGGCACCACCCTATTTTTAGAGGAACAGGGAAACCTTAAGGCACATAGAAAAGGATGACGAGAAAGGTAAGGTACAGCTAGAGAACTCACGCGAGAATAAAGTAAACCGTGAGAGAAAAGGTATCGCAATTATGCGGTACACTCTTAATATTTCGACACATATACTCAAAATATACGATCAAACAAATAATAATATAATTCAATAAAAAATGCCTGGAAGAGAAACACAAAAATATAAATTCAAATTATATACAAAAATATAAAAGAAAATAAAAAGCAAATAGATCTTTAACAAAATTATATTTAGGTATATTTGTTAAAGTAAATGTACTATACCAAATTTTATTGGACAGTTAAATGGCAGATTATTGCGCAACTTATTATTAATTACAAACAAAAAATATCTCTTTGTAAAATAGTTATAAATAATTTAGTATCCTCAAGAATTAGAAAAAGGCAAGGAACATTATAATTATATCTACGTCAATATTGGCAAGCAAGTGAATTTTACGCCTTGAGGATACCTGCATATGAAGTTACTAGGTTTTTGATCGTGATCACTTCAAATCTAAGAATAAAATTTATCAGAAGTATAATCTACATATAAAATAAATTGTACGTTATTTATACGTATATATTATCCTGTATTTTTATACTCACTCAAACTAAACCTCCATAAATAAGAAGGCACACTGAACTGGAGTCATAAATCAACTTCTAAAGATTTCGTTATCACAGTTTAGTCAATAAAACTTATACTCACAAAACAAGTGTATTCAAATAATGGTATTACGCCCCCAATAAGGCACTTGACTTCGGTCCGTACAACAGGTAGTTGGTAGTTGGTATGACACCCACAAAGAATTGCGGTCTTCCTAACGTAATCCCTTAGATGGTCTTAGGCCGACGAAAAGTACAGGTAGTACAGATAGAATGACTGATGATCGAGGTGAACGAACGGTGTAGAATCTGAACGGGTAGAATCTGAACAATGTAGAATCTGAACGGTGTAGAGTAGAATATGAAACGGCAAACAGAAGTGACTTCAATTGGAAGACGTCTGTTTGACAAATGACAAGATAATTAATATAAGACACACTGTATAAAGATAAATAAGGGTGAATTAAAAATCCACTTACCGCCGATTGTCGAAGATAAGACCGTTTGCCACAGGAACCAACTTGGAAATGAACATCGGATTGTGAACTTAGAAGGGCTTAGACAAGCGAAGGTTGAAAATTGGAAGGGGATATTGGCTGAAGGATGCCACGCGAAATTGACATTAAATAGCCGGCTACTGGGTTCATTTTCATAGCTTTTACCAATGGAAAGTAGCTTTCTACGAAAAACAACTCTTCTGTTTTTCTGAGAAGGTAGCTCGGAGATTTCACAATAGAGACCATTTTCCTTTGTTATTAGGAAAGATTTTTATGTACCAAAACAAGATAAAAAGCAGAAGAAACATTTGGCGGAGTTATTTCTTTGTTAAAAAAAGGCGCAACGAATCGCTCGATAGTATCGGTTATTTGAGGAAAATATGCAGGCATGGGCGGCGTGAAAATAATTTATTAAAGGGAATAATTTAAAGAAATTATGAACATGCTTCAACTTTGGTTATTCTCGCGCCTGACAGCAAAATGAAAGACATAGTATTTTATAGGGTCGTTTAATGAAAATAATAGACAAGAGTGCATTGTTTATTGTCACGCAAGTGCCTGTTTACAATTTTTGTTAAACTTATTCAATCTTATTATACAAAAGTTAGTAGAGCTCAGCTAATAACTTAACAGAACAGTAATCAATTGTAAGACTGTACGAAGTTTGCCGGTTCAGCTGGTATAACTGAATTGATCGATTTTATACATCATTGGATAAACACAATATTTATCAAATAAATACCAGTTTTCTGTGACACCTAGCGTCATATTTAATATTTATTATCAAAGAAATATCTCTGTTTTTGTATCAACCTCAAAAACAAATCTGTTTACATATAATTATTATTAATGCGTATATAGCGCTACTACTGCTTCAATTTAAACCAAGCGTAAAACTAATAATTAATTAGCGAAACGACCATTTTTTTATTTGCTTTTATTATGCTTGTTAGACTGCCACTGGTCATTTCTCGATGCTTAATGTCAATTGCATGTGGAAAACTAACCACAGCATAATTAGTATCATCGTTAAAGGGCGTTAGTTACAAAGATACCGTGAACATTACCACCGATGTTTAAACAGTGGCGTAGATTGTTATTTCCGATGGGAAATTTTATGGTATTACTACGCCAGTATAATGGATATGCAAAGTATTTAAAAAGAGAAGAATAAATGAATAACATAAGAAACAATTGAGTCCTAGTATATATGAAATAAACGATACATTAACAGCAATATTGAAGAACGTTGCATTAGAAATTGCTGAATAATATTGGGTTACAGGCGATTTTAGATTTTTGAGAATATCATTGATTGCCACTATAATGAGGATAGGCTTATAACCGAGACTTAAGGAACGCAATTTTTTGGATAAATTATACCTGATGTTGTGTTGTTTGTTCCAACTCTGAAAGCTGTATGTTTAAGGAAGTTTTTAATGAAGAAGAGGCCTTGGATGTTCGAACTATGTAATTTTTTATTATATAATCGTGGGAGGCTTTATCGAAAGCTCTTGATATGTCTTGAAAACTGCTAGACATTTACTTCTTAATGCCAATACTTTAGAAATTTCACTTTCCAAATCTATGATATTATCTATGGCATACTCCTCTCGATCTTGTGGCTCTAAAGAGTGCATAGGCATCGAAGTTTGTCCAATCTCTTATGTTTTTAAGCCATGAGTATTTCTTTCTCCCGATGTCCCGTTTTCCTTTTATCTTCCCTTCCATAATAAGCTTTAAGAACTTGTACTTGAAATTTCGAAATATATGACCCAGATAAGCAGTTTGTTTTTAATTGATATGAGTTTGAATACTCGAATAAATGAACTTTGAAAATTAAGGAAATTATATCGATCACAAGTTTAATCAAATCTTGCCCAAGTACTTTCGCTTAATATAGCATCTTCATGGGCATTTCGCCAAATATGGGCTATCCAGCAAGCGTAGAATGTGATAAACATAGATAGTAACATAAAATTGTATAAACACTACACTAGAACAAAGGACAAACAGTTTAAAATTAATAAAAAAGTTCTACGCTACATTCTTTGTCGATAACAGGAGAGAGAACGTTCTGCTGATTTTGTGATAATGGTAACAAGATTCTTTAGTGTCTCGTCTATATTTGAGGTGCTTTTGAATAAGGTCATACTGCTTTGGATTAAATTTGAAAAAATATTTCAGTTAGGGTTTTTTAAATTTCATTTTGGAGTAAATCTCTGTCCACATTGGTTTTTGTTAATATAAATAAAAGTGTATAGTGATTACTGTTGTATAAGAAGTCCAGCCTATCCCACGAGAACTGTGGGGTCAGACCAAGTTCGTAAGGTCTATACATGAAGATTCACAGTTTTGTATATTATTAGTTAAATATTGTGTTTACATTGGATTAACCCACAATTGATAAATAATAATAAATAAATCTTAACACTTTTTTTTAAATCATGTTGTAAATTTTAATAATTCTTTTTGAGAACGATTTTCGGAATGGAAAGTAAAACGTCCAAATTTACCTAGTAAAAAATGTAATATTTACAATTAATTTCGGCTTATTCCAATACAAAATATTTAATATAAACATTTCTGTTCCACTTGGAGAATATATACCTCTAGATATTTTTGTAATCTTGCATTGTGCATGGGAAATCGACAAGAGGGCTTTTGAACTCTCGCATTATTAATATTTCTTTTAGCATTATTAAATTTTCTGTATTTATGTCGTATTTTTTTGGTTCAACTCTCATTCTTACACTTTTTCTTACACCTCTCTCAAAAATTTTAAGCTGTTTTTATCGTTCTTTTATAAGTGTTATTGTTTGTGTTGCATATGTTATTACTAACCTTATTATTATCTTACAGAGCCTCAGTTTAGTGATACTGCTTACATAATTATTTTTTAAACTTTAGTTTTGCCATTCCACCGTTCCGCAAACACATTATACAAAAATACATTGTGGTTACTATATATTAATTAACCTTGAAGAGAAGAAATAAAAAAAAACACAATTAAAATGTCACACAACAATCTCTGTAATAAACTTCAATCGTTTGTGTAAACTTGAGATCTTCTCTATTCTACGCCACTGGTGTTGATAAAAGTAAAGCTGGGAATCATGTAACTGGTTATAATTAGCCGTAGATTTCGTGTCGTTTTAGATAGCAAAATGAGCAGCTGTCTGTACCTGTATCTACTCTACCTACTTCAGGTGCGTTTTCTGTTAATGCTTTTAGATACCAGATAAATCGAATTCATTGCCATCATTATCTTCTTTTCCGATCCGCTAACGCTCAGCTGATGACTTTTAACATCAAGAAAGTGTACTGGTGGTGTATTCTTATCCATTCTTTTGGGGGAGTAAAACATGAAAAGGAATTTATATTAACAGATTTTGCTACAAAAAATAGACTGGGTATTTAAAGAAAAAAATGTATCAATCACGTATCAATTCAACACAAAATGTTTGTCATATTAGTACACAAATTTGCAATAATTAACCACAGTTAGGTATTTAAATCAACCACATGCAACCCATCAAAATAATGAATTAAACATTGTTCTGAAGCTTATACTTTCTCATTGATGTTTGTATTTTGAGAACGATTTCCGAAGTGGAAACTGAAACGTCAATAAACTTATTTTAACCTTCAATTGCGGCTTATTCCCATTAAAATAGTAACTACTGAGGAATTTAAACGAAAGTTTCAGACAACAGTTACTTGAAACTTAAACAATTGATGGATTCGACCGTTACTTGATGGAAATTCATTTTATGTAACAATAAAACACTGAAAACTTTGTTTTCAAACTTCCACAAAATTTATTTTAAATATTATCACTACAGCTGTTTCGGCTGATTGCCTTTCTCAAGTGATCTATTTTTGGCTTGGGTTTACAAATTTATAGTCTCTAATGAAATAGGTTGAGGAGAGGAGAACTGCTTGTCCCAAGTTGGTCATTCAGAATTATATCTGTGTTTTTTAATTTGTTGATTTCCATAGATTCTAACAAAGATAGCTTAAGGCCTTTATTTTGAATATAAAGAATTTTAACTTTGTCATTAAAAGAATGATTATGATCTAGAAGGTGAAGTGCGTATGTCGAATCTGTTTTTCTATTCTTAAAAGCCCTTTTATGTTCTGCTATTCGTTTATCAAAGTTTCTACCAGTTTGACCGATGTAAGTTTTTGGGCAGTCGCCACATTGAACCTGGCAAATATATTAAAAATAAGAGCCAAAATAAAAAACACTTAGTGGTGTGTACAAACTTCAATGTGGCGACTGCCCAAAAACTTACATCGGTCAAACTGGTAGAAACTTTGATAAACGAATAGCAGAACATAAAAGGGCTTTCAAGAATAGAAAAACAGATTCGACATACGCACTTCACCTTCTAGATCATAATCATTATTTTAATAACAAATTTAAAATTCTTCACATTCAAAATAAAGGCCTTAAGCTATCTTTGTTAGAATCTATGGAAATCAACAAATTAAAAAACACAGATATAATTCTAAATGACCAACTTGAGACAAACAGTTCTCCCCTCCTCAACCTATTTTATTAGAGACTATAAATTTGTAAACCCAAGCCAAAAATAGATCACTTGAGAAAGGCAATCAGCCGAAACAGCTGTAGTGATAAGATTTAAAATAAATTTTGTGGAAGTTTGAAAACTAAGTTTTTAGTGTTTTATTGTTACATGAAATTTAAACCGTAAAAAAACAAATCGGCGGCTTAAAATTGAACAACAATTATATTCGTCTTCTTCTTCTTCCATTTTATAAGCAATCCTGCTTGTTCATTTTCGGATTAATACCTCTATGGAAGGTTGTCAATCCAACTTTTGCGCTGTCGTCTTGTCACCGTAGGGGGGTTAGGGTCTTCATAGGAAATAACTCCATATCAGCTCCCTAGGTAGTCTACCGAGGGCTTCGTTAAATAAATCTGCAGTTGCCTCTTCTTTTCCATCTTAATTAGGCAGGACGGATAAATAAAACTCGGTTTTGAAGTCGAAAAATGTTCTAGCAAAAGAGTCTCAGGACAAGCAGGGAGCAGAGCTCCGTGATGAAGGCTTCCAGGTGTAGGATACCCTACGTGGGGACCGTAGTAAAGCTAGGCTTGACTACCTATGGCATGGAAAATTCACCGTTTTTATACACTTTATTTGGATCAATATGTGCATCGGCCAATCATAAATTTCGTATGAGGTGGAAAGGCGGGGCGGCGTCCTAGTCGACAGACTATGGTAGTCGATGACAGTCCGATGGAGTTCTTCGCCTTGGGAGTGATTTATTTTTATTTATATTTTTTTCAACAAGAAGGTGTTTGGCCGAGGGTACGATATTAGGCTTCATTTTTGCCCAGCTTTTTTTGACATCATCACTTTCTGTGATATATATGTTTCTGCTTTTTTAGGTTATTCTTTTTTTGGAATAGATATCTTGTGGAGTCATCCTCTAAGCTTTCGACTTTTATGTTTGTGGTGTATTCTAGTGTTTTGTTATCACATATATGTTTTCATTCGGATTTGCACAATACCAATTTATGATCATTTTCTATTTGTGCTGATGTTAGTGCTCTTACATCCAATATTTTTGAGAGGTGTGTACAATTAATATTGTTCTAAAGCTATTTTCTTGTGACATTTTAAATTAATTACTATTTAACTGGGAATAAGCCACAAGTAAAGATAAAAATACGTTTATTGACGTTTCAATTTCCACTTCGGAAATCGTTGTCAAAATACAAACAGTAAATTGAGAACAATTTCCGAAGTGGAAATTGAAACGTCAATAAACATATTTTTTTATCTTTAATTGTGGCTTATTCCCAGTTAAATAGTAATTAATTTAAAATGCCACAAGAAAATAGCTTCAGAACAATATTAAGAAACCGTTATGGGCCCAGCGTTATTCAAAATTTTCGGAGATTGGAAATTCTATACAAGAAACTGGCACATTGTCAAAATTCAGTTAAATTTTTACGAAGATGTAGAGACAACAACCTAATACCAAAGGTCTTGAAGTTACGTCCAGCATATTTAAGCAGAAGGTTGGAAAACATTCTACATAGAGCCAGTTTGTCCATGATCCGAGAAAGATTACAATATCATAGATCTAATTTATTTTTTGTTGAACAAGATATTGTAAGTATTAAAGATTTGCTTTACCATATCAAATTCTGATTTTGATCAAATTATTTTTAGTTTACATTTATAGTATATGAAAATTCCTCAATAGAAATTATGACATATTAGCGACAGTTGTCAATCTATCAAATAGACATTTAAATGCAACGGAGAATTCAATACTGTCAAAGGGTCTAAACTTTGCTATTACTCAGCCATCCGTTCCAAAATTAGACAGAATAAGCTCAGTGGAGAAAATATCTCAATGCTTACCAACCCACGAAAAGGAAGAATACATAGTGTTATGTAAAGTTGAATTGGAAAAATCTACTAAAATTGAACAATTTACAACATAAGCAATTTACTGTTTGTATTTTGAGAACGATTTCCGAAGTGGAAATTGTGTAGAAAATTATTCACATTTTCTACAATAGTTTATTTATTATTCTAATAATTATTATTATTCCACTAAATTGTCTTCTAAATTAAATTAAAGTCTATACGATCAGCACGACATCCCTTCTTCGTGCTGTTTCGTATCTTCTGCGCCTGTCAGAATTTTACATTAATCTATTCAAATCAACTACCCTTAATATCACTTCGTTTCTGCCTTCTCAAATAGAAGGACGTAAGTCAATTCATTTTTTCAGTTTCTCAAGTAGACACAAGATAGTTCTGTTCTCGCGCTTCTCAAATAGAAGCAGTTTTTGAATAACTTATTTTATTAAATAGTTAATTAACCTAAATTCAGTGTTTGTGCATCAAATATGTAAGTACCTGAAATAATTTTTTCATACAGAAGATAATCTACGGTTTCGTGCCAACTTTTCATGAATGCCGGTCCGACAAATTACAGGGTTGCCGGATATTCAATAATCTACATATAAAATTTATTGTTCTATATTTTCTTATAAATAGTTGTGCGTTTAAGAACATTGTACAAAAACAATTATATTTTATTATTATAAAAAGGGTGATTTGTTGGTGATTCCGCTTTTTTGTTTATTTTTGTAAATAATGTAATAAAAATATTTCTAGCTTTTATTCTTATTTTAATTATTTTATTTTCTATTTTACTACTCACTACATAATTACATATCCGCAAGTTTGCGACCTATGGGTCGCTGGTCCTTCGAAGTTTAATTTATTTTTTATCTACCAAATGTAGGAAGGTGAGATCATAATTTTTCAAATACTTATTTACTTTTAATTTATCGAACCAGCTACCTCATCCTTTCCCCTACAAATTGAAACGTCAATAAACTTATTTTTATCTTTAATTGTGGCTTATTCCCAGTTAAATAGTAATTAATTGTGTACAATTAAGTTGTGCAATGAATATTTCGACAAATTTCAATTGCAATAATGAAACAAATCTCGTTGGTTTAAAAAAGTTTTTATATTTTTAGGTTTTATATTTTTGAAATAAATAAAAGAAAACGGGAAGACGCTTGCATTTTTTGATAAATTTTAAAAGTTTTGAACTATATATTTAAACCTAACTCTATTTTTATAAAGTTCTTTTAACAAAAGTAATTACACAAACTATTATACATCAGTTATCAATGCAAGCATGGGGCAAGAGAGAGATGAAATGTAAATAAAAAATAATCAAAATAATTTTACAATCTATCCTGCTTTAACAACTACCAAAATCTGCGCATCTGAGCGGTTTACTATATTTTTTATGGCAACTATCATATTCCATTCTTGCATTTTTATATTAGAAACAAGACAGTATGGAAGAGATTCACTTCGAAACCTACTTTGAAATTAAAACGAGTTTTAAACCAATTGTGAATTATGTATATACACCCACGCCATCTTGCTTTGCGTTTTAGTCTACAAATAACTAGCTGATCTTGATCTATATTACAGTCTATTAATATTTATTACTTTCAGAAGGAACTAAGTTTGCTACTAGGCTTTTAAATACAACTAAATCAACTTAAGATATTCATCTACATTATGTCCACGCAAAATATGTATGCAAAATTTATTTTAATTTCCTTCCTCTATTAAGTAATAATGAGTAGCATAATGTGAAGGTTAAATTTGCAAATTTTCGGCAGTACACAAGGCTATATTCCGTTAAATAACGAAATTTACATAATATTTGCATAATTTTGCTTTGATTTATTAAATGTACAAGTGTTACTGAATTCCGCATATAGGGTGAGTTATTATAACTGTCGGGCTATGGGCTAGAATCAGGTTATTTGGATCAAAATTTGCCCATTGGATCAAATATGTCTTAATAAAATATTGGTATGGAGAAAATATAAAATGGAATACAAAGAAATAAACAAAACTATTAGAAAAAATATCAAGTAGTGTGAACGGAGAGTACAGGAAGAAAAGATAGAGAAAACAATTGAAAAAAATAGAAACATGAAGTGCAGAACCTAGAAAACATAAAAATTAATAGTATAAAGAACAAAGAAGGAGTGGAGACCAAAAATATAAAAGAAATTTTACAGATAACGCACGAATATTATACAAATCTCTACAAAACAGAACAAAAACCAACCCAAGAAATCCGGTATCAGTTACAACTGAAAATAAAAAACGTTAACTTTGACCTACAACCAGAAATCAGTAAAAATTAATTAAAAAATGCTGTCAACAAAATGAAGAATAACAAATCTCCTGGGAAAGATGGAATAACTGTGGAAATGCTAAAAAATGGGGGGAAAACTACAGTGGAAGTCCTTTATGTACTAATGAATAAAATATTGAACACAAAACAAATACCCACCACATGGAACGAAGCAATAACACTATTACTATTTAAAAAAGGCGATAGAACAGATCTGAAAAACTATGGGCCCATACTTAATGTAATATCTTCAAGTGCCATCTTCGTTCCGAAGGTTGGCGATCATCAGGGCTATACGTATTTTCGAAACTGCTGACCGAAACAATTCGTTGTTGCTACAGCTATACCATTCCCGTAGATTCTTTAGCCAGGAGTTTCGTCTTCTTCTCAGGATTCTGCGATATATCCATAGTTCAAATGGCTCTAATTTTTTGATATCAATCTTTTTCAACGATGTAATGTAATGTAATTTACAATCTGTTAACTAAACTACTAACAAACAGATTACTAACTAAGTTAGATATTAAGAGAACAAGCTGGTTTTAGAAAAGGATTCAGTACAAGCGATCATCTGCTTACGATAAAAATATTAATTGAAAAGGTCAACGAATATCAAATCCCAATGTATATGGCATTTGTAGGATTTGAGAAATCTTTCGATAAGGTGGAACATTGGGCAGTAAAAAACTCTGTACAAAATGGGAGACTAGACTACAAACAGACATCCATTAAAATAGTTGAACAAATGGAGCTTATTAAGATACGGAGAGGAGTCAGACAGGGTGACACTATATTACCCAATTCAATCAAGCTTTGGAACACGTTATGAGGAAATTACAATGGAGAAAACGGAGTATTAACATAAATGGCCAATACTTGAATCACTTGAGATATGCAGACGACATTGTATTAATAACAGATAAAAGGAAAGAATTACAAAATATTGTGGATGAATTAAATAGCGAATCAACAAAAATAGGTCTAAAATAATTACAATTGCACAAGTACAGAACAAGTAAAAGAATATGTCGATTGTTCGAAGAAAAGGGTTACATCTCAAAAATGTTCATTTCTCACTTTATTTCATTAAACTGTCTAAAAAGGTGCCTACTACCAGGAACGGATTAAGTTTCGAGAGAAAATTTTTGCATTTTTCACAGAATATTTTCTACAAAATCGTTATATCTCAATGTGTCACCGATATTGTGGTGTGGCAGTTAAAAAATTAGTAGAAAAAGGTTACATTCGATATTGTTGCAAAAAGTAAGTAGTAATTACATGTAAATTTTACATCAGAACAGATACATCTCAGAATGTTACAATCTTGGATTAAATTAACTGTTTTACGTTTGTAACAATGCCGCAACATTTTGTTTTGTAACAGTTTTGAACTAACTTGTTCAGTAAATTTATTCACATACTATGTGTTATGTCAAATTGTAGCGTTTTTCTTGATTAATTTTTTAATAATTACTGTAAAATAACATGTTATACGTTTGAATCAACTTTTGTGGTAAATTTATTGACAGTCTTTGGTTAATGTCATAATGTATCACTTTTCTTAATACTTTTTGTAATTTTTTACGATAATATATTAGACCTTCAATTATTTACCTGCACGAAAAAAATATTAAATACCTGGTTTTGTTGCAAATCCAGATATAATATGATTTAAAAATTGTTTGTGTGTCTCCATTAAAAGTTCGATTAATTATAAAAAAAAAGCTGTGACGGTTTTTTTGACAAAATTAACCAGTTTAGTTAACAAAGGAGTTTTGAATACAGTTTCCGAGGGTGTTGAATTTTTGAACTAATGATTTTTTAAATTTTGGTCTAACAAACGGCAATGTTTGTTGCCAAATTAAGGATTTTTAGCGAAATTATTTAATTTCTATTATCACGTAGTCTTAAATATGCCATACACGAACCGAACCCAAAGGATACTTGCCGGGTGTCGCATGTCGTTCTGATTTACTATAAGATTTGAAAACGGATTTCTCCCAATATGGGATCAAAGAAATTGAACCGTTAAAGTTCAGTAACAATTTCTCGGCCAATACTGATTCTAAGAGTCAGAAATTATCAGGAAAATTTACATTATTACATTATATTTCCTTATTGACTTATTTTACTTTGAAGACATACCAGAAATAATGCACTATGAGATCGAAGAACTTGATATATTGAAAAGTAGTGAAAATCGCATAGTCAATAAAGATGCTATTCTTTCAAAGAAAAAAGAGCAAGAAACAAGAATGCAAACCAGAATGTTACAAATAAGTTGAAGTTTTGAAGTGATATTTTTTCTATTAACTTAAGTTTGGTTTTAGATGTCCAGAATTTGGTTATAGAAAAAACACAAAATTATTCATTTGCTTCATCTACTAACAGATCATCTTCGTCATCGAACTCTTCATCAAGTTCTTCAACAAGTAGTAGTGACTCATTAGATTCCTAAAATGAACCGTTTGGATCTGATGACGGTGTTAAGGATCCATACTATATTAAATCGTAATCAGATTCTGATAATATTGGTTCAAGTAGAGAAGTAGAAAAAATTAAGTTGTCAAAAAACAGAAAATTACTGGATCCGTATAAAACAGAAAAAAAAACGATTAAGAAGTTAGGGCTTATGGCAAAAATATATAGCAAACACAGTTGAGAAATAGTGACAAAAGTTATGTTGGCTTAAAATAAATTATACATAAAATCAAGCCGTATATACGTTCCCGATCAGTATGCTTGCATTATGAGATCAGCAACAAAACTGGAAAAACGTACAAAGTAAACGAACTTTGTTTTAAGGACATTATGGATTTAAAAAATTAACTTCTGACTTGTTTGAGAATATCCCTAAAAATGTAAAAAACTGCGTCATTTAGAGTAATCAAATTAGAAAAACAAAATCCAAACAAATTATTTTATAAAATTGCTCTTGAAGATACAGATTTCTACCAAGCGGAAGTTATTAGATCGAGAAAAATTGTTAATATACTCACAACAGTCTTTCGGTTGAACCGAGCCGAGTACCGAGCTTTCGACATCCTCTTCGATGTCTTCTTCAGGGCTTCCGAGGTCTTAGTCTCCCGAACCCTCAAACATTACTACACTGATCACTAACCAATGCATTACTGGTACTATGAACAGAAGACGGTTCATTTATACCATCGATGGCGAGGGTGTTGACAAACATACTCTTTTAAATCTAAGCACCTTTTAAAAACCGATTATAATGTCGAGGCCTAAAACGGCCTTCTCTACTTTATCTTCCACCATGTTTTACTGATAAGTTTATGTATACTAAATTTTCTTTTTTTGTTTCAGTATGGGCATTCCTGTGATTCGTCTATTCCAACAGGATGGCCATTGTGTCTCGGCAAATCCGGTATAGCCGTCCACCTAGGCCTACTAGATAAATCAAATGTGAGAAACAGAGACTGCTACCTTTGTGTTAGAAATCGAAGTACTCCAGGTTTAGAAGTTACGCTTTTTTGGCGACAACAGCAACAACTGCATAGCCATACCATTGCCCAATTTAGGGATCCATCACAATCCTTAGATGACATAATGTGTTCGAACCTCAGGTAAAAGACGTTTTCCACATAATTTTGATTTGGCTCATAAACAAAACTTTTTTTATTTAGTCATACACATCAACCACGCACGGTTTACAATTATTTATTATCATTCTTAGTAGGATTATAATAATTTAAGCTTTATTACTTTAAAAAGAATAATACTGCTGCTGCTATCGAGCCTATTTTAGGTCTTGCTTCAAAAGTACTTAAACTTTTTCTCACTTCACCGCTAATCGCTCCTCTCTGGATTTTGATTCGTATTGAGTGATCTTTATTACGATTTTGTTATGCACTTTCCAGTAGATTTTTAATCTTCGGAATTATGGGCTCTAACCGGATCCAGTTCGCCTTCCTGAACGACCACGGCCAACTAGAAAGTCCCTAACCACAAGATCTCACATCTTTCTCAGAAGAGAGTTATAATCTCAGTTATCTTCTGTTGTAGAACCAATACTTTGTAACCAATACTTCCGACTTTATTTCACAATTAGCTTTTATAAAGGTATTTTATAAGGTATAAGGAATACTGGTCATTTTGATAGCCAAGCTATCATTCTGATACTCATTCCATCGATACCTACCAACAGCGTGACTCAACAGAAGCTGTAAGATCCCTGCCAACAGCTTTGGAGCAATGTTTTAATTGTCTGTTCTTTTCTTACTTCAGTTGCTTTTAAAGATTTAACCAAATCGTAAAAGATGTTCTTTTATGGTTTGCTATTTGTTTCATTTTATTAAGGTTACCGGATACATCTGTTTTTTCGATATGTCCCAAGTTCTTTCGATTATACGAAATCTATGCCCTCCCCTACCATGACAGAATTTTCAACTTTCAGTTTTAAGTTTTAACTTTGTATTGTTTGGACGAACAAGTGGGGGTCAATTTCAACGTTTCTATTTATTTGCATGTAGCTTATTTCGGCGAAGGAAAGAGAAAAGGCAAGATCTAATGAATCTTTAATGTTATTGCATTATGGTTTTGACATGCTAAGCAGTTAAGCCGATTGAATTGTGGGCATAGGAACAGAGAATTTAATAGAAAGAGGGTAGTGGTAGATCTTGGAAGATAGGTTCAAAATTGGAAATTTTCTTGAGTAGTACTGAGTTATGAAGACGGTGTTAATATGTATTTGCGAAGATCTTGCGTATTATTTCTGCTGCTGAATGACCTATATAATAGGAGTAGCAGGATATGAGTATTGGTTCACGTGATCTAACTGTTCATTTACCGGGCTAGGGTCAATATATTTTCATTTTGTTTGATTTTGTATATAAATGCATCTGCTTATTTTTATTTTAGATTCAAATTTTGTAGATACGTATTGAAAACGCCAAAGGGTCTCTTCGGCGTCTCTTTTCTGTTTGGTTTAACTCCTTAAGTCTCCACGTCATTGCTGTTATGTTCATGAAAGACAAAGTCTTCAGCTTTTTATTAAAATCCCCTTAAATTGAAATTACGGCTCCGATGGTAGGTACATTTATCATCGTGTCCCACAGTTAAAACACTGGTTTTTGTTATCAGTCCTTGAAATTTGTCTGAAACTGTTCTCACTACTTATTTTTCAGAGATTTTAAAAATTGGAACAATTAAACACTGAAAACTTTGTTTTCAAACTTCCACAAAATTTATTTTAAACACTTATCACTACAGCTGTTTCGCCTGATTGCCTTTCTCAAGTGATCTATTTTTGGCATACGTTTACACTTTATAGTCTCTAATGAAATAGGTTGAGGAGGGCAGAACTGTCTGTGTCAAGTTGGTCATTCATAATTATATCTGTGTTTTTTAATTTGTTGATTTCCAGAGATTCTAACAAGGATAGCTTAAGGCCTTTATTTTGAATGTGAAGAATTTTAAAATCGTCATTAAAAAAATGATTGTGATCTAGAAGGTGACTCTGTTTTTCTATTATTGAAAACCCTTTTATGTTCTGCTATTCGTTTATTAAAGTTTCTACCAGTTTGACCGATATAAATTTTTGGGCAGTCGCCACATTAAAGTTTGCACACTTTCAAGAACAGATTCTACATACGCACTTCACCTTCTAGATTACAATCATTCTTTTAATGACGAATCTAAAATTTTTCACATTCAAAATAAAGGCCTTAAGCTATCTTTGTTAGAATCTATGGAAATCAACAAATTAAAAAACACAGATATAATTCTGAATGACCAACTTGAGACAAACAGTTCTCCCCTTCTCAACCTATGTCAGTAGAGACTATAAAGTGTAAACGCATGCCAAAAATAGACCACTTGAGAAAGGCAATCAGCCGAAACAGCTGTAGTGATAAGAGTTTAAAATAAATTTTGTGGAAGTTTCAAAACAAAGTTTTCAGTGTTTTATTGTAACATACAATGAATTTCCATCAAGTAACGGTCGAATCCATCAATAATTTTAAAAATTGTTAGTAATAATAATAAATACTTGTTTTGTACTGGTTAAATACCAAAAGATTAGGCATGCTATTTCAAAAATTTTATTATATCTATGCTACTAATATCTTGAATTGTGGAAGATTATATTTTGTTTGTCCTCAGGTCCATCGCGGATCTCGAGATAACCTCCTACGACGACTACGATGGTACTGACCTTCCAGAAATGCTTCAGAACCTGTTAGTTTCCGTGGAACACGCAATCAAACGAGTGCCTTTGGACGATTTAACGTTCCCTTGTCCCCAATGTCACCAATACGTGCCTTTGGAAAGACAAGAGGACGATGTGATGTCGTGTTCTTGTCAATGTTCGTGCCGGTTAGCGGAAAACCAAGTATTAAAAAAAGACTCTTCCATTCAAACTAGTCCTATGTTCGAATTCGTTGGATCCATACCACATATCGATAGCGACGAAGATGATGATAAGGAATCTATCAAGTCAGGTAAGTGTTTTACATAATTTCTAACAGATGATAAATACGAATATTTGGGGTATTAATAAAAAGGAAACTTTTTTTTTAACATCAAGATTTTTCACAATCTGTCTTACAATAAAAATAATAAGTAAACTTGTTTGTCTTTACAATGCCAGAGAGACGTAAGGTCCAGTGACCAAAGCATCACAACACTAATGTTGGCTTGTTTACCGGTGGGATACGCACATACACAGATACGCGTACACGAATACTAAAAGCGCCACAGATCACAATGGCTGAGCACTGTTGAAGGCGTAGCTTTTACTACTGTACACACTGTCAATAACGGTTTAGTAGGTCCAAGGGATCATACCACTTTAATCTCTTCGCTTGTTGGTTGTGGAGAAGGTTGTCTGCCAGGGTGTTAGGATGCACGCGCAACCTGTTTTGATATTGTTCAGAAATCCTTTTGCAATCTTTAGAGATTGTAAGTACCTGCGGATCTCTATGTAAGGCCTCATTCTGGATATACCAAGGGGCATTAACGATTCTTCTTAGAGTTTTAGATTGAAATCTTTGTATTTTCATAACATTAGATTTGCTAGCTGATCCCCAGAGCATCAAACCATATGACCAAACAGGAAACAGAAACAGAAAAAAAACTAAGAATAGAAATATATCCTTAAAAAATAAATAATACGAATGTGCGCCTCAATAATCATGAATAAGGCAGTTTGTACAGCATCACAAATTAATTACAATATTAAAAGATAAAGGAGTTGATAGTCAAGACATACGATTCATAGAAAAGTTATACTGGCGTCAAACAGCGACAGCTTGCATAAACGGAAAATCAACAGAAATATGTAAAATACAAAGAGGTGTCAGACAGGGTTGTATACTATCCCCACTGTTATTTAATTTATATTGAGATAGAATATTTAAAGAAGCGCTGCATAATTTGGAATGGGGCGTGAAAGTTAATGGAATTCTGATAAATACAATCAGATATGCAGACGATACAGTTATTT
Source organism: Diabrotica balteata (assembly GCA_918026665.1). Lineage (NCBI taxonomy): Eukaryota > Metazoa > Arthropoda > Insecta > Coleoptera > Chrysomelidae > Diabrotica > Diabrotica balteata. Next base: position 10,598,224 of record OU898284.1, read on the forward strand.
TAAGTGATGACATGAATGGATTACAATGCCTTTTAAATGCCATTGATACAGTGGGAAGAGAGTTTGGCCTAAACATAAACTGTTCAAAAACAAAACACATGGTGTTTAGCCGTTTAGCACATCAAGATGCACGATTATATGTTGATGGTCATATAATTGAAAGAGTGTCCAGTTTTAATTATCTTGGTTGCCATATTACTGAACAACTAGATCCAGATCAAGAGATAAAATGTAGAATCGAGATAGCCCGCGCGACATTTTTAAAAATGAGGACATTCTTCTGTAATGATAACTTGCAACTTTAACTTCGAAAGCGCATGGTTAAATGCTACATTTGGTCAGTCCTCTTATACGGTGTCGAAGTATGGACATTAAAAATATCCACCATTAATCGCCTGGAGGCCTTTGAAATGTGGCTGCACAGACGTATACTAAAAATTCCATGGACGACTATGCTGACAAATGTGGCAGTCCTTGAGAGAGCAAATGCTGCTCGCGAGCTGCTTGATAACATCAAATGTAGAAAGATGGCCTATTTTGGACACATAGTAAGAGGAGACCGATATAATATTCTTCAACTTATTATGATGGGTAAAATCGAAGGACGCAGAGGAATTGGTAGAAAGCAGGCCTCTTGGTTGAAGAATATCAGGGAGTGGACAGGAATAAGGAAAGCTGAGCAACTCTTTAGAATAGCTCGAGACAGAGACAGTTTCGCCATGTTAATCGCCAACGTCAAGGGGACTTGATAGGGCACGTTAAGAGAAGAAGGCAGTTTGTTAGGACTACTTTTAGCAGACGCAGCTGCTGTTATATCCGTTCTTTCTGTGGTATGATGACCTTGCAAGTATCAACGCCGAGTACTCGCTAGTACTCGAATTGTCTTCGTTTATGTTCCTTAGTTCCAATTCTTCCTTAGTTTGCTGGGTATACTTTGGGGTTCTTCTTAGGTTCTCTATAAATGTAGTTACCAGGCCTAATGTGAAATGAAGTGAGGCGTGGGGCACTGTTCTCGATAGTTATTTTTAGGGCACAAAATGCCAAGCAGTTCGATAGTTGGATTAATTTGATTCAGCGCGTGCGGGTGTGGATGTTACGGATCTGTGTTTAATTAACTCTTTTATTATGTATCGTTTAAACTAAATATCAGCAACAATATGTTATAAATTAGAAAAACTTAAAACGCAATTCCAAAGAGAAACCATGCGGTAATAATAGGCGAGTATTTAATAAATTTCAGTCTAATTTGCTTTAAATAATTACAGCAATTACCTTCATTCGATAGAAGTACATACAGTAACTACTCTGTGGTATTAGCCTTTGGGGTTAATGTAATTTTGCCTAAAACAATTCTAAGCGTTTTGTTTATATTGTGTTCTGGCAATCTCTAGCAATTTCCGAACTCCGCGCCATTGATTTATTTAAATCAAATTCCAATTATATTTATATACTTATAGTGAAATTATTTAGAAACAGTAGTTTTCATCTCGATTTTCCTTTATTAATTATAGTTTGTCGAAGAGGAAATAAAATCAGTGAGAGATTTGAACGATGCTTGAAAATTTAACTCTATAAAAAAGTAAGAGAAACTAATTTTAACAAAATTATTATCAAATCTAAAACAGATGCTTTGGTTCAAGTCAGTTTGATCTATGGACTTGTTTCAACATAAATGTATTATTGGTATAATTCATCTCTAAACATCTTCGAGTGAAGGCATACAGACCTTAGCATGGTTTGACAATATTTTAAGTAAAATGGATTCATTATTTAGACAATTTTAACGAAAAGCATGCTATGAATATATTTTAGAATATAAAAGAACAAAATGACACAGAATATTTTTATAGATACTCTAAATAAATAATAGGTAGCTTTTATAGATAGATAATTAGACTTTTAATGCCGGAAGGTAAAATTAAAAAATACATACATTTTTATATAATTACTATATTTAAATCAGAATGTTTCTTAATGAAATGATGTGAGAAAAATCAAAAGAAAATTAACAATATTTAGAAATCAGCATGGCCGATGGGTTTTATATTTTTTTTATTGATAATTGGATACACTTACCGGCTCAGAGTGGCTATAAATCAAACAGGACACTCAAAAAAAACCAAACCAAACTTTCTGCTACTTCTTCAAAAAAAAAAACTTTAATATTCTAAAAAAACCTTAATAACTCTCTTCAAAAAAACTGGATTCTAAAAAAAATTCTAAGCTTTCGGCCCTACTTTTAACCCCAAGTCTTTACCCGTCAAAAGTCAGAACAGAAGTGCCCGATGGCCACTCGTTTTGAGCTAGCTAAGCTATGGTTGCCAACTTGGACGCTTGGTGTCGCTGTTTATTACCAACTTAGAATTTAAAAATTAAGAAAATAATTAAGAGGATATGGATTTAAAAATTTTATTTAAGTGAGTAAAGAATTATTGAAGTGGCGGACTTGTTACAATCTGTAATATTGAAATAGTAAGAATGAATGGCTAAAGATACTGTTGTGAGTCTTTAATTGCTGTGGTTTTTCTTGCTTTCGTTATTCCGGTTCATTTCTTGACGTCAGGACAAGAGTGTCCCCGTAATTTTATCAGTTTTTACATCCAAAAGCTATCGTAACTGTAAGATGATGTTGCCCATGCTGGCAATCATCGACCCCTAACTTTTCTGGCCATAGTTTTGCATTTTATCATCATTTTCCCGTATGTTAGTATAGGTTTGGAGTTATCTATCATTTATATGAAGACTTGTACGCCTATTGTAAATTCTTAAGTTTCAGAAATTTCGAAGAAAAAAACGTTTCCGCTCTCATGCCATCATTGATCTGGAATTTTTAAATGTCTTTAAAGCAGGATTTAAAAACATATCATACTTAAAAGATTCCGATATATTTGAAGTATACCTATGCATAATATTCTGAAAGTCGAAACCTTCGCTATCGATTCATAAGAATATCCAATTAAATTTTTGTCTGTAAGTGGAAATTATTTGAAACGAGCAAGAAAGTTTCCTTCACGTTTATCATTTTTAATTACAGCTCATTGAAATGGAAAGTAAAATTGTATAATATGCAATATTATTTACTTCTCAGGAAGCAATATGAATCTATTGAAATTTACACATAAAAAGTTAACTGCAGAAAATAATGGTTTGAACAAATTTATATTTGAAAACTACACGTTAAGGTAAAATTAAATAAATCACATTTATGTTTTTGAAATTACTGAATTAAATAACTACGAGAATTATGTAAATGGTTATTTCTTGAAAAGTATAAGTGAGTACTTCTAATTTATGTTTATAATTTTTTTATTGTAAATACTCTAAAGCGATCAAATATTTACGTAGTAACGAAATATTTTGCCTACTACATAGGGTATTACTATAAGCACGATATAATAGCAACAGGAGGACATGGAGAATTCTAGAATGGAGACCAAGGACGACAACAAGAAGGCATGGGAAGACCTCAAAAAAGATGGGTAGATGACATAAGAGCAGGCAGGCAAAGTGGATTAGATTGGCGCAAGATAGAGAAAGTAGAAGCAATTGGGAGAGACCTACATTCAGGAGTTAATGGAAAATGGTTAACAAAGAAGAAGATAAGGGGTTGAAAATTGGGACAGAAGTTACTGGGGGTGGAGATAGGGCAAGCAAAATAAAAGAAACTTATGCGAACGGCACTCAGGGTTAATTTGGAGTAGCTGTGTCGTGGATAAGTGAATGGCAAGGGGGTTGAACTTGAGGCAACTACAAAAACGAAATAAAAAAAGGTTCTTACATAAATCTCCTGGGCAAATGGGCAAACAAAACACAGGAAGGACCTCTAGCAATTTAAAATGGACGCCATTCGAGGTGCCAAATTATAATGATTATAACAATAGTTATAACTATTGAAATAATTATTAGAAAAGAAAAATATATAGGTAAAGAAATAATAAATAAGACTTACTCACAATCAATTAATTGAACTATTCAGATCAGACGACCGGTTTCGCTTTCTATAATATGCAAAGCATCTTCAGGTCTCGATACAAAGTTAAATAAATGATGCCGGTACTCATATTAATTAATGGATGGTAGAACATGGTTGAAACTATCATGTATTGTTGAATGGAGAACTTAAGTCTCATTGTAGTTGTTTGACAATAAACGGGAGTTCTTGAGGAGATAGATTTGATCCAATGAAGTAGAGATAGGTGTAATGTGATTGTTTGTTAGATGAAAGTGATGTTCTATACCATTGAATTATTTAAAAGTTATTTATACTTATTCAAGAGATATATTTATGAAATGTGTGTTATTTTATTGAGATTTTATTTTATAAAGGTGATAGTTGTATGCAATGAATAAGATTAGATGTACAAGTTGTGTGGGTGTGCAATTCTTTTAACTTGTAATTATCAAATTTCTTTGATAAAGTTCTATTGGCATAAATGGAAAATTATTGCAATTTATCCATTTATGCCAATAGAGAGAACCAGGGAGAAACAAAACGAGGATGGAAACAACGATTCTTCCAAACCTCACTTAAAACTGCAACTTTTAGCTAACTTACTACTATACACTACATATTTTCCATGAAAAGGACGAAAAACGAGGATCATTTCAAATTTGACATAAAATTTGGATTTCACACTGAAGCCAACTGCCCCTGATAGCGACCTCAGTGAGAATGCTGTAATTATTAAAAATTATTCATCAAACTTAGTATAAACAAAACATAACCGGAATATTTATTTAAAGCGCAGAATATCCTAAAAGTGGCTTTCGAGTAAAATACTCATCTGTGAAATGTAAACAAACTTATAAAACGTGTTTATATCGGGTATTTTAACTTTTACGATAGGCAACTGAAATACTCTGAAATTATTCGTCGGTATTTTTAACTTGTATAGGAAATGAAAACCGAAGATAATTGGAGAGAAGTTGAAATCGATCTAGACATAATAGACACAATCGAAGCCAAAATACTTAAATGGTATGGACACCTTCAGAGAATGCCGGAAAATAGATGGCCAAAAAAAGAATAGAAGAATAGGACTCCGCCAACTAGAAGAAAACGAGGTAGACCAAGACGATCCTGGAGAGACGATGTCGACGATGCAATGACCGCCAGAGATCTAACAACTGAAGATTGCTTCGACAGAAAACGCTGGAATTAGGACGCAGAGAAGCGGCGCCAGCTGTAGAAGACTCGCTTGTTATATAGAAAATGAAATACACTAAAAATATTCTTCGATGTTCTAATATATATACGAGGGGATTTCAATATATATCAAGGGATTTACAAATGCTACAACGTTAAGGTGTAATAACTGTAACAATATTCAAGTTATAGTACATCTTAATTTGGAAATATAAATTTTGTCACAGTCCAACTTTCTTTGCCTAACATCACTATTTTCACTTAATTGACTTCTGTCGAATATCAAAAGTTGATTATTTGTGCTACAACATGTTGGTTTACTAATAATCGTCCCATTGTGATCCTATTTCTAATTATATCCATACATTTTGTTTTTGTGTGTTAAAATTAAGCCCAAATCTGCTTATTACTCCTGCTACTCTGGAGACAAACGTCTGCAGACTTCCAGACTTCCTGGTTGTCGTATTCGTGCAAATATCCCTGATATATTTTATATTTACTTATGTAAAAGTCGTTGAACTGACTGAAACTTTGCAGAGAGGTAGCTTTGGTTATCCTGATCACAAGTTATATATGCCTTAAGAGCGTAGGCGCAAAATTTCGGGCCAATGCTTTTTAAATGCATTAATTTTTTTTAATTCTGAGAAAACTAATAAATATTTTTGAAAAATTTAAATGCAGAATAAAGAATACATTATTACCAAGGGCCGAAAGTCCTGAAAACTTGGGCTGAACGAAAAGAGAAAATTTCGTGTGATTTTTAATTTCAAATATCTCATTCAAAAAAACTTTTTGTTTATCCTAAGGGATTTTCCAGAAAGTTGTCTTGTCATTTGGATTTTACTTGATTCTTTATTGCGTCAAGCTGTAATTTTCTTTTACAATAAGAGGGTACTTTCAGTTCTTCGTATACATTGTACTATTTCACATTTGTAGTGTGTAGCAAACAAATAATTACTTTCTTTCACATAGAGTACCTATTATAATTACTGGTGTCTTACGTAGAAAACATATTTATGACCTAATTGAGATAAAAGCTCTTTAAATTTATATATAATTTATGTAATAATTGTCAATGTCAATAAACGGGCATTGTACCTAGAGTGCTTAACGTTTTAATTGCCCAGATGTCCTATAACTAAATATTTCGATGCACTTTCTTTTTCTCCAAAAATTAAATAAAACCTGCGGAGTACTTTGCGGTTTCCGGTGAAAATCGGTAAAAACGTTAAAGCCTTCGTGACCACCACAAGCAAAAACACAGGCCAGGCTTAAGGTTACATGGAAAATATTTATTGATCTAAATAATATTTTTAGAGTATTGTGTTTAAATGATAAATTTGTTTTAATTAACCTGTTTATGTATACAAAGCTTCCTAGTTATCTTAAACATGAATGTATCCGCCTTTGGTTCCGAATAGTCTGGGTTCTATTCCCATTACAAAAGATCACGAATCAAACCACGAATTCGTAATCTGTATTTGACAAAAACTTTCTATCTCGAGAGCATTGTAAACCACTCATATATTTATACTTGTAGTAATCATTGTAATTATTCTTCTACTGTTCACGCAAGTAGTACAGTGTCGTCTGATTATCGAATATTATTTACAACCTCTCTATTGATTACGATTCCTTCGTTTGCTTGCAAAAGGGTTTCCTGAAAGATGCTTTCACTATAAACATTAAATAGCAGCGGTGACAAAATGCATCCCTGTCGTACTCCTCTACGTATTTCTATTGCTTGTGATATCTCATTTTCTATTTTAATGTTAGCTTTCTGATTCCAATATAGATTGAGAATTATTCGCAGATCTTTATTTCGCTAGCATAATTAAAAGTGGTTGTGTACATTGCTGATGCTTCTACCAAAATAGTTATTTATTGTCTTTTTTTCTTTCAATTTGCTTTTTCTCAGTTCCGCTCATAGTGATTTTAATATAATCTCTGAGTTTTCAAATAAAGCCGATCAAGCTGTTTAACGTTGAGTGGAACAGTCTTATTAGCCAGAGAAATTTTTATCGCTGAGAGAGCGGGATGCTGCTTGAGATTTAAGGTTAAGAGACGATTTTTTCAAATAATTTTCGGCTTAGATCTTAAGGGAAGCAGTTAGAATACGAGAAGGCGTTTACGGTTTTTCATCGATATGGGCTACGTTTAGGGATCTTTGGCGATCAGATAATTTCAGGCAGTAGTGGTTAAGATATAGTTTGCAGTAGAATAGTATAAAGGTAAGTAAACTATGTAGCAAACCAGCAAGAAAAAAAATTGACACAAGAAATTAAGTGTCAAGTTAGTGCAGATTAGTTCATCTTTAATGATGGTGACAGCACAAATTCTCCATAAGTTTTTACCTTTTTTGTAACCTGCCACGACAGTTTCAATTACAATGTGAATATTTTTCTATCGAAATCATTGAAAAAGAAAATATATCGGTCATCATTTTATATTTTTTCTTCCGCATGTACCTCGTGCAGTGCAGTGTTAGTTTTTTTTTGAGAGGTACATCCAATAATTTTTTTGCATGTTTGAATAACCTTTGTTTTTTATATACAACACTAAATTTGTATGTAGATTGTTAGAAGCAAAAAGTTTTGCAATTGCAAAGATTTTTTGCAATTTCCGAATATAAATACCAATTCGGTCTTGAATTCTGTCAGATCCTTGTATAGTCAGTTTTATAGTTTTTCTTTATTAAATAAGTTTTACATTCATTAATATACTATTAACTTGTACGTCGTTGTCAGGATCACTAGATCAGGTATTGAAAATCAAGTGGAAATTTCAACCCAACTTTTTTGCGAATCGTATGTCTCATAGTTACTAATTACCAATCCAAATCGATGCATTTTTATGTTATTTTCTAAATACTACTTATTTTAAGGCGGTAAGATTTTAAAAAGAACACAAATCCATCTCTGCATTGATTAATCATGTTGACTCCTTTCCCAATACATACAACGCTTTGCTCCACTTTAACGGCTTCGAAATTTTTGCATATTTAGCAACTCGTGATTTGCAGTGTGCTCCGAGGGAAGTATGGCATCATTTCCCTGTTTATAATATTTTAGAAACAATACAAATAGCCACGATATTTGTCGTTGATTGCTATGTCTTCGGGGTGTGTGTCTCTATCCAAAAATGGTTGCTGCGAATGAAAAAGTGACGAAAGTGATTCTATTTTTGTGCCTAGATAAGAAAATACATAGACACGATTTAAGTCTTGGTGATATTTACTATAATAGTGATTGTTGTTAATATATTGATTCCATTTGCTTTCTAAAATACAAAAAAAAAACATTGATATTATCCTAAATAATATACATTTAGTCTATTACAGACAAAACATTTTTTAAATATGAAAGCATGAGGCATTGGTACGCAAAGATACAAGTAGAAACATAGAAGTAAATAAAAACATTATTTATAAAAAAAACAGACTCCATACATGGGTTTTCGGTCTTGGTTAGTAAAATTTAAAAATATAATTGATGAATTGTTTACAAAAAAATGTGAGTTCATTGGCAATAGGTAAAATACAAAAATAAAATGACTTACAGTTGGTTTTATTGTAACGTAGGTGACAATTTTAGTGAAAAACAAGATTTTACAATGTTATATTCAGGAGGAAAGAAGCAAAGGCAAAAAGGCGTGGGATTCATGATATTAAGGCACCTAAGAGAGAAAATTATAAATTTCTATCCAATATGCGAAAGGATATGCCTATGTTTAGAGTCAACATCAAACCATTTAATATATTCAGTCTTCAATTTATACGCCCTATAGAAACAACAATGCAGACGAAACAGAAATCTTTTATGATAGGGTAGAAGAGGAGTATTAAAAAATACCCAAAGATGATGTCATATTTGTACTAGGAGACCTCAACGCCCAGATTGGAAAGAGGACTTTTTACAACAAATTGCAGGAAAGCATACAATACACGAAAACACGAATGACAATGGGCAAATACTATGTAACCTAGCAACAAGAACAAATTTGTTAATAAGCTCAACAAAATTTGAACACCCTAAACTACATAAGGTAACATGGAGGTCACCAGATCAAAAAACATATAGTCGAATTGATCACATAATGATTAATAAACGAAAACAATCATCAATAATAGATGTCAGAACGTTCAGGAGGTGCGTGTGCAGATTCAGACCTCTACATGGTCACAGCCACATATAAGACAAAAAGTTAAAATTGAAACAAAACACACATAAAACAGTGGAATGTCCAATAAAATGAGTACATAAAGAAGTAAGGAAAAAATATGAAGAGGCAGTAACAGTTTCAAATAAAAGAGAAATATAAAGCAGAAGATATAAACACAGAATGGGGGGAGATCAACAAATCAATAGAAGAAGGTGCAAATATCAGATAGGTAAAATTCAGGCTAAAACAAAAAAACGGATGGTATAACAAGAAATGTAGAGAAATAACAGGAAAAAAGTGCAAGCCAGAACCAAATGGGCTAAAAAACAGTATAAGAAGAAAGACAGAGAAGAATTATGAAAAATTAAGAAGGAATGCTAAAAAAGTCATATAAGGCAAAATAAAAAAAAATGGCTAGACAAAAAAATGCAGGAAATCGACGCAGGAAAGAAAAAACAGAATACGAAAAAGTTTTTACAAAAAGATTAAAGAACAAAACAAAAAATACAAGGGCAAAACAAACGGAATAAAAATAAAGAGGAAATAGTGATAATAGAGGACCAAGAATACAAACAAGTATGGAGAGATTACTACAGAAAGCTCTTGACGGAGAAAACAACAGAAGAAGAAATGCATAACGAGAAGGAGGTGCACGAAGAAGAAGCAGATGAAGTAGACATCGAAATTTCAAAAGAACCAACTAGAGAAATTGGATGAAGTAATACAGAGCAGCAAAAATGGTAAAGTCCTGGTAAAGATGGAATTAATATGGAACTAATAAAATACGGGGAAGGGAACTAAGAGAAAAAATACTGGCACAATTAAAAAATATATGGAAAGAAGAGAAAATGCAGGGAACTGGGAGATATAGATGCAATACACACAATAAAACAAATAATGGAAAAAGCAAACGAGTATAAATTAGAATTGGAAATGTTATTCATAGACTTCAAACAGGCATTTGATGAGGAGAGGCATGAAATAAGGAGATGCCGTATCAACAACGCTATTTAATCTAGCATTAGAATATGTACTACGAAATATAAATAAAGGAAATCTTAGAACAAGGAGGTGGTCAAATAATTGCATATGCAGACGATATTGCTATTATTGCAAAGAACAGAAAAATAATAAAAGAAATGCTAGAAGAAATAAGAGAGAAAAGGGGAGGTAATGGGTCTAAGATTCAAATCAAGAAAAGAGAAAATATTACGATAGGGAAAAACCAATGAAAGAAAAAATCAAAATAGGAAGTTCTGAGTTTGAAGACGTAGAATACTTGAAGTACCTAGGAGTTACAATAAGTAAATCCGGAGAAAGGAAATCCGAAATAAAAGAAAAACTATTAGCAGCGAATAAAGCTTAATTTCCAAACAAAAGATTACTTAAAAGCAAAACACTGACTAAAAAAAGTAAGATGAGCATTTATAACACCATAATTAGGCCAATATTATTATATTCAGGAGAAACAATGACGATGGTTAAAAAAGATGAAGAAGACAGCATAGAGAAAGATTATGAGAACCATACTAGGACCAATCAGAACAGATCAAAATGAATATAGAAGCAGAACAAATGCAGAAATAAGGAAGAATTTAAGGAAGACATCGTAACTAAAATAAAGCAATGCAGAGTTAGATGGTTAGGTCACATTTGGCGAGCAGGCGATGAGGCAGTGACATACGCAATGATAGAATGGAATCCAGAAGGAAGAAAGAGAAGGGGAAAACAGCCCAGCCCATGTCTGTGTATAGGTAAACGATAAATCCTGCCTTTTTGTGTCACTTGTCGTTTATTTTGTTTTTTTAGTTCCTCAGGACAGCATTTTGAAAGTTGTTTATTTAAAAAGGAATAAATTTTCTAAACAGATAATAATACCAATAATCGAATCTCAAAAGAGAGAATGCGTTATTGTATAATTGTTATTTATTGTTATCCTCCTAATAGATCAATTAAGTACTACAATAATTTCTGGACCGTAACCGAACAACTTCCTCTATTTAAAGAAATTAACACATAGACGGGATTTAATTTGTACTTATGGGCCAGCTTACACATAATGGTAATGAATAAATATATGGCCATTGCAACAATTATGGTAAAACTGATACTTGAAGTAACGGCTGTACTACTAAGATACATTACAATTTTATGTTAGACAAGAGACAATCTACTTGCCTCTGGTGACAAATGACTTAGTTTGTTCAAATAAGTAAACTATGAGAAATGGAACGATGAAATTCTCTCATTAGACGATGGTTTTGGTTTCGGCCGGACAATGGACTTTTGTCGATTTAATATCAACCTCTTTATAGCATTCGAGATTACTATACAGGGATTTTAAGAAGGTACTATATTAAATCATTAAAACTTCAATGTTACATAAATACGAAACTGAAACATTTTTTATTTCAAATTCTTTTAATGCCTTTCCAATGATAGAAACACGTATTTACGTCAACTAAAATATTACTGAAAATAAACGACGTTTATATGATAGTACATTTTCTAATTATGAATCGACATCTAGAAATCGGATTGATCGAATTAGAAATGAATTAGTTTTATATCGAATGAAAAAGAGCACAAGAAATAACAAAAAAAAACGATAAAAATTCGGAAGTTACAATATTTCGGTCATGTAAATGAGACATCCTGAGATGTATAACCTTCTACACCTCATAATACAGGGTAAGATCGACGACAGGAGAGGCCCAGGCCGACGAAGAACATCCAGGCTACGAAATCTGAGAATGTATCAAGAAACCGCTTTAATTTATTTTAGAGCCGCCGGTGAATAAGGTTATTATATGCCAATATGATCGCCCAACGTTCGATAATCGGACAGGGCACTGAAAGAAGAAGAAGAAGAATCTAAACGTATGGAATGGTCTAAGTATAGTAAAGTGGTCTTACCGTTTAAATCACTCTCTCAGTTATGACGTTTTCCAAGATCACTGCACTACTTTCATATCTTGGGATTTTAAAAAAGAGGCAATTGGACGGTTCAAATTTTTATCAGATATGTTTTTGGTAACAGTATTTATTAATAATCCCTAAAAATATATAGCAAACTCAAATGAATACAATATTTTTCTTCATTCTCCTTAACTTTATTTCTTTTTATCAGCGGTTGGTTGTTTCTTTCTTACTCATCTTCTGCCACACTTCTTCTTTAAGTTCCATCTTCTATCGAAGGTTAGAAATCATCATGGCTATGCAGACTCTGTTGACTGCCGCTCTTAAAAAGTTCTGCACTACTGCATTCAAACCATTGCCTTAAGTTCTTAAGCCAGGATATTCTTCGTCTTCCCACATTTCGCTTTCCTCGGATTTTGCCCTGCATAATAAGTTGTAATAATGCGTATTTTTGCCCTCGCTCACATGTCCAAGTACCTCAAGTTTTCGTCCTTTAAATAGTTAATATTATTTCCGCCTCATTTCCTCTCCTTCTAGTTACTTCCATGTTTGACATTCTTTGAATCCATGATATTCGTAGGATTCTTCTGTAAACACCAAAATTCAAAAGCGGACCAACTTATTCAAATGAACTTGTTTTAGTGTCCAAGCTTCCAAACCTATAAAGAAGAGTAGAGAACACGTATACTCGGAAGCATTCTCAGGCATAGTTCTAACCTTATATCCCGAACAACAAGAAAACTTTTTAAGTTTAATAAATGATGTACGTGCTATTTCAATACGTGTCTTAATTCTTTGGTTTGGTCTACATCTGATGTTATCCATGTTCCTTAGTATTTATAGTTATTAACACTCTCAATTGCAGTATCTTTAATAGTCAATTGGATATTTGCATGTGCAGATTTTAGTCATGATCATGCATTTAGTTTTTCTTAAATTTATCTTCAGTCCGTACTCATGAAAGCGCCAGCGTTCATTAAGGCGTTGCATTACGTTCTGTAAATCATTGTTGTTAATCCGTAATTAATTACTGTATCGTCTGCAAAACGTAAGTTATATCAAAACTTCCCCAGTGATATAACCTTCTATTGAACTTCTTCTATTCTGTACTTCTGCCACACAGTACTTCCATTTTCTTGGGTTTCCTCTACCTTCCCTTCTCTACCTTCTATTCTTCTATAAACTCTACCAGCTCCATTCTTTGTCTCACATAGTTTTCATTTCTACGTCGTACGACATGATCAAACTATTACAATCATTTTTCTTGGAATCTTTTTTGACACTGTAGTCAACCCCTTCTATTCGTAGCTAACATCTACCGTAACATTTTAATTTCAGTTATCTCAACTTTCTTTTCCTTAATCTTCTTTACAGGCTACACTTAACCGCTGTACACCAGCGCAGGTCTTGTATTTTTTTTCATTTTAGCCCTTCCTCGATTTTTCGATCACAAAGTACCCCACTCAATTGCTTCCAGTTAAACCAACCAGCATGTATCCTGTAGAAAATTTCTCAATCTAGTGTCTCGATTTTCCGTTATGTAGGAGCTATGGTATTTAAATTCTCCTATTCTGCCAAGTTTTTCTCCTAGTAATTCTATTCTTCTACCTCCTAATCACATATACTCCGTTTTTGGCCTCTTATCAAATCCTCCTCTTCAAATACCCTTTCCAACCTTCCAACTTCTCTTCAACTATCTTTGCTCTCTCTACTAACACGTATCCATCAGCAAGAGCAAGGACCAAGTCCTCTAAAGAGCCTTGATGAAACCACACCATCACAGGAAAATTTTCGCGTTCAGTTTGACACAAGTATATTGTAATCTTTCCTTTACTAGTATTACGTACTTCTCAGGAACCCATTTCTCTTTTATACATCTCCATAGCTCTTCTCTAGGAACTGTATCGTACGCCTTCTTAAAATCTATTAATACCAATGAAGTTTTTTTGCTTCTCGCCGTATTTCTCTACCAGCTGTCTCAAATTAAACAAGGCATCTGTTGTGCTCCCCACTGGCATAAACTATTTCATGGTGTGCGACATTAACTTTATCCCTCTATAGGTCTTACAGTTCTAAATGCCTCTCTTTATCTTTATATAATGATCACAGATCATATTATCTCTGCATGCATTTGGCATCCTTTCTTTCTCATATATCAAACTCACCATTTACCACAAAATATTAATCCCTTTCGTTCTTAGAGCCTTCCAAATCTCGACAGGAATTTCATCAGGTCCTACTGGCTTACCATTTATCATCCTATTTAATGAATCGACCACCTCATCTCTCGCTATCTACAGTATTACTATCTCATTTGCCCCGGTATACTACATTTGACTGATTTCAATATCGGTTCTTAACACTCTTCCATCGCACTCTTAATCTGTGGCACGTGGGTCAAGTCTTTTGATGATTTTCCCTTTGATAGCAATAATGTATAATTTTTTATCCCCTCAGGCGTTTTCCATCTTTTCATACAACTGTGCAGATGATCTTTCCTTAGCAGTAGCTACAGCGCGCTTTGCTTTCTTCTTTGCCACCTTGTATATGTCATTATCTTTCTTCTTTTAGATCTGTCATAACTCTTTCTAGATCTTTATGCTAAGAATTCGATAGCGACAAAAGGTTATCAATGGTGAGGTACTTCGGTGCATGTATACAAAAAGAATTACTCAGCATAATCAAAGAGAGGAAAATAAAATACTTGGATCATGTGTGAGAGATAAAAGATATAAATTACTCCAAATCTATTGACTAAGGAATGGTTTTACAGCTCATCCACAGAAATCTTTCGTGCAGCAGTTTTCAAAGCTAAAATTGCCATTTGGATCGCCAACCTTCGAAAGGAGATAACACAATAAGCAGAAGAGGACTCTTCTTAACATCACCAAGTTTCTTTGTCTTTAGGATGCTCTTTACCAAATCTTTTATATAGCACTTCCTCTTTCACTCGCACCACTTTATTGTTGGCTTCCCACCAGTCAATTATGTTATCTTTTCCTTCCAACACTCTACTCTTAAAAAGTTTTACCAAATCCTCATCTTTTAACATCCACCACTTTATTTTCTGGTATCCTACTTGCTTTCTTTCCCTTTCACCTTTATCCCCGTATCCACTATCACCGGTCGGTATTAACTTTGCGTTAAACTTACCTTTTATTATTTTACAGTCGGTAACCTCTTTCAGCTGACTTTAGTTGAAATCAAATGAATACAATATACCATTGTATATCGCCTTCATTGCTTTAAAAGCCTCGAATACGCTCCGTATGAGTTTTCTTAAACCATGTCTAATTCCGCAGCCATGATATTTCCTCTACGGACCCGCTTACCTTAGACTTTACCTTGCAAGATAGCTGAGCAGGGAGTAACGGTGCTGATTTCTCATAACGGTTCCCAGATATTGCAATTTATGCGTATTTCTCGTAAACACAATCTCAGACCACGATACACGAATATTCACTCGACTTTAGAAGACGTAATGGACAACGTTTGAAAATGCCAAAGATCTCCAAGAAATGTAGCGATGAAAAGCAAGGAAAATTAGACACAATAGAGAAAGTAAAAGAATACGCACATCCAGGGCAGATTATTCGAATAACGAAGAAAGGGCGAAGGAAATTCAAACTGCTAAAATAAAACGCCGAATAAGTAGCATGAGCTGCATTTAGAAAGTTGAACTACATATTGAAAACCGACCAATATCCATAATAGTCTCAAATATTTGAGCAATAAATTCTACCTGTGCTAACGTAGGGAGCTAACATAGCAAAAACATGGATGCTGATTAAAGAGAACATGGAAAAAGTAGTTACCTACAACATAAACATCTATGGAAAGGCAGATGTTCTACATAAAACTAACAGACAAGAACGGTAATGATAGGATAAGAGGAAGAACTAAAATAAAAGCTATACCAAACAACAACTACACTTAAATGGAAATTTGCCAGCCACAACAGTAGACCGAAGAATAGTAGATGGGAACGCAGACGTAGAAGAGGTAGAACTCAGAAAAGATGGGCAGATGACATAGAAGATGTAGAAGCAAGAATAACGACCGTAGCTTAGCAAAGAGGGAAATAAAAATAGCAGGGGAGGCATATTTCCAATATTGGAGACGAATAAAAAACTTTAGATAGATATGTTAAATCTCTTTGAGAATAAATCTCGTACAAAATACATTTTTTAATTTGAGCTTTTGGATATCAGATGTTTAAGATACAAAGATTCTCTTAACTGCATGGAAAATGGTAGTATGGCCATCAAAAATGGTGGTGGGTACACCTCTATAAAGAAAAGAGGAAAAACAACAGTCCAAGAAGATGGTAATGTGATTATGTCTTAGTACCCTACTATATACTACAGTCAGGTTGTGCGTCGGCCCAACCTGACAATGGCACTACCCAGGAGTGAATTATACGAACGGCATTGCCATCATCGAGTCCGCGTTACCCTGACGGCAAGCGTTGCCAGCGAGGCTAGTTGCGTTAGGTAACTCTGATCAAAAGATAACGAATTGTTACCGTCAAGGTGATATAAATTTTATTTAAAAAATGTATTTCCCGCGCGGTACTGACATTCAGAATCTCCGATTGCTTCAAGGGTGGTTTCACTCTACAGAAAAAGTGTTAATAAACATTTTTGTTCAAAATTATCTCAGCTACATTTTTTTGATATTTTTTTTTTCTACGGCGTACACGAGTCTTGCAAATGGGATGTTTTCGGCCCCTCTATCAATGAGGTTTTAGGAGGATGCCCGTGGTAAAAGTGGAAAACCCTTTTGCAATTTTTTTTTGGGTCTCAAAATTGACCTGATCAGCAAAATGTGGCTTGTCCTGATAATTTTTAAAGGTTCAGTGACATTTTCATTTCTGATGATTATAGCACAATGGTAAAACGAGTAAAGAATATGCAGTTTAAAAAAAAGTACAACGGTTACTTTTATTAAAACATAAATATATTACAATTAGTCTACTTTTGATAAAATCATTTCCCATTAATGATTTTTATCTTCAAAAGTTTTATCGCGACAGCTCTGCTATGTATGTGGTCCATTCTCTAATTAATGATATATAGTAATTATTTGCGCAATAAAATGCTTAATTAAGTTCTTCGCTACTGTTCATCAGAATCAGTCGTAAATGCATTTTATGATGCGGATGCGACAGTAATTGCTAAATTTAAATAAAGTCATTTTACATGCATAAATTCTCGTCTCTGTTGTTTTTCGCTCGTGAGTTTTTCGAGTTAGCTCGAGGTCTTTGCAGTTTAACAAAACGCAGAGAAGTTTATGAACTTCTATGAGCTGTGTAATCTAATGTGAAGTTTTTTGTAGGAAGAAACAGAAACCAAAATACGGTCAGTATTTCGGATACACTTATTGGTTTGGTTTCTCAAAATATGTAGGTTAGTAGTAGTACAAGAAGTTCTCTTTTACTGCCACTAACGTTTGGTGTTTTTTTTTGAAGTTTTCACTGGTTTTTTCTGTTTCTTACACTTTCCTTATTCTTCTTTTATCGTATTTTCAAACTTCTTAACAAATCAAATTCACTACTTTTAATAAACGGAAATAATTGTGTCAAATTAATAACATTTTTTTCTTTCTTTTAAGTTTTCTTCTAAGAATTGACGTTAAAAGATACTAAAGAATGGTACTACTGTGGAGAAACAGTTACTAAAGAAAAGGATATAAAAAGTAAATGAACTACCTCGAAAAGATCCTCAATAATAGAAGAAGAACAAAGGGGACCGATATTTAAACTAAAATTTTTCAAGTAATCTCTAATAAAAAAAATCTTTAGGATTGAGCGATCGGGCTCGAACGTGGAGGCGCCCATTCCAATCTACTACCTTGTCTACCACAATTTATCGTCCGGGCAAATATATCGCCATCTCTAAACTAACGCCGCCACATTTACACCAACTATCTGGACGCTTTAAGCAAATTTCTTCTTCGATAAAAAATGGCCCAATTAAATAAGTACCTACTATAACTGACCATACATTTAATTTTTGTGGTCTTTGAGTATGGTTTTCACGCATTCAGTGTGAATTTCACACGAGTTCAGCTATTCAATACGAGTTCAACCATATGTTCACTTGATTTTATGTAGTCTGAAAGATCTTAAATACATAAAACAGTGCAAAATATGTAGATTTTAATAAATTTAAATATTTTAAATGGAGAATGCTGCGATTTTGACATTTGTTCACCATTTAAATTATGAACTAAAATTGACAGTAGTTGTGGTTCAAAAAGTTCTGCAATTTAAATTGCTTCTCTAAAATGCCGTTCTCTAAACCGTTACTCCTATTCATAAGACGACGGTACAAAAACTGTAAAGCGATTTGAGGAATCTGGAGAAGTAAAAGATAGATACCGATCAGTTGACCGAAAACGAGTTATCAATAACAACAAAAACTTTAGATATAAGCAAAGTTTTGTTTGAAGATCCACATACATCCCCAGGCAGGGTTGCACAGTACATTGATGTAGGTTATTCTTCAGTCTTACGTTTATTACGTAAAAATAACATTTAAATCATACAAAATTAACTTATTGCAAGAATTAAGTAAATGATGACTATGGTCGTAGATTTAGAGTTTACTGAAGTAATGATGGGATAACAATTGAAAATTATTAAAATTTCGGTTAACAGAATATGTTTTTTCCTTATGAAGCGAACTTTTACACTCTGTGGAAGTGTCAAGGTCGATTCAGACACATCAGTCATGTCTAGTTACAGTCCTGGCGCCGAACTGAACAATCCGTCATACAAAATATTGTTTAATAGAAATATGGCGCCGACATTCACATTCATCAGGCGACGACCCAGTTTGCCAGCTGTCAGATAGTGATAGTTCTGATGAAACAGGACCGATTCGGCGTTGGGACGGTGACGGGACTGATGTGTCTGAATCGACCATTAATTGACACAATTTAAGTGTACAGGAGTGACATAATTCCACTGAAGAAGAATGCGTGAAAACCCATACTCAAAGACCCACAAAAATTAAATGTATGGTCAGATATAGTAGTTACTTATTCAATTGGGTAATTTTTTGTCGAAAGAAATTTAACGTCAGATAGTTGGTGTAAATATTCGGCGATATTTAGATGGGATATTTCCTGGACGATAAATTGGTAGACATTGAATGGCCTCCACGTTCACACCAATTTCAATCCTAAAGATTATTTTTATTAGGGATACATGAAAAATTCAGTTTACAAAACTTAACCAGCAAGTCTTGCAGATCTAAGGCAACGAATTATCAATGAATCTCGAATAATTTCTAGACAATCATGGAGAAATCTGCTAGACGCCTTCTACCATCGATTAGGGTGCTGTCAACTCACAAATTGAGCACATTTTGAACACTTAATAACGTAACTGCTATGTTAAAAAATGTTCTAAACTATCAATTGTTACGTTTTAATGTATTTAAAAATAGTTAGTATTAAAAAATTTATTGAAACAATTTAGGCGTTGCCAGACTTCGGTTTTATGTATTTCTGACCTTCCAGATTACATAAAATCAAAAGTGTTACATATGGTTGAACTCGTATTGAATAGGAGATTCCAATAATGACTGAATATACAGGGTGATGTATTTGAAAAACCAAAGTTACTAATAATATAAGAAAAACGACAAATCTGGCAACATTGTAAATATTAAATATGGAATCTCCGTATCCCAAAATAGGTGTACCTCAAATTTTGTACAATTATGATTAGCATTTTACGAGATAATTAGCCGTTTCTAGACTTTTGGACCCCTCTGTATGTATTGTAGCAGGAACAACACACTCCATTTATCTTCATTTAAAATAAATCAGTATTAAAAAGGTATTAAAAGCAAAATTAAGTAAAAACCCGAAACTGAGAGTGTATAAAACAATAATAAGACCAACACTAACATACGCAGCAGAAACTACAAGTTTTATTTGTAAAGAAGAAATTGTTAAATATCTTCAAGAGACCAAAACTAAATAAGGTCATTAATGAATTTTTAAATAGATAATATACTGAAGGGCGAAAACATTGCAAAAATAATAAAAGTACAGAGTATTCGGTGAAAAGCAAAAAATGTGGATCAAAGACTGTTAAAAGAATGAACAAAGAAGATGCAATGCCAAGGAGACCCAAGATACGATGGCAGAACCAAGTTGAAAGAGAACTAAAAATACTGGAAATAACGAACTGGATACAGATATACTGGATAGAGCAGCTTGTAGGCAAGTGGTTGTAAACGGATCTGTTCGTCAGAATAAATACAATTTCTTTCGAAAATATAACTTTTAATATATAACTGTAATTATAACTATAAATAATTAACAAACCACTCACTACTTCAAGTTGATCTTCTTCTTCTTCATGTGTATTGTCCGTACCGAACGTTGGCAATCAAAATGGCTATTCTGACTTTGTTTACGGCAGATCTGAATAGTTCAGCAGATGACAATCCGAACCATTGCCGCAAGTTTTGGAGCCACGAGTGTCTTCTCCTCCCTGGACCCCTTCTGCTGTCTATTTTCCCTTGAACGATCAGCTGTAGTACTCTATATTTATCATGTCTCATAACGTGACCCAAGTATTCCAACTTTCTTTTCTTTATACTTATTCCTACCTCTCTCTCTTTACCTATCCGGCGTAGTACCTCTTCGTTGGTCACGTGTTTAGTCCAGGATATACATAATATACGTCGGTAAGCCCACATTCCGAAGGCCTCTACTTTTTTCATCAATGATGCGGTCATTGTCCTCGCCTCCATTCCATATAACAAAACCGGGAATACATAACATTTCAGAAGACGAATTTTGAGAGATAGGGTAAGGCTTTTAGAGGTGAAAATTTGCTTCATGCTAGTGAACTACCTTGCCTTTTTTACTCTTATACGTATTTCCTTCGCTTGATCCCAATTTGAGTTAACTGTTGTTCCCAAGTAGATGTACGAATCCACGTGTTCAATTCTTTCATTGTCTAATATCAGTTGCTGTGGTGGTTGTTGTGTTTTGCTTACTAACATCCATTTGGTTTTTGTGATATTTAGTCTGAGTCCGTATTGTGCACTTGCTTTTTGTATCTTACTCATTAGGCAACTCAGTTTCTCTATGCTACTTGCTAGAATCACAGTGTCATCAGCATACCTTATGTTATTAATTATTTCTCCATTTATCTTTATGCCGTCTGTGCTTTCCTCCAGCGCTGTCTTAAATACTTCTTCTGAGTATATATTAAAGAGAATAGGAGACAAGATACAGCCCTGTCGTACCCCTTTCTTGATCTCAATTTTATTGGTCAATGTAGATCCTACTTTCACTTTAGCTGTTTGACCCCAATAGAGACTCGCTATTGTTCGAATGTCTCTGTAGTCGACTCCGATCTTATGGAGAACTTCAATTATCTTTTCGTGCTTTACGTTATCGAATGCTTTTGCGTAGTTTATACAGCATATGTACACATCTTTGTTCATATCTCTGCAGCGCTGGATGAGTACCTGTAGACTAAAAAAGTGCTTCCCTTGTCCCAAGAGAATTCCGAAACCCAAACTACGAACCCAATGTTATATTAAGTTGATCTATCCCATCTATTACTTACGTCAAACTCTTAGAGTTAAAACACATCACAATGTTCCTTTTGAGTTCTAGTTCCTACATTCTTTTTCTGAACCAGTATTTTATTATTTTTGTTACACCCCGTATAACAATCAGGAAACATATTGCATAAAAATGACAGTGGTTGTTCTAATATTCCGAAAGGTTTCTAGAGTAAGACAATAAAATTTGCAACACCCTGTAATAAAACAATGGTCGACTAATAGTGTTTAATGCGTTTTCGTGACTGTATGCATGTTGCATTGTATTTTTAGATCAAAAAATTATCTGCATTGTATTATAATAGTCGTCCAAGTTAATAGAATTGAACTCAATTATCGACTTTAAACAGTTTTTGTTGTACAGAGAAACAACAACACGTAATGCATTTTGTAAATCGTAAGTTAGGAATGTTTTCCGTAGCTGTTGCGGTTGATGAGTCATCAACGTACACATTATTAAGCTACAAACAGATCAATATTAATAATATTTATTTAAATCTGTTCCACATAATTTTTTTGTGTTTGTGTTTTTACGTTAAAATCTCCTGATTTCCGTTTGGTAAAAGATGAGGACTAAGTACCTTCAGATTCAAATTTTTACTCTTCTTTGTCGTGTATTATATAAACAGTTAAATACGTTTCACGTATTTCCATTTTCGTTCTTCTCTTGCTTCTATCTTCCAGAGCTCTGCTTTTGTTGAGTTTTGAAATCTACCTCTTCTAAACTAAAACATATTGTTACGTCAGCTTGCTTGCTGCACTGCTGATTCCCATCCTAAAGGCGATGTTTTGACGTTACCAAACGTTTGAAGAAGCTACCGGTCTAGTCTAGATGATTTCAGACTGTTAAATAAAGCAGGTGTTCGAGATTCGAGATAACTGCAGGAGATGCTTTGCCTTCGGCCATAGACAATGAAACTGCAAGGGCCAAAACAGAAGAAGGTGCTGCTTCCGATGTGGCGGTCATTTAAATGACTATGAATTTGAGTGCAAAAGAGAAACGATATGTCTCAATTGTAATACACCTAGCTACGTAGAAAACTCAAGGAGATGTTCTAGGTTTAACTGTCTGGTTGAGGATAGGCACACTAGACTCTAGAGTATAAAGATCGAGGAACAGTTAAGTCCAAGGTCCGATGTAAAGAGATGGCAAACACGGAAAACATAAGTCAAGACTTAATACTCCAAACAAATATAGGAACGGCTAGATTGTCTCATGATCTAATCGAGGCTGCTGCCGCTGGAGAGAACATAAAGATGCTGGTTGTGGCGGAGTTAAACCCAACAGCAGTTAAGAGGAGAGGCCCCTATCACTAATACTTGCTTAAGAATGTTATCTGATTCAATGAGTACTTTGGATTTGGTGGTACTGAACGTATACAAAAAACACCTGAAGTGTTGAAATCCATGAAAGAGAGAAAGTTGGCACACTTCGGACATATAGTGATAAATGAAAATAAATACAGAATTCTACTATTGATATTAGAAGGGAAAATAGAAGACAGTAGAGAACCAGGACGCCGCCGAATATCCTGGCTTAAGCATTTGAGACAGTGGACAGGTATGACCACCATAGACCTATTTCGAACAGCTGCTAATAAAATATGATGGGCCGTTGTGGTAGCCAACATCCATAGAGGATAGGCACTAGCAGAAGAAGAACACCGGTCTGGAACACACATTCGTGAGGAGAAGTACGGGTACGTACATCGATGTTACCATGGCTACACAGGGAGTAGCTGCAAAAACAGGATCGATCGGTTTTGCCAGAGTCGGATTCAATGATGGGAACGAGTGGGAGGCATATGTGGAACTCATTAATTTGAGAGAGTCAAACGCCAATGGTAGAAAACCTGAGACGAATCATGAAAAAAGCTATAGAAGGCAGTAGAATAGGTCGTCGGGAGATGAGCAGGATGTCATACTAGTGGAGTGCGGACAAGAGAAGGATAACGACGCCAAAAGCAGGGATGTTGTCGAGCAAATCCAGCAAATCGAAATAAAATCCCGTTCACGAAAGAGAAATCTATAGAAAAGTTCGTACAGAAAAAAGAAAACACTGGAGAGAACTGTGTGACAAGCTGGATGAGAACATCTTTGGTCAAGGGTATAGGATCGCAATGAAAAAGTTACATGCTTATACCCTCATATCCCTCATATACAAAATGCCTCTATACAAAAAGCTTGAGGTAACACGAAAGCTTATTTCGTCCGGCAGATGACAGGGAGCTGAGCGGACCGTACCCTTTACAATGGATGAATTAGTCGAGGCGTTGGAGATACGCAGGTCGTCCGGACTAGACCTGATACTGCTTAAAGCAGTAAAGGATATCGACCTACAAGAGGCTCATAATACGAGTGGACAAAACGAGTCTGTTGCGAGTAGCATGTGGACATAACCTTGTGGACTATCACGGGTTGCGTTCCTCTGCATGTGTTAGCAGTAGAAAGGAGACATATCTTAGGAGACTAAAAAGATCAATGGAAAGATGGCAAGGAGAACGGAACAACACGGAAGATGTTGCTCAGTGGACTAAGATGCTACTTCCGAGTCTAAGGGAATGGGTGGACTTAGGCGACTGGATTACTTCCTGATGCAAGTGCTCACAAGCATGGATGTTTCAGTGTATCTTCAAATACAGACAAATGCCTATACTGCGAATACTCCGACACTGTTACACAGTGCTGAGGTGTAGTAGATGGACAGTAGAGAGAAACACAATCTATAGAGAGACAGGTATGAACCGTGTGAGAAAGATGATCGTGAAGATGACGGGCAGTAAGAAGGGATGGAATAGTGCACACAATTACATTCGAGGAGTCATTCAGAATTGCAGGACCTCCTTATAGGGGGAAATGGGCTCGGATGTACTCTTCTACTTTTAATAAACACACGTCAGCCATTCCTAGGGACTCGGTACAGTTCTTAGAAAATTTCCACTTTCAGAAAAAAAAAGTGTTCGAGATTCCAAGTAAACAGCAACAAATATCTAGACATGCAGACGTCAAGAGGGTCTAGAAACCTGTTAAACGAGACGACTGTCCTCTGAAAGACTTCAGTGGAATTCCAGAATAACGGTACAAATATTTTAAGGGAAATTAAATTGTAGAGAGTCAGTCTAATAAATATATTTGTAGCGTGAAGTAAATAAAATGTTGTAAATTAATAATTATGACTTGACTGATAATGTTACAAGACTTTAAATAAATTAAAATAAGTGTAAATAAAAATAAAATAACGCATAATACATTAGTAAGGTATATATGAGATCGGCAATCACAGAGACGAATATTACCAAATATGAAGAGTTGCTGAGTAAACATTTCTTAAAAATCATATGAGAAAAAGAACAAGAAATATATGGTGTGCTATGCAGTTGGATGGAAATATCTACAAACGAGATAACTCAAGTTAAAAACATTTAAAAAAACGCATAATTTAGCAAGCCAAAGCCAAAAAATCTAGCAAAGAAAATGATGACTCATCTTTAAGATACTTTATTTTTAGTTCTTTGCATATCTTTCGCGAAAGCCACTTTGGAAGTATATGCGCCCCATTTGAAACATATCGAGTATCAATTTTTTAATGATTACCAACTACTCTATGCGTATATTTCAAATGTTGCCTGCAGTTTGAGTCAAATTAAAATTGTAATAGAAAAAAATCTAACGATGTAAACTGCTTTTGTAGTAATTATCATCATCTACAACTTTTTTTCCAAATGCACCCACTCAAGCTCTGGGCGGCAACTGAATATAATTGCTTATTACAAGTCTATGTAGTTTTCAAGGAAGTGCATACACCAGCACCAGTAGCAATTGGCATTAACATGAAAATTGTCGTAACGCACTTATAATACTTTAATGGATTATTGTTAGCAGGTATATTTATTTATTCATTGATGAAAGTGAAATTTGCATGTTTTCTACACATTTTTCCATAAATAAGTGTTAGAAAATGTTATTGATTTCATATGATGTAAATATTGCCGTAGAAGATTAATGAGGCGTTTTGCTACGGGCATCTACCCACGATTTTAATATATTGTGGTAATTTATTTATTTATTTCTCTGCAATGTTGCCGCAAGTGTAGTTTTTGAATTCTCTGCAAGATTTCAGGTACTTTCTTAAATTTTTTATGTTCATACGCAGATAAAAACTCCAATGAAAAGCCATAATAAAACTGACATATCTTAATAATTCCTCAGGTCATCATGATGCTTGAGTTAAAAAAAAAAAATCAAATATAAAATAATGGTGAAGATCGAATTTCTTACTATTTATAATTTCGAAGATATAAGAGAAGTTATTACTGAAAAGGATGAAACTCCTATAGAAGCTAAATATTTATTCCATCACACCAATTTGGGTTTCGAGAAAGTGTATCAACTATAGACCAAGTCTTTCGAATAACGGAAATAATAGCCGAATCACTAGAAGAAAAACAGTTTATGTCGTTGTCTTCCTTGACGTAGCGCACGCTTCTGATAAAGTATGGCACGAAGCATTTAAATATAAATTTGGAAAAATTTTCCAAGAAGATGGACAGAAATTTAATTTGCCTACCAATCTCTACTCATGGACTACAGCATCCAACAGAACAGTGATTGACTAACTCACTAAACAAAGACTACCAAATAGCATTTAGAAATTAATTCACCTCCTCTAACTCATGGAATTAAATGATAATTTTGCCGGTTTGTTTTGAAACTATATCTGAAAAAGATCTTTACCGCTCCTAAGTCAATCTGCTTCTCCTTTTTACTGATACTACACTACACTTTATATTACTAAATTCCCAAAGTTACCAAATTCTTCATGACTACAAAAAATGAAACCGACTGCATTTGCGGTTAATCATAGAGTGATATCATTCTCCCAAATCGGTATAAACGTAGAGGAAAAGTTTACTGTTTATTTGATGCGCAAATATCTAATAGGCGGAATCAAGATCACTCGAAATAGCAATTTGTGTTATTATAAACAGACTAAAATTATTTATATTATCAAACTCAGCGACGCAAAAAGGTTGAGAATATTTTTTCGTGTTTTAGTATATACGAGGTAAAAAAATGCTACAAAGTATGGCACGAAGCATTTAAATATAAATTAAGAAAAATTGTCCAAAAAAATAGACAGATTTCTTGAAATTATACATGTCGGATATAGTCTTTAGAGTTAATAAAAAAGAAGGCTACTCTAGTCTACTCAGAAGCCAAACTACAATCCTGAGTGTAAATAATACTCTCACCTACCATATACCTATACTGCAAAATTTATGAATATAACATTAAACGCTATGTTACGCTGGAGCGTCATTGTTTAAAGGGAAAGAGAAAAGTATTGGATATTTGGAAGATATTTCAACTTGTCAATCTAAACAAAATTCTTCACTAAACAGATACTAAAGGGTGTTCTTTTAAGGGTACAAAACTTTGAAATTGAATCAAAGATGATTTTTGTCGATCGATATGAAATTAACTTTATTCGAAAAATAATCTTTTGGAATTATACTTTAAATATATTTTCTGATATACAACCGTCATGGCTGGCTCTGGCGTAGTCTAATCTGGAGGTCCAATTGTCGAACATTTTTTCAATATTTGTTACCGTATATCGGTAATAACGGTGCGAATGTTGTCCTTTAAGTGGTCAATTGATTCATCCTTATCGGCGTAGACTAGTACCTTTACATATCCCCACATACAGTAGCCCAACAGTGTAAAATCGCACGATCTAGGAGGCCAATTCACGGTCTGAAACGTGAAACTATGCGGTTATCAAACGTTTCCTTTAATAAATCAATTGTGACACAAGCTGTCTGACATGTTGCGCCGACTTATTAAAAGCGACAGCTCCTGCACATCATCGTTGTTCAATTGGGGAATGAGAAAGGCAGTAATCATGGCTCTATAGCGATCACCATTGACTGTAACGTTCTGGACAGCATAGTTTTTGTAGCAGTACGGTCTAATGATTCCACCAAAACATAAAGCACACCAAACGGTCAGTTTTTTCTGAAAGTAATGGTTTTTCAATATACATTTGAGGATTATTTTAACTACAGATAGGGCAGTATTGTTAGTTGACGTAGCCATTCAACCAAAACTCAGCTTCATTGCTAAACACCATTCGCTTCAATGAAAATCGGAACCATCGGCAATCCCGTTTTGGACCCACTCACCGACTTTACGAATCTACGCATTGCTAGGTGATAATGTACCTTCAATTCTTGCATGAGTTTAAAGGTGTAAGCACGCAAAGAAAGATCTTTCTGCATAATCCTCCATAAAGTTGATGGACACTTATTCAACTGCTGTGCACGATGACAGATAGACTGATTCGGGTCTTCCTATATCCTACGATCTACAGCAGCAACACCTTCTTCTGTACGCACTATATGACGTATATGCGGATGCAGATTATCATTTAGAGTAAATGCGTTGAAAAAACGTTCAATGGTTAATCGAATTACTTGCTCTGATGAACTATTATGTTGACCATAAAATGGATGTATTGAGCGATACATATTTCGAACAGAGCCACAATTTTAAACCACAAACTTATAAATAACTTGACAGCTGTCAAAATGGGCAACATTTCTATACCTCTAAAAAATATCCTTTATTAGAACTGTTATGGAGACAGTATTGAGCTATGGGGTTGTGCTAGTAGCGGTAGAGTAATTTAGCTGTCATCCAGTGGTTCCAAAATAATATGATAAGGAACATTGTCAATGCTCCTTGGTACGATAGGTCCTTAAAGATATTCTTCTATTAAATGTTTAGTGAACTGGATTTCTTTGCAGTCCCTTCTCATTTATAGTAGATACGCACATTACACATCGACCACACTGAAACATAATGAAATTTAGTTTATGTTTAAATATGTGTATGTACTACGCCCTTCTTTTAGTGCTGGGTCTGTATCGTTTCACTGCATTTTAATCGCAATACTTGTATATGTAAGTCAGTATATACTTTTAATTCTAACATCCCAGTCCAAACATTTAACTTTTGCATATGCTGCGTTCGCACTGCAACACTGAGGTCCTTATTTTTTCGAGAATAATACCTTGCAACGGATGGATTGTATTTTTTATGTAATGAAAATGAAGATTCGTCAGAAAATAAAATATTTTTTAAAAAGTGTATAGTTTCATTCTGCTTAACATAAATTCACAAAACTCTACCCGCCTAAAGTTATCTTCCGGTAACAGTTTTTGTGTTCGTTGTAACTTAATACAGTGATATCCATTTCTTTTAAGAACTCGCTGGACAGTTCTAGCATTCACGTTAACTTCCCTAGCAATTTGTACACTATTGCAGGGTTCACTAGCTTTCACAAAAGCACAAATACCAACATCCCTGTTTTGATGCTCCTCATCGACAGGTCTAACACGTGGTTCATTACATTTATGACACTTTTTACAACTGTTTACACATCCCGAAGTTTGGAAATGTTTAATGGTATTCTTTTAACTGTTGTAACACTTGATAGGGGTCTATTCTCGCAGGAAACAATAAATAAATTAATTACTTCGCGAATCGAATGACTCTGAAAGTATCATGTTACAAGTTACACTTTTTCTTGGACGGTATACAACATAACCAAATCAGAACCAGAACAAAGACAGTAGATGCGATAGAACAAGCAGCAAATCTGAAATGGAACAGCTCAAGATAGGGAAAGATGGAGAGAACTGGGAGAGACCTATATCCAACAATGGAAGGATAGAGAATAGGTTCCAAAAAAATACAACATAATAGGCATTTTATTAATTATTTGTTTATTCTTTCAGAACTTCGTTTGAAATTTTCAATAATATCAATGTCACAATTACGATAATTCGTACCTACTGTGAAATGAATATAGAGGTAAAAACGTGTAACATGTCACAGCGATTGCCATTGTGTTGTATGATCAATAAATCAATGTCGTGATCTGTATAATAATGAAAAAAAAACTTTAAGATCATCAAACAAATACAGATACATATATGATGAAAATACTTGTGTTCTGTAACTTCTTAGTAGTATGGCAACGCTTTGTCGAATATTAAGAGTTCTCTAGATTTCACAAGTAGGTAAAGTCAACCTAATTTGAATGGTTTTATACTTGATATGAAAACCTGAGTACCTGTTAAGTCTCATGTTAAAGCAGCCTTTATTTGGTTTCATAAGTTGTTTGATAGTACAAACAAATCATAAAGGAGTGTTGATTTAACTAATGTTCAAAGAGAAATTTGTTGAAGGTGAACTGAAATATTTCCTAGTTTACTGTCATATTTGAAAAGCAGGTGTTTTGTATAAAAAAAACGGTTTACTTATTATCAACTTGAGTAAATACATAATGTAAATGTAATGTTACATATATATAATACAAGATAATTATAATAGTATAATTAGGTAATATTTATAATCATGTATAAAAACAAAATAAGATCGAACATATTCTTCTTCTTCCTGAACCTCGTTTTCCAATATTTTTCCTTGCAGGATAACTTGAAGGAGAGCATATCTGGATTCATTTCGCATATGTCCGAAGAACTGTAATTATCGAGATTTGATGGTAGTCAGTACCTCCCGGTCCTTATTTATTCTTCTGATGATTTCCTAATTTGTGACTCGGTCAGTCTACGGGATCTTTAGCATTCTCCGATATAGCACATCTCAAATGCTTCCAGTTTTCTGCACATATCTTCGTTCAAGGTCCACGATTCAACACCATAAAAAAGGACAGAGAAAACGTAGCATCTCAGCATTTTGCGATTGCAGATTGCAGCAGGGGATTGGTTGGTGTCGAGTTGACGTTCTGTTATTCTTTTCTTGCTAATTATCATAAGCTCTGTCTTCTTAATTGTTTATAAGAACTTGTAAGTCTTCTAAGTTGTCCGCAAATATTATGGTGTCATCTGCATATCTGATGTTGTTTAACCGGTAACCATTTAGTAGAATACCTTTTTCAGTTTCGTGCAAAGCTTTGATAAATATTCTTTCAAAGTATAGACTGAAGATTAGAGGAAACAAAATACAGTCTTGCCTCACTCCACGCATAATTTTCACAAAGTGTGTTCATCTTTAACTCTAAGATTTGCTGTCTGATTCCAGTAAAGATTTCTAATTATTTTCAGATCTTGGTTGTATATCATCATTGGTGCTACAGCCCTATAAAAGAGCCTCGACTTTTCCAAGTCTATTACGCCGGTTAGTTCTATCCATTGCCAACTGTTGCCAGTTGGCAATGGACTGTATGGAAGCATACAGTCCTTGTAGACACACCGTCTCAGGACTAGCAACTTCAACGTGGAGTCATATGTCGCCATGTTACCTTATCCAACGGTAACTTCAACATCATAACATATTATAAGAAACATCGTATACCAAATGTAATTAATTATTTGTTAACGGGTTTTTACCCATATATTTAGTGTCTACATTCATGTATTCCTAGACACTGATGATGGAATATGGATTCCGAAAACGTTTTGTTTAATTAGCCCGTTAGGGTTTTTACATATATACCTTTTATAAAGGTTTTTTTAATAAAAATTTTTTAATAAACATTAAAAAAGCTTCTTTGGGATTTTATTTATTATACTTATATTACATCTAG
Source organism: Diabrotica balteata (assembly GCA_918026665.1). Taxonomy (NCBI): domain Eukaryota; kingdom Metazoa; phylum Arthropoda; class Insecta; order Coleoptera; family Chrysomelidae; genus Diabrotica; species Diabrotica balteata. Next base: position 10,629,665 of record OU898284.1, read on the forward strand.
ACCCTTCATAACTTGCACAAGAAATATCTTTAATATGTTCAATCGTTACACAACGTTTCAATAAAATATATCAAATAGCTTTGCACATTACCTTTGCAATATAACTTTTCGTTTTTTTTTTAATTTAATAACGACCAAAATTGTGTAAGTGCAAATCTGAATTCTAGATATTTAAAAATGTTATGACATATAGAAGGACATTTATACTTCATTTTTAAAAATAAAATTCGTTAATTAGAAGAATCTAAGGGCATTCGTTAATAATTATTGAATTTTTGAGCTAATAAACTTCCTTCTAAACCAATATATTGTTGCTAGGAGATTCGTACTTTATAATATGAACCACTTACTCCGTGGAAGAGGCTAAAATAAATATGAAAATCTGTGTTATTAAGCAAAATGAGTCAATAAACATAGCTTTCCAAATATTAAATTAAATCAATATAAACAGAAATTTTGTAGGAATTGCTAATGGCCCAGCTTCTACCCCACGTTGAACTATCAAGTGGAATTCAATTAATGGATTAAATTTCGGGCGCCCTTATGGGACCCTTGTTAATTAAAATCACATCGATCAAATCCCGATAGAAAACATGAAATAATAATTTATTGGTATGATCGCAGGGGAATATAAATTGTATACCGAGTTTACCAAAATAAACCATATAATAATGTAAAATAATAGACCTTACATCGACTCTCATTCGGAAAGACAGGTTTAATTCTTCTTCTTCTTCAAGTTCCACTCCTATCGGAGATTGGAAATCATTCTGGCAATTATAATTTTATTGGTTACTCGCCTGAATAGTTCAATTGAACTGCATCCAAACCATCACGGAGATTGCGTAGCCACGAGATTTTACGTCTTCCTACGCTTCTTCTACCTTTGATTTTACCCTGCATTATATTCGTTAGTAGTTCGTACTTTTTACCTCTCATGATGTGCCCCAAGTATTCCAATTTCCTGATTTCCTTTTTAGGTTTAATAGCAGGTTTAATATACTTTTTTTTAAGAAAAATATCCGAAAATGCGAAGATTATAGGATAATATTAGCTTTGTGATGAATCTTTTAAATGTCCTCTTGACCCATCCATTTTTGTATTTCGTGATTCATCCATTATCGTTCATCCTCTTCGTTTTCTCTCTATGGTGCCAGTATTTTTCTGATAATCTTTCTCTCAAAAACTTTCAGTTGCTCTTGTTCTCTTGCTGTTAAATGTAAATATTTCTGCAACATATAGTACTATTGGACTTATGGTCGTTTTGTTAATTTTCATTTTTATATGTTCGGCTTATCTCTAAACTTATTTTTATTTCCGTAAAACGCTGTATTTTCTGCTTGAATTCTTCTTTTCATATCTACACTTTCATTTCTTCTGTTGACTTGTTGTATTACCAAATATTTGAATGTTTCAACTTATTTGAAACTGTGTGCATCTATTGTCAGTTCTGCCATTTATGTCTTCTTTTTCTTGCTTAAAATCATGTATTTTGTTTTATTTTCAGTCCTCTTAGTTTAACTTCGTTTTATATTTCTTAAGAGGTTTTCTTAATGCCCTTTTATCTGTTGCTACTATGGTTATATCGTTCGCATATTATTTATTATTCGTTATTACTAGTTTAGGCATTCTGTTTGCTGCCATTCTTTCCACATGTCCCAACCATCTGATTCTTTGTGCCTTGACGAACTTGGTAATGGTAGGTTCTTTGTATAAAGCCATTAATTCACTGTTGATGCTTCTCTCCCAACCATCTTCTGTCTTCCGTCCTTCGAATATGCGTCTCAATATTTTCCTTTCCCATCTTTCCAGAGTATCCTCTTCCTTCTTATTTAATGTCCATTTTTATTCCCTTTTGCTATTCTGGCTTCGAGCTCCCATTTCTCTTTTCCAATTTCATTGAAAACTAAGTATTCAAATTTGTCCACCCTTTTAAAACTACAGCGTTTCCCACTTACTGACCTCACACTAAAGTCTTCTTTTTTCCCTTCTGTCCCTCCCATGATCATATGTCCCTCACCATTTGGTTTTGTCTTCATTTAGTTCGAATCCTAATTTCTGTGCTTCTTCGATGATTTTCTTCACAACTCTTCTTAATTATTTCTCGGTTTTTGCTAGGATCTTTAGATCGTCAGCAAATTCCAAGCATTGGAGCTCATTTTTGATGATCGTTTCTTCCACCTTCATGCTGCATTTTATGATTACAGTTTCTAACACTAAGTTGAATAATGTAGTGAATAAAGAATCTCCCTGTCTCAATTTTTCGTATATTTTCAAATTCTAGGATGCAATATGAGTTTAAAAGTACATTTTTTATTCGCCCATCTAGACCAATTTCCAGGATATCTTGGAGTTATTAGCGAAGAGCAAGGGGAACGTTTCCACCAAGACATTAAGAAGATGGAAAGACGCTATCAGGGTAAATGGAGCGTATCCATGATGGCAGACTACTGTTGGATGTTACAACGTGTTAATCCTGACAAAATTTATAGAAAAATTTCTACCAAACGCAGTTTTTTGACAAAAAGCAAAAGATTTCATTAAGTTGTGCATACAAAATATGTAGTTTTCTTTATTTTGATCAATACTCTTATTTTTAAAATATAATAATATAATAAATGTATAAATAAACGTATTTATAAATAAATGTATTCGATAAAATATCTTAAACAGAGATAGAACGACACATTGGAGGAACGAGATATTCAGAATCATGGCGAATATTAAAAGCACTCCAATGAAATAAGACAGAGAAAACCCAGATCTGCAAAATTAGTGAAAACGAGTGGCAAGAATACTACGTAGAACGTAGAACTACTTACAGAAAACCGTCGCCAATTTTAGGAAGAGAATACAGAACATGCAGGAAATGGGACATACGACCAGATAGAAATAAGTCTGACGGAAGTCAAGAGAGCAGTCAAGACATTGAAGAAAAAAAAAAGCCAAAGGACCCGGAGGGATACCAAACGAGCTAATTAAAAACGGAACGGAAAAGTTATTCCGCATGCTACACAGAATGTTCGAAAGAGGACTAAATGGAGAGGAAATACCTGCGGAATGGACACAAGCATACATCACATCCATACATAAGAAAGAAAACAGACAAAAATGTGAAAACTACAGAGGAATTAGTATAATATCGTCGGTAGGTAGACTTTACGGGAAAATTATCAAGGAAAAACTAGAAACTGAAATAATAGGAAAAATTGGAGAAGACCAAGTACGGTTCACAGTAGGAAAATCTTGCCTAGATCATACGTACACAGAACAACTGATAGAGAAGAAAATGGCAAAAGGTAGACCGGTCTATCTGGCGTTTGTTGATCTAAAGAAAGCATACGACTCAATACCTAAAGTCAAATTATGGGAAGCAATTAATGATCTCAGAATCCGACAAACACTAATAAAAGCAGTTAAAGCACTGTACAAAGAAAACAAAATAGCTATTAAATGTGGAAATAAAGCCTACAATCCATTTAAGACGACAAAAGGACTTCTACAAGGCTGTGCTACGTCTTCTACTCTGTTTAAAATATTCTTGGAAAATATACTCAAACCATGGAGGAGAAAGTGCGAAGGAATGGGCATACCAGTAAGAGACGAATACCTATACACCTTAAGTTTTGCCGACGATCAAGTAGTCATCGCGCAAGATGAAGAATATCTCAGCTTTATGCTCAGAAAACTAGAAGAATAATTTAAAAACAACAGAATGGAAATAAACTTAGAGAAAACCGAATACCTAACAACAGAAAACAAGGATATGAGAAACCTAGAGATAGACGAGGGAAGACAAGTAAATGGAACAGATAAATTCAAGTATATCCAGATAGAACCATAATATCGAACCAGGGAACAACAGAAGAAGATATAAACAACAGACTAAGACAAACAAGAAACTGTATAAGACAACTAAATTCAGTGCTGTGGGATAAGAACATTACGATAAAGACAAAAAAGAGAATATATAATACCCTGACAAGAAGTATCCTGACATATGGGTCCGAAAACTGGACAATAAACAAGAGAAATAGAGGTAGAATAAGAGCAGTAGAAATGGAATTCCTGAGGAGAAGCTGTAGACTTACAAAAAGAGACAGAATTGAAAACGCAGAGATTAAGCGGAGAATGGGAGTGCAATCAGACATAATCGACTATATAGAGGAGAAGAGACTATCCTGGTACGGCCACGTCAGAAGAGCGGACAGAGGACGCTGGATAAACAAAATCACAGAATGGAGCCCGATCGGAAGAAGAAAGAGAGGAAGACCCCGAAGGTCATTGAGAGACGAAATCGACAAGGCTATCGAGAAAAGAACCCTGCGAGATGGAGACTGGAATGACAGGGAAAATTGGAGAAAACGGTTGGGTGAAGGAAGATAGTGAAAACTATGGAAATCTTTAGTAGTAGTAGTATAAGCCCATTTAGTGTTTTGTTTTAATTTTTAATTTGATAAAATATCTTACGCGATAGAAAATTGGTTTGTAGATTTTGAATCAGCGCACCAAAATTATATAAAATCACTTGTTACATTTTAAACATCTTTCAGAAAGTTTTTTTTTTGTAGACCTGTGCTGAGATATGCAGCTGACATATTATACAATCTCATAGACGCATCGCAAATTTAGGCGTATTAATAAAATAAGATTGTAATAAGATTTTTAGAAGGGCACAAATCAGATACTGATTTTTCTATGTGTACATTCCCTTTAAAATGTTTCAAGTATTCACTTACGAAATTAAAGTGAGTTATCAGTTTAAAAATACGTGTTTTGTCAGTAAGCAAATGTAGTATGTAAATCAATAGGCTGTCAAAATCTCTGAAGATCATGTAAACCTAATATTCAGTTAATACCCAATTGAGATTTTCTGAAAAGCAGATTATTAGTATATCAGTCAACCGTCCCAAATACATAAACACACATTATGCAAGAAGTATGCAACGTGCTGAAGACGCCAACGTGCAGTTACGAAATTGAATCATTGATGTGGTCACGTGGTATGAGAACTAGTCGTAGTTGCCGACCCACCTGGTAATTATAGGCCTGGAGTTCAGGTTTCATTTGCAGCAACTGAAGCAGCAACAAATTATTATGAATGCAAATGGTTTGAATATTTTTTTAGTTGTCACGAGTAATTATAATATTTATGGCAACAAATAGGTATCATTTTGTTGGTGTGGGTGTAGCTGGAAAAAAATAGGAAAAGTAGTTGTTGTGCTAATACGATCCCAGTGGGCTAAATGTTTGTACACTAATTGAAAGTAATTACTTTGGTTGATTGCCAAAGCCACTCTTGTTAACATAATATTATTTATTGGACTCAACTGTCATTTTTTTACTGTTTAACTAGCTGACCCGGTAAACGATGTTTTGCCTTATAAATTATTTCTATAATAGTTTCTAGATAAATTCTAGTGTAGACAAAAAGTTCTTTACTTATTATAAGTGTGTAAGTATGTGGTATATGCGTGAAATGGGCGAGGAGCGCTATGAACGATAAGGAAATATAAAAATAACAAACGCCAAACAATATTATTTTCAAGTTATTATAGTTTAATACTTAAAATTACATATCACATATTAATTACGATAGTAACCCTAACAAACAAAATCAATCTCTTAATTCTATAGCGTGAACAATATTTTTGTTAGCCCATCTTTAGCGAGCACAAACAAACTGGATGGTTTACCCACTCGAGAGCATGCTACGTACAATTGCCCGTGTAAAAAACATGGTGTACTCAAATCTAAGCCACAAATAGACATCGTTTGTCCTTGGGATTTGTTGACTGTTATTGCAAATGCCAATCTAATCGGAAGCTGAATTTGTTTGAATGTTTCAGCGGATGGATCTTGAAGCATTTGGACGGGCATATTTACTTTCAGCTGTACTTTTTCAACATTACGCCACAATGGAGATGATTTTAAGCAAGCATTGATCTCATCAGCGTATGTTGAACGTGGAATGACGGGAAGTGTTTGTCTTAAATCACCGTAAAGTACCAACAGAGTGCCGCCAAATAGTTTGTCGTTGTTTTTAATATCTTTCAATGTTCTGTTTAACGCATCAATTGAATGTTTGTGTACCATAGTACATTCATCCTATTTGAAAGCGGAATTGAATGTTCGAATTGACTTAAGGAATACGGTGTAATCTGGATCCGTGCCGATAAGTAAACCATTCAATGGTTCAGGTGGTGTTTCAATTTCAAGTAGTTGCACTTTTCCTGACGCGTGACACATCCCAGGTGGCTTATTTTTGAATTTGAGAGCATCACAATGCGGACATTCCATATTAATAGCACCAATTACCACTTTTCAATGAGCATAATATTCAATATCGGGCTCGTACTGGAATGCTAGACGCAAAAATAAATCAGATGTAAATGCACGATGTACCTGTTGGCGTTGTTGGTCATTTGTTCTGCGTCTATTAACCGTGAAACGGCGTAATTGTCGTTGTTCTAAACGTATAACTTCATTGCGCTCAGTTCGTGTATCTTATGATTGTTCTTGACGCAATTGCTGAATGCTCACACGTGCATCAGCATTTTGTTGCTGGACTTGTTCTTCGGTTCTTCGGGATCTTTTATCTCTCATACTTCTGGACCTACTTGTATTACAGCTCAAATCAGCCCCTTTGCGTTTTCTTGGCATTGCTCACTCTACAAAACATATATAAATAGAATTAATGAAATTACTTAATGATGGAAAACGTTATAATTATAATTACGGTCAGGATTATAGCGAAAATATTAATTTTACGAAAAAAAAAAAAAAAAATTGAAACAATAGTAAAAAATTCAAATAATTATATAAAAAAATAGACTTACAACACAAAAGCCGTTGTTGGTTGGAGCTCGTGACACGTGTTGAGTACTTTTAAGGTTATGTAAATCACTTGTTTAAATAAAACTTCATTAATCGTGCCAAATACACTTAAAATTAATAATTTTATTATTATAAATAAAATAGTAATAATTAGTAGTTATTATGAGAGTTACACAGAAATAGAAAATTGATAATTGTGAACGTTACTACTACACTTAATGCATAAACAATAATCATGGATGGCCGAAAACTGTGTAGGGAGTGAGAGAAGTCTTGTGTGAGTGAAACGGGAGACCGGCTTCAGTTTATGGTATAGTGTGGCATTTCATTCACCAGTAAAGGTGCGGCAAATTTGAAGAATATAAGATTGGTAACACTAAGTATATATCAGGATTAAACTTTAATAATAAAAATAAATGTTTATTTTCTTAAAAAACATTTTAGATTTTTAATCGAAGTACAGTTAAAAACACTATAATTGATCAGTTATCGAGCGAGATGAAAAATGATTAAATTACTAAAATAGCCATAAAAAATAGGGATTGATGATAAAAAGTAAAAGTTGAGGGTTGTATGTATTTTTTAATGCAACATTATAAAAAAAAATTAAAAATTTCGTCGAAAAATTAAAAAAAAAAATTAAGAGTGAACAGCCCTTATCACTTAGGGGTATGAAAAATAAATAGTAGGCGATTCTCAGACCTATTGAATGCGCATATAAAATTTGGTAAAGATCGGTAAAGCCATTTCGGAGGAGTACGGTAACTAAAATTGTGACAGGGAAATTTTATATATTAGATGAATGAGTTTAACGTTATATTTGTTGATACTCGATGTGGTATGAGAAAATAACAAGTTATTTAATATTTCTGATACCCATTACAAGACGGTTTGGTTTATTTTGTTAAAAGTATCCATCACTGTTTGGAGAAATTTGAAAAGTAAAATGAAAATATTTAAATTTTGATTCAGTTTTTTATCGATAGGTAACTATTCATCAATAATGTGCAACAGCACTACGATATGCTTGCTATACATGTATTGATGCGATCTGATTAGATGATTGTCTTAATAAATCTCACTAGGGGAAACCTGAAAGCGATGTCGAAGTGCAGAAAGTATTTGACGAAAAAGTGTGTTGTACATTTGGGACTCTTTGTCCATAATGTACCATGTATGTTCGACTTGGCATAAGTAAGTATATCTTAAAGATCGTAATAAACGGTAAATTTCAGCCACGGCAAATGTTACTTGCGAATCTTGATACGTATAATTTGATTTGTCAATTCATGGGTAATTTAGCTATATATGGCGGAGCATTTTCTTGCTGAAATTGGTTTTAAAATAGTTTGAAGGTATAATATAAGAGATGGTTCCACTCCACATTTTCTTGGACGTAACGGTATGCAATCATGTTACCTCTGATAACTAGACGGGACTTTGAGCCGTAAGTCTTCTTCTTCGCGAGCTATATCAGAATTATCCGACGTTGGCGATCACCATTGCGAAGATTTTTCGATCTTCTGCAATATGGAATAATTGTCTTGCATTTGGTATCTGAGTCCATTCACGAATGCTTTTTAAACAAGACCAAACATAGCACTTAACCATTCTTTGCCTTAGTTCTAAACTGAGATGGTTATTGCAAAGAAATGACTTCATTTTCATAAAAGTAGTTTTAGTCATTACTATTCTACGTTTTATTTCTAGGTTTGTTGGTCCATTATCACTGTTCCCAAATATCTAATTTTGTGAACTTTCTCAACTTGGACTCCGTTCAATTGAAACTTTGCATCGAGATGTGGGTCACGACTAAACACTAAAAATTTGGTTTTGTTTTAGTTTATTTTAATGCCCATTTTCTCTCCTACCTCGTGAATACGATCAAGCAGAATTTGAAGACCTTCAATATTATCTGATAGAATTACTGTATCGTCTGCATATCTAATCACATTAAGTAGTTCCCCGTTGATTTTTATTTCAAATGGTTGTCTCTCAAGTGCCTTTTTAAATAACTGGTCCCAGTAAACATTGAACAATGTTGACGACAAAATGCAACCTTGTCTGACTTCTCGTTGTATGGGGATTTCATCGGTGTAGTTATCTCCAATTTTTACGATAGCAGTTTGATTCCAGTACAAATTTTTAATGGCACGAATATCCTTGTCATCTATTCCGATATTTGTCAGTATTTGCATTAATTTTACATGCTGTACTTTATCGAATGCCTTTTCGAAGTCCACGAAACATGCAAATATATCTTTTCTTTGATCACGGCATTTTTGTAATAGGATGTTAGGCGCAAAAAGTGCCTCCCTGGTTCCCATAGCATTTCTAAAACCAAATTGGGTATCTTCAAGATCTTCGCATTTGCGTTTATTTCTGTTGTGAAGTATTCTGAGGAAAATTTTAAGAGTGTGGCTCATTAGGCTAATTAATCGATATTCTGAGCATATTCTCGCATTGTATTTTTAAGGTATTGCAATAAGGATGGATTTGAGCCAATCTGCGGGAATCACTCCGGTCATATAATTTGAATTAAAAAGTCTTTCTACTACTTTTATGTTATCATTCTCGTATTAGTTTCAGCAACTCAGTTGGTGTATCATCTGGACCACAGTATTTTCTAATTTTAGCATTATTTATAGCAAGTTCTACTTCGCATTTCATAATTTCTGGGCCGTCAGTACAGGTTTGGTAGAATTCGGCAATATTATTCCTGTCATCTTCAAACAACTCTCATATATACAGCTACCATTATTTTCTTATTTCTTGCTCATTTACAATAATTTTGATATTAGTGTCAACAACTTCAGAGGAAACACGTTTTTCAAATATATTACTCATTTTATTCAGTTTTTTGTGCACATTAAATAAGTATTGTTTAGATATTACATCCTCCATTGCGTCGCACCTTTCTCTCATCCATTTTTCTTCGGCTAATTTGATTTCCTTTTTTATTCGTCTCTGCAGGTACCAAATACCGTAAGTCCTAACAATGTGTTCAACATGTCTTTCCACATAGACTGTGGGCCTCATCCTTCACGACCTTGCTTTTGAACAATGACCTGGTCATCATTCTTTTCTAAACTAAATTGGGACTCGTCACTAAAGGATATTGAAGTTCACTCCCGATCTGACAATCTCTCCATCATTCAAGCCGGTTATGTCAATGTTATGTCTTCGTCTTAGAGTGCCATATCCCTACGGAACGTCGGCGACTACCAAAGCAAACTAGATAAAAATAAAAAACTTTTTAAATAAAAAACGTTGGACTTTTTAAGAAGTTGTACGTTTGGCTGGCCTCCACACCTTGTAAAACTTAAGAGAATAGAAACCCCAAAGAGTGATCATGCCCCTCCATGGGCTGTCAGCAGTCACAGATAATGGTACTATATCATGTTTCTGTCAAAAAGATCTAGATTTCTAAAATTACCTATTATCCGTTTCGAAACTATGCTTGTTACATGATCAGGTTCCAAAAGGACCTTTTAGATCTTTTTGCAATCATATAATTGTAGGTCTTGCTTTTATTTCGTCTTGCGACCTATACGTCTTCGTCTAATGATACGTTTTAGTGAATTAGTAGTAATCTTTATTGATAAAAATTACAAAAACTCGTTGGCTTTTGTTACTAGGCACAAACACATCTTATATTGCTAGTGGTGTAATTCGACTGACTGAATCGTCATGATATGGACGTTACGAGAGCATACGTGGGGTGTGGATATCTGCACGTCTTAAGTATTTATTAATAAATTGTAAAGTATCTACACTCGGCCCTCCTGAGAAGAATCCGTCTCGGATTCTTCCGATTCTTCATCGATCCACGGCTTCATATACTCGGCGCAAGTAGACGTATTGCTTGGACCATCATGAAGCCCTACCTTAATAACATCGTATCTATTATTTCTCTTCACCTTGATAACTTCATCAGGCCCAAGAAACTTTTTATCTAATTTCAGACCAGGTCCAAACTGTATCCTCTTTATAGCGACTAGTTCTCCTTCTTTTTACCCTTCTTTTTCTTCTTCTGGTAGCACTACAACCCGGGGTGGGTCTTGGCTGACTGCACAACCTGCTTCCATCTCAAACGGTCGTCCATGATGTTTAAGTCAGTGGGTAGCCCCATGTTCTCAAATCTGACCATATGACCAATTTACCCTTCTTTCTTATTTCCTAAAATGCACTTCACGCAATTTGTTATGATAATTTTGATCTTCTCTTTTGCCTTTTGGGCATAAAACTCTCTTTAGTACCTCTAAAGTACCTCTTTCGTCTTCGTTACTGCAAAATGTCCTATTTCGTGTAAACGTCTTAAAATCTCATTTTGTATAGCCTCTGGTACAACTATTAGTTCTTTACCGTTTACGTACTTATATGAAATATCATTCATTAGGAAATATTCATTATATTCTTCTTCTCGTTCCAATATTTTCTTAATTGATTGAATATATTTGTCTTTTTTTGCGCTATGTTTAGCCTTTTGATAATTCCGCATTCTATTTTCTCGTCCTCTGACCATACAGCACAATGTCTGTTAAGAGCATCAACATGAGACATTCGGATGCCTGATCGATGTTCTATTTCGTATTCGTTATCCTCTAACAGTAAAGCCCATCTTGCTACTCTCGTAGTTAGATCTTTTTTGTCCATCGGCTTCTGGAAGGCTTGGCAATCTGTTACTATTTTGAATTTAGTAACTAATAAATAAGTACGGATCTTCTTTACAGATCTTGTGTCTCGGTGTTACTCATTCCATTGATCCTGGCGCATGTGCGACTAAAAGCTATAGTACTCTCGCACCTGACTAGACATATCAAAGATAAAAATCTCGTCGCAAACAAAGATCTTTCAGACCAGAAGTAAGTTTAGTACAAATAATTGATTCCAAGATTTAATGACTATAGGGATTTTTTTAAATTTTACCGAGATACAGACAAAATAACGATTTAAGGAACTTTTTTGGAATTTGACATGAAAAATGTTAACGCGCGACAAAGAACGGAAAGGAATCGTCAACCTATAAGATCTAAATTTATTTTAAATTTATAATAAAACCGTTCTGGAACTGGTAATAAAAGCATGTACTCTAGACTTCTTGACTCTAGACTCATAAAGTGAAATTGTGGTCAAACTAAATCCTGGCATACCCTTCAAATTTATTAATTAGTGGTTTTTAAAATAACCGAAAAATAAAGATAATTAAATATGTCTCAAATTTGTTTTTTCATTACGAAGTCAATAAAGTATCGTGACTTAATAGTCTGGATACTTTGTCGCTTTCTTCTTCTTCATGTACCATGTCCTTTCAAAACGTTGGTTACCATCATAGCTATCTTAATTTTATTCACTGCCACCCTAAATAGCATGCTTGTATCTACACCACACCAATCTCGCAAGTTCTTCAACCATGAGGTTCTTCTTCGTCCTGGACTGCGTTTGCCTGCTATTTTTCCTTGCATGAAATTTTGTAGCAATCTATATTTGGGACCTCTCATTACATGTCCGAAATATTCCAGCTTTCTCTGCTTGATGCTTTTTATGATCTCAGTAGTCTTGCTGAGACGTTCTAGTAATGTGGAGTTACGAATCTTCTCCACCCAGGAAACTTTTAAAATTCTTCTATAGCACCACATTTCGAAAGCCTCAAGGCGATTTAGATCGATTTTATTCACAGTCCAGGACTCGGCAGCATAAAGTAAGACCGAGAACACGTAGCAGCGAAGTAGGCGGATCCTTAATGCCAATTTTAGGTCTCTGTTACATAACACCTTGGAAATCCTTCTAAAAGCAGCTCTAGCCTGCTCTATGCTGGATCTAATTTCGCCGTGATTTTATGCATTACAATTTAATTGCTGTCCAAGGTAGACGATTTTATCAACTTGCTCAAGTTTGGTATTATTTACATATATAGACGGTTTTATATTCTGTTGTTTACTTATTACGAGTATTTTGGTTTTCCTTATGTTAAGATCCAGTCCTGCCTCCCTACAATTCTCAACGACACCATCAAGTAGTGTTTGCAGATCTTCTTGACTAGAAGCTAGGAGTACTGTATCGTCCGCATATCGCAAATTATTGATGACTTCGCCGTTCACAAGTATTCCTTCTTGTTTTTCAGAAAGTGCTTTTCTGAAAATTCTTTCGGAGTAAAGGCTAAACTAAACTCGAAAATTTTTTCGAGTTTGTCGCTTTAGATGACAGATTTGATTGTGTATTGAGAGCTTTTTAAAATTTACTAATGGTGTATTATAATACTTCTAAAAATTCTTGAAGAAACCAGTTGCTGAACTTGAAATTGCATTTGCAAACAACGCACTTGTCACAATAGAATGGTCAATAATATGCACTGTTCAACCTCTGTATTATCAGTGGTAATGATTAACCCAGTCGTTTCAGGTCATGAACTCTCGCGCAATTTTTAATTCACTTGAATACCTCAACGACAGCTATGGGCTCCTACTTCATTCAGCCTTCGACTTCTACTTTAATAAATCCATCAATATTTGACATTTAATGCCTGAACTATAATCAAATAACGTGTGTAGGTTTGATATTGAATAACTTACACTACATCTAACTGAAACAACATTTAAATGAAGAAATAAAGAAAAATATGTCAGTCAGTCTATAGAGGGTCGTTAACACAGTGACAGGTATTGTGAAGTAGGTCGGTTTTGTGTTTGTAAATATTTATGTTACGGGTCAATAACACAAAATCGATAAATCATAAATATTTTCGGACATACTATTGCGTGAAATTGATGAAATATGAGTAAAATAATTACATAATACTTTACAGATTCATTGGTTTCGATCGTAGTGTACATCACTTACTGAGGTTATATAAAAACTTCGCATATTTCGTAGGATTATGATCAGTACTAATTATTCTTGTAATTTATATTATATAAGAGGAAATATTTAAAGTTCTTATTGAAATTTTCATTGCCATACACTAGCTCGCACTGGTATTAAACCTGGACTTAAGATCGGTATTCAAACCTCTTGCCTACTGACTGAATAATTTTAGTCTATACTGCTTGATGTTTTAGCTTTATCTACATCTGAGGGTCACATTGAATTCTACTACTACTACTACTCCACAGTTTTCACTGTCTTCCTTCACTCAACCGTTTTCTCCAATTTTCCCTGTCATTCCAGTCTCCATATCGCAGGGTTCTTTTCTTCATAGCCTCGTCGATTTCGTCTCTGAATGACCTACGGGGTCTTCCTCTCATTCTTCTTCCGATCGGGCTCCATTCCGTGATTTTGTTTATCCAGCGTCCTTTGTTCGCTCTTCTGACGTGGCCGTATCAGGAGAGTTTCTCTCCTCTATATAGTCTATATAGTCGATTTATAGCTGATTGCACTCCCATTCTCCGCTAAATCGCTACGTTTTCAATTCTGTCTCTTTTTGTAAGTCTACAGCTTCTCCTCAGGAACTCCATTTCTACTGCTCTTATTCTACCTCTATTTTTTTTGTTTATTGTCCAGTTTTCGGACCCATATGTCAGGATACTTCTTGTCAGGGTATTATATATTCTCTTTTTTGTCTTTATCGTAATGTTCTTATCCCACAGCACTGAATTTAGTTGTCTTATACAGTTTCTTGTTTGTCTTAGTCTGTTGTTTATATCTTCTTCTGTTGTTCCCTGGTTCGATATTGTAGTTCCTAAATACTTGAATTTATCTGTTCCATTTACTTGTCTTCCCTCGTTTATCTCTAGGTTTCTCATATCCTTGTTTTCTGTTGTTAGGTATTCGGTTTTCTCTAAGTTTATTTCCATTCCGTTGTTTTTATATTCTTCTTCTAGTTTTCTGAGCATAAAGCTGAGATCTTCTTCATCTTGTGCGATGACTACTTGATCGTCGGCAAAACTTAAGGTGTATGCCCATTCCTTCGCACTTTCTCCTTCATGGTTTGAGTATCTTTTCCAAGAATATTTTAAACAGAGTATGGGGACGTAGTACAGCCTTGTAGAAGTCCTTTTGTCGTCTTAAATGGATTGTAGGCTTTATTTCCACATTTAATAGCTACTTTGTTTTCTTTGTACAGTGCTTTAACTGCTTTTATTAGTGTTTGTCGGATTCCGAGATCATTCATTGCTTCCCATAATTTGACTCTAGGTATTGAGTCGTATGCTTTCTTTAGATCAACAAACGCCAGATGGACCGGTCTACCTTTTGTATTGAATTCCTATCAGTTAATTATCGGCGCTTCCAATATTTGCAAAAATTATACCGTCATCGTCAAATGCTTTTCAGATTTCGTCTACAATACACTAATCAAAAATGTTTCGAACGCCCTAGTCTTCTTCTTCTTCGTCAATAATTTCCATTAACTCCTGATTGTAGGTCTCTTCCAATTGTTTTCTTGCAAATCTATCTTGCGCCAATCTAATCCACTGTTTGCTGCCACTGCTCTTATGTCATTTTCCTATATTTTTGAGCTACATCCCAGTATATGTTTTGTTTTAAGTTCCAGAGTAAGATCCAAATTGAATGCATTCATTGTAACCTAGAAGCAAAGATTCTTGATGATGACGTATACCGCTACGATATTCTTCTTTTTTAAATTCCATCTTCTATCGAAGGTTGGAAATCATCATGGCTATGCGGACTCTGTTGACCGCCGCTCTAAAAAGTTCTGCACTACTGCATTCAAACCATTCCCTTAAGTTCTTAAGCCAGGATATTCTTCGTCTTCCCACATTTCGCTTTCCTCGGATTTTGCCCTGCATAATAAGTTGTAATAATGCGTATTTTTGCCCTCTCATCACATGTCCTAAGTACTCAAGTTTTCGTCTTTTAATAGTTAATATTATTTCCGCCTCATTTCATATCCTTCTAGTTACTTCCATGTTTGACATTCTTTAAATCCATGATATTCATAGGATTCTTCTGTAACACAAAAATTCAAAAGCGGCCAACTTATTCAGATGAACTTCTTTTAGTGTCCAAGCTTCCAAACCATAAAGAAGAGTAGAGAACACGCAACATCGAAGCATTCTCAGGCGTAGTTCTAACCTTATATCCCGACAACAAAGAAACTTTTTAAGTTTAATAAATGATGTACGTGCTATTCCAATACGTTTCTTAATTTATTTGGTTTTATCTACATCTGATGTTATCCATGTTCCTAAGTATTTATAGTTATTAACACTCTCAATTGCAGTATCTTCAATAGTGAATTGGATATTTGCATGTGCAGATTTAGTCATGACCATGCATTTAGTTTTCTTTAAATTTATCTTCAGTCCGTACTCATGACAGCGTTCATTAAAGCGTTGCATTATGTTCTGTAAATCATTGTTGTTATCCGTAATTATTACTGTATAGTCTGCAAAACGTAAGTTATTCAAAATTTCTCCATTGATAGATATACCTTCTGTTGAGTCTGAGAGCGCTTCTTGAAATACCGCTTCACTGTAGACATTGAAAAGTAGTGGGGACAGCACGCAACCCTGGCGGACTCCTCTCTGTATTTTGATATTTTCGGTGTACTGGCTGTCAACTCTTACCTTGGCAGTTTGATTCCAATATAAATTAGATATAATTTTCAGATCACGACTGTCAATATTTTTGCTTTTTAATATATCTACAAGCTTTTTATGTTGAACTTTATCAAATGCCTTTTCAAAGTCTACAAAACATAAGTACATATCCTGATTTATGTCCATGCATCTCTGAGCCAGCACATTCAAGCCGAACAAAGCATCTCTTGTACTCATACCATTTCTAAAGCCAAATTGTGTATCACTAATCTCATATTCAAGAGTTAACAATTCTGCTGTAAATTATTTTCAAAAATGTTTTAAGTGTGTGACTCATTAAAGCTATTGTTCTGTGGTCTGAGTAAGTTGTTGAACTTGGTTTTTTGGGAATTGCTACAAAGGTTGATTGCAGCCATTGTCTGGGGATTGTGGCAGTCTGATATATTAGATTAAAGAGTTCAACCATTACATCAATAACATCTTCATCTATGATTAATAATTCGATGGGCACCTCATCTGGTCCAGTAGCTTTACCCTCTTTTGTGTTTTTGATGGCATAGATGACTTCTTCTCTTAATATTGGTGGTCCAGTATCCTCGGTGATTTCTAATGACAGTTCTTCTCTTTCATCATTAAATAGTTGTTGAATGTAATTGTCCAGTGACATAATCTTTCCTTTATATCAGTAATAATATCCCCTTTATCATTTTTATGCTACGATATTATATGCTACGATATTATATGATCGTTAATATGTTTTCGTCATTATTCTGATCCATTTAATAGTTTTTCGCTATTTATGCAAATAGATTTATGCTTATGAATGGTTTCTGCTAACATAAAAATATTCATACAAAAACGAACAAAAATCCGTCATAGATTATGTGATAAGGCAATTAAATACGTTAGTTTATACAATGGATATGAGACGTTCATGCTAGAGGTAATCCCCGAAGAAACAATTCAGATTTAAAGCTCAACATTCTAGCGAACCACAAGTACTTAGATTTACAGAATACAAAAAAGCTGGATTCAAGGATAACCAATAGACAGGAGCAGCCTTCCGGAATGTATGCTAAGCCTTCGACAGAGTGTGGCATAAAGGGTTGATATACAAAATGAGAAATTATGGATACATTACAACACTCATCTCCTCGTACCTAAGCGGCCGGAGGTTCAAAAGATCCAGATATGACCAGCTCCATCTAAACACTGAATCCCGGAAGCTGGAGTACCACAGGTAACAGTCTTATCACCATTTGGTGGTGTAGACCCATCGAATGGTAAAACGGAGCTAAATACCTAGGAATCATAATGGACCAAGGTCTAACATTCACACTACATTCTAACGCGACAGTCGAGAAAACACAGCTGCCAGAGCAGCAATAAGAGGACTCACAGGAAGAAGAAGCTAATTAACTAGGAAACCAAAATATGCCTGATAAACAGCGTCATACTTGCAATAATTAGATATATGCATCTCTTGCATAGGGACATACAAGTCATAGCAACACAAAAACTGCCTTTCGCGAAGCTGCAAACATACCCAGATACGTCGCTGAACGTTTCCTGTACAGGGACTTCAAAACAAATAAGGGTACTGGATATGCTGAAGGAAAAAGCCAGAACAAAATTTGTTTAGGTAGATGATCATCCTAACCGGATCCTTCAACAGATATTAAGATATAATGTGTACCATTGATAGAAGCACAGAAGACCCAAGCAGCAAATATTAGCAAACATATAATAAAATTAAGATAATAGTAGCTCTATCAAAAGAAGACAGCGGGCTTACTTTTGGCATCGCAGTGTATTTAGATGCTTATTTTATACGCTTCAAATAGTCCAAAATGTACAAAAACGGCTTTAGCACAAAAAAAAGAATAAAAACACTCACAAAAGGAGCAAGCCACAAAAAAATATTAACCAATCCCAAAAAACGGGAGAAATTGCTCCCAAAAAAAAATATAAAAGGTAAATGTTTCGGTTTTTAATTTTACATAAAATTTGACTATCTATAACGAATTTGTACACTAATTTCACCAATTTCTTTACTATTGGAGTCAACTTTCATTAATCATAAAATGGGATATATTTGCTGTGACAATTTCTACTTTTTTTTTCTCAGTGAAATATTTTCCTGTTTTTTTGCGAACACCACATCGTTTAAATCTTCTTTAAATTAGTATTAATGTTTAATTATATGTTAAAAATGCTGGTTTTAAGTTTAGCTCAAAAAACGTTTGCTAATTTCAACGTTGATTAGCACAGTAATAGGATATTGCGCTGTATAGTAGTAGAGTCCTCAAGAAAAAGCTGTATTGCAAAATTTACCAACTGTTAATATGGACATTCATAATATTGCAAATAAAAAGTTAAGCGATTGTGTAAAATATTAGTTGTAAAAAGGCTATAAAAGTAAAACACTATTTATTTAAATATTGTTATGTTTTACGTATAGATAAATAACATGTTTTCAATAACTAACCAAGTTATGTCTTTAAACAGACTTTTAATTCCAAAAAAATGAAAAACTTATTTACTCGTAATCTGATAGTTGCACGTCACAATTTATATAAAATGACGTCACTTATATGTAAAATTTCCAGAACGTTAACCTTACGAAACCCATACGGAACTGCTCGATCTTTAATAGGCGACAACATGGTAGAATTTTTTAGAATTATATTGATTAAATGTCCAAAAACATTTGTTATTATTAATAATATAAATTTTATGAAATAACTTTTTAAGTCTAATATTCCATAAAATAATAATTTTAATTAAATACATTAGGCAAATGCACGCAACTGGGGAATACTTCAAATTTTAATGAGAGTTCAGCTTGTGGCAGAATTGTATAAAGTGTTGTTGCTTTTTTAGAGTAATAATTTTGTTTATGTTTTGATTTCTTACACAATTTGATCATAATATATGATATACTAATAAATTGTATTTATAAATACACTTTAAATTTAGATTAATAGCTTTAATAACTAATTATTGTTATGTATTGTGATTGTGCTATGCCACAACTAAATAGTCTGTAGAAAGCTGATAAGCTTTCATACAAGATACATTATTTTGAACAAGAAATAATGGCGGGACGTTTTTACTATTAATGCTCTAAAAGGGATAAGTTTAAAATTAAAAATATATAATTTTGTATAAAAATGTTTTCTTATGTATTTTAGTGTGTTGCAGTAGTCTTAAAACTAAGTGTATTTACTGTTAATATAATAGTTTTACAAATAGTTATTTTAAAAATTCCTCACACGCTGTGGGGTTCTTTCGTCGTAAATATTGAATGACGTGCAATCATTTTTATATGAAAAATTCCATATTATTTATTTTACGCCATCTTACGTTAAGCTTTGGTGTACAGGTGGTTAAACTATAGATTTGAAATCCATTAGACTTGTGTTTGAATCCTGCCCGGAAATGTTTTTTGTTTTTATTTTTAATAAAATAAATTTTAGAAAATAAACTGAATCATTTTTATAATGGATTTATCTTCTGCAATAAAAAAAATTCATCTACATGATATGTAATATTTTACTTCAGTTACTTAAAATCATTAAGAAACTTTATTAAGTGGCTCTATAATACTTAGATTTAGTAGGTTAGAGTCAATATAACTGGATGCTTATATATGTCATATGTCATATCCTACATGAAATTTTGAGCATGAGAAAGCTGCCGGCGCGATGCGTACTGCGTTGCTGACCCTGGACAACAAGCGCAACCTTGAAACCACTTCAGAGTCAAAGCATAATCCGAAGGAGTTTCTACGTCGTTTCTTAACCGTCTACGAAACATGGATGTACTGGTGACAGTCGTAAGAGTGGACGGCACCCTGAGAACGTGCTCTAAAGAAGGTGAAGACTGTCTTATCGGCAGAAAACGTGATGGCCACCATTTTCTGGAACTCACAAAGAGTGATCTACATCGACTAGCTGAAGAAGGCAAAACTGTTACAGGGCTCTACTACTTCGAATTATTGGACCGATTCGACGATAAACTGCAGAAAAAACAATTTTCTTCGACATTAGGCAAAGAAAAAAGTGACAACGCTTCCAACGTGACAACGCACTTGCTCATAACTCCGCAGTCGCCATGGTGTCGACGAACCATGTTCGAATTGAACTGCGAACTGTTGCCCCATCCAGCGTATTCTCCAGATTTAGCCCCGTCCGACATCTTTTTGTTTCCAAACTTAAAAAATGCACACGCCGGGAAGAAATTTAAGTCTAATGAGGTCACGAAAGTCTACTTTGCAGACCTCGAGAAAGCGGAGTTTTCAGACGGGTTAAAGAAGTTGCAGTAGCGATGTGTCAAGTGTATCGAGCTAAAAATGAGACCTACCACTTTTGCAAAATTTTCGTTTTTCTTTTGTAAGATACGTACTTATCGGATCTCCCTACTAAATTAGGAAGAAAAAATAATTCTTAATAATTAAATTTTTTCTCCATCGTCTAAATAGTATATGTTGAAAAAATTTACTTGAGAATTGGGTATTGACATCTAATCTACTGTAGTAAGAATCATTCTAATAAAGTAATTAGAATTTAATGACTTAACAGGCTCTTTTCTATTATTTACGTGATTTATCGTTAAGTGTGTCAGTGTGACTTCATAATGTCATATTTTTCCATGTTCGATGTTAATCTCGACAAAACCAATAAAGTTAAGTAAAAGTTTCCTGTCAACTATTCATTATTCATAGCATTTACTCCAATGAATGAACAAACTGCTGCAACCGATATTGATCTAACTGTTTACATTACGCAATAACGAGTCGACTTTTTTTAGTAATGTTGACTACTTCAGTACCCACGTTGTTGAAATTATCATTGAGATGTAGATATCAGATACCCACCTGCAAAGAGGTTCATAGAATTTCGTTTCCTACTTGTTCAATGCACATTGACAACTTCCCACGAGTTTGTATTTTTATATCCCGTTTTTTATGAGGCGGTGACTGGTGGACCATTTCTTGGGAGGTCGAATTTTAAATACTAATATGCATGTATCGATATATCATTGATATATTTGGTTACCAATTTGGTGCAATATGAAATATTGCTTTCATATAGGGTGAGCAAAGTTGTGATCTCGGAGACGTATCGCAAAAAGGTATAGTTTTTTATACCTTTGACACAGTTTGTGGATATAATTCGTATTATAGAGAATAGACTTAAATATCTTTATTCTAGATCGACAAAATGGACAGAGTTAATCAGTTATCTTTAAGTCGAACATAATATCAGAAAAATAAAGCTTTTAGATTCTATTCGACCTATTTTTGGATTTCTAGATGGCTTTGAAAATTAATGTAACGATGTGTGAGACCTGTAACAAGTCCTATACGTTTTTGCTTATATATAAAAATCCATTGGAAGATACTCTCACTAGAGTAAACTAGAATAGCGATGAATTCGATGACAAAATTGAATTAAATGATCGGGAGAAAAGAGAAACAAACCCGGCATGAGTAGCTGAAGTGAAAAAAAAAACGATAAATTGCCTGAATCAGATAATATTAGTGCAGAACTGATAAAAGAAGGCGAAGACTCACTATTAAGCTCAATGCACTTACTGATACTGAGCATCATCATCATCATCAATCAGCCCTGAGTTGTCCATTGTTGAACATAGGCCTCCTCTAGACTTTCCATCTGCTTCTGTTCTGCGCCTCTGCTATCCAATTGGTCACGATTCTTTTGAGGTCGTCGGTCCATCGCGTTGGGGGTCTTCCTCGGCTTCACTTGTCAGCCCGTGGTCTCCACTCAAGCAATTTTTTTGTCCAACTGTCGTCTTTCATTCTTGCAACATGTCCTGCCCATCTCCATTTTTGCCTTGTAATATGTTCAATAATGTTTCCACTCCGGTTCGTCTATAAACTTCCTCGTTTCTTATTCTATTTCTTAAGCTTATTCCAAGCATTGATCTCTCCATCTTTCGTTGTATCCTTCTCAGTTTTTCGGCTGATGTTTTTGTGAGAGTCAAGGTTTCTGCTTCGTATGTGAGGACTGGTAGAGCGCATTGGTTAAAAGCTTTTCTTTTTAAATGGATCGGTATATTTGTTTTAAATACGTCTCTCATTTTTCCGAATGCAGCCCTCATTTTTCCGAATACAGACTTATTCTTCTGAGTAGCTCGCATGTTTGGTTATCTCGCGTTAACCTTATATCGAAGCTATTTTCTTGTGGCATTGTAAATTAATTACTGTTAAACTGGGAATAAGCCACAATTAAAGGTAAAAATACGTTTATTGACGTTTCAATTCCACTTCCGAAATCGTTCTCAAAATACAAACAGTAAATTAAACAAATTTTGTTTTTTGTTACATAGTGAAAAATTCTTCTAATAATTTAATTTTATCTGACTCATTTATATTGACAATTCAGACATACATTATGCATTTTAAAGTAGACGACTTTAAAATGATATTGCCAATATTGTTGAGTTGCGCTTCTGGGACGACTTTACTTATAAGATAGTTCATTCGATTACATGAAATCAACTTTAACTTGAGAATATCCGTCAGAAAAAATCATAGCATGTAATTCGTCTTTAAAAAGACAAACACATGACATGATGATAGTAAAATTCTCCTGTTAGTGATTCCATAGTAAATTATGAGGGAAAAACCAGGAAAAAAACCTCATAATACTATCCCGACATTGTAAGTATTTGTTCGTGAATTTAGTTTACCTTCAACAAACATCAAAATTCTGATTGTATTTGTTACGTTATTTAAAAAAACATAAATGATGTACCCTCTATATGTTACTGACTTACTAATACTGGTATTTTCTTATTAATAACTTCCTCTTTCAGTATTGGTAACCAGATCCTACTACATTCTGCCGAGGAATTTGCGACACAATTGGCCTCATTTAGCATAATCAGAGCCGCTTCTTTGATTTTTCTTTTTTTACCATCCGTTTCTTTTAGGACTACATTTGAATTATTCCATTGAACCCTATGTTCATTATCCCATGCGTGTTTACAGATTTGAGATCTATCAAATTCTCTATTTTTAATATAAGATTGATGTTCACTTATTCTAACATTTAATGGCCTTGATGATTCAATTTTCAACAATCGATCGAATAGAACAGAACAACTTAGAACAAGATCCTACAGCATACACAAGGAATAATATGAGGAAAATAACAATACCGTACATAAAAGGATTATCAGAAGAACTTAAAAGGATAGGAAATAAATTCAACATTTCAACAACATTCAAAACAACAAACACGTTGAGATCTATTTTGTCCAAAACCAAACCTAACAATGAACAAGAAAGTACAAAGAATTGCATTTATAAAATACCTTGTGAATGCGATCAGTTTTATTTAGGTGAATCATCAAGGCCATTAAATGTTAGAATAAGTGAACATCAATCTTATGTTAAAAATAGAGAATTTGATAGATGTCAAATCTGTAAACACGCATGGGATAATGAATATAGGGTTCAATGGAATAATTCAAATGTAGTCCTAAAAGAAACGGATGGTAAAAAAAGAAAAATCAAAGAAGCGGCTCTGATTATGCTAAATGAGGCCAATTGTGTCGCAAATTCCTCGGCAGAATGTAGTAGGATCTGGTTACCAATATTGAAAGAGGAAGTTATTAATAAGAAAATACCAGTGTTAGTAAGTCAGTAACATATAGAGGATACATCATTTATGTTTTTTAAATAACGTAACATATAAAATCAGAATTTTGATGTTTGTTGAAGGTAAACTAAATTCACGAACAAATACTTACAATGTCGGGATAGTATTATGAGGTTTTTTTCCTGGTTTTTCCCTTATAATTTACTATGGAATCACTAACAGGAGAATTTTACTGTCATCATGTCATGTGTTTGTCTTTTTAAAAGCGAATTACATGCTATGATTTTTTCTGACGGATATTCTCAAGTTAAAGTTGATTTCATGTAATCGAATGAACTATCTTATAAGTAAAGTCGTCCCAGGAGCGCAACTCAACAATATTGGCAATATCATTTTAAAGTCGTCTACTTTAAAATGCATAATGTATGTCTGAATTGTCAATATAAATGAGTCAGATAAAATTAAATTATTAGAAGAATTTTTCACTATGTAACAAAAAACAAAATTTGTTTAATTTACTGTTTGTATTTTGAGAACGATTTCCGAATTGGAAATTGAAACGTCAATAAACGTATTTTTATCTTTCATTGTGGCCTATTCCCAGTTTAACAGTAATTGACCTTATTTCGTGACCCAAATACACGTATTTTTCCACAAGTTCTATGGGCGACTTTTCGATTTCTATTAGCTCATTGGGGACGAGATTGGTCATCATTTTTGTTTTTCCATAGTTTATTTTTAAACCGACCTTCTGTGTTACTTGCTGTAGTTATTATAGCATAAATCTGGCATCTCCTAAGTTGTCTGTTTATGAGAACAATATCATCGGCATATCTGAGATGATTGAATATCTTTCCATCGATGTTAATATCCTTTGATTCCCACTCTAGCCATTTAAATGCGTACTCCATAACTGTTATAAATAATTTTGGCGACAAGGTATCTCCCTGCCGCACCCCTCTGCATGAAGGATAAAAATGAAAAAGTATCAGAAAATGACAAAGAGTTTAAAGAAATCTGGAGTGATTATTTTAAAGAATTATTAACAGTACAAAAGGACCAAGACTTAAATGAAAACGTGGAAGAAGATACCACGATGATAGAAACCGAGCTAGAAAAACCAACGAAAGATGAAGTTGAGGAAATTATAAACAGTAAATCACCAGGTATAGACGGTATAAACATGGAACTTATAAAATATGGTGGACATGAACTCAGAGAAAAAGAAGAACAAGAATAGTTATGATATTATCATTTGTACCATATGAACCGGAAACATAGAGACTTCCAATAAGCGATGAGAAGCTAGTAGCGACGTAAATTTTAAGAAAAATATGCATGGGAGTACGGGAAGACAAGATGATATGGCGAATAATGCATGGGGAGTACGGGAAGAATGGCGAAGATGATACAACTTTAAATTTTACAATGCATATAAAGAACCAGGCATCACCACGTTTGTAAAAATTTGGAAAACTACACTGGATGGGTCATGTGGAATAGATGTAGGAAGATAAAGCTCCCAAGAGAATCATATGGCAGGTATCAAAGTGAAGAAGACCAAAAGGAATACCCAGGCTTAGATATATGGAGCTAGGGATGCCCGCGGGTTGTCCCGTTCCGCACTTTGTCCCGCACATTGTTCCTGATTTTGTGCGGGATTGCGTGTGCCCTTAGTAACAATTCAAAAAACTGTGCTGACATCAAATTTAACATCTCTATTAAATCTTAAAACAACTGAACCAAATTGTAAATATAAAATGTATAAATATTATGTATCTTATTTGTGTGTATATTGCCCCCCTCCTAGGCAAATTACTCTTGTTGATGTGGGTATATCTGTGTAATTGCTACCATAATTTTGCATATTTCGACGATCTTTAAAAATCAAAAAGATCTCCATTGA
This sequence comes from Diabrotica balteata, assembly GCA_918026665.1. Classification (NCBI taxonomy): domain Eukaryota; kingdom Metazoa; phylum Arthropoda; class Insecta; order Coleoptera; family Chrysomelidae; genus Diabrotica; species Diabrotica balteata. The sequence continues at coordinate 10,655,539 of OU898284.1, forward strand.
AGAAGCTCGATATAGAAAAGGGTGGCAAACATTGAAAAAACCCTATATTTAATATTGGATTAAAAAGCAATGTGTGATAATAAATCGTTTGCTTATTTGCTCATACCTACCAGATAAACATTCCTCAAGCACATAAAAATCCGTAGTCGAGCACAAAATCAATTAAGATAACTGCCTTCCAAGAAGATTGATTACAGTAGTTATTGTAATTGAGAATATAAATATTTGCATACTATAAATTTCCTGATTATCACCTCTCCATGCGTATGCAGAATCCATTATTTCGAGAATTACAGCACCTCTATAAAATATCTATCAGTCCTGAGAGGAGGTAACGGTAATTTTAGATATAACTAATCAAGTGCGGTATTTTCCGAAGATGGATCCGTTAGACTTGCTAGTATCGTCCGCGGTATTCAATCGACGTCCAATGGGACGTCCTGATGTATGGGAAGTTTCGTCCATACCAATCACGTAGAAAAACAAGAAATGTGTAGTTAAAATGGTAGTAATACAGATGCTGGTATTGTTAATAAAATTGCTTCCGTATTGCTTTCCGTGTCAAATAAATATAAATAAATAGTAACTGGATGCATTAATCAATACCGTTGGATTAACAAGGGTACTATAAATTTTGACAAAAGATCGAAATGGCTTCGCAACAAATCCTAATCTTGGTATTTATGCAACTTTTTGTGTCACAAAAATATAAATCTATTCAATATTATATGTTAAAAAATGTTTCAAATTGGTTATATTGAAGATATTAAAGAGATATGAAAATGTAACAATAAAACACTGAAAACTTTGTTTTCAAACTTCCACAAAATTTATTTTAAATATTATCACTACAGCTGTTTCGGCTGATTGCCTTTCTCAAGTGATCTATTTTGGCTTGGGTTTACAAATTTATAGTCTCTAATGAAATAGGTTGAGGAGGGGAGAACTGTTTGTCTCAAGTTGGTCATTCAGAATTATATCTGTGTTTTTTAATTTGTTGATTTCCATAGATTCTATCTAACAAGGATAGCTTAAGGCCTTTATTTTGAATGTGAAGAATTTTAAATTTGTCATTAAAAGAATGATTATGATCTAGAAGGTGAAGTGTGTATGTCGAATCTGTTTTTCTATTCTTGAAAGCCCTTTTATGTTCTGCTATTCGTTTATCAAAGTTTCTACCAGTTTGACCGATGTAAGTTTTTGGGCAGTCGCCACATTGGAGTTTGTATACACCACTATTTAAGTGTTTTTTATTTTGGCTCTTGTTATTTTTAATATATTTGCCTAGGTTGTTATTTGTTCGGAAAGCTGGTGTTATTCCTTTGTTTTTTATGTGTTTGGCAATTTTTGTTGTTATTTTGCCTGTATATGTAATCGAGCAGAAGGTACTGGGTTTTTCTCTGGTGGTGGAAATACTAATTTCAGGGCTTTCTTGTGTAGTTTTTGATTTAACATTTTATTAATTGTTTGTTCGTTGTATCCGTTGTTTACTGCTATTTGTTTAATTATATTTAATTCTGTCTCAAAGTTGTCTTTTGACATCGGAATTTCTGTTAATCTATGTAACATACTATGATAAGCTGCCAGTTTATGTTGTGTTGGATGGGATGACTGTGTATAGTCGTGTCAGTATGGGTAGGTTTATGAAATATGGAGAAGTCATGTTTGTTTTGAAGTCTGCTAATTTTTAAATCTAAAAAATTTATGGATTGATTTTGTTCTGTTTCTATTGTAAATTGAATCTGACTATGAACTGAATTAATATATGATAAAAATTTGTCGAGTTGCCTGTTAGTTCCTGTGAAACATACCAGTACGTCGTCTACGTATCTCCACCAATATAAAAACTGTTTGAATACGGGATGTTTTGACATCTTTGTCTCTAGATGATCCATAAAAATATCTGATAACAATGGGCTTAGAGGATTACCCATTATAAGTCCTGCACTGTTATTTGTATATATTTTATTATTAAATTCAAAGTAGTCCTGGTTTATGCAAACTTCAAGAAGATGTAAAATTTCAGATGTAATTATTGGATTTGTACTATTTTGGTCTAAAAGGTTTTTTACTAGAATAAAAGTTTCTGTAGGAGGGATTCTATTTCCACCACCAGAGAAAAAACCCAGTACCTTCTGCTCGATTACATATACAGGCAAAATAACAACAAAAATTGCCAAACACATAAAAAACAAAGGAATAACACCAGCTTTCCGAACAAATAACAACCTAGGCAAATATATTAAAAATAACAAGAGCCAAAATAAAAAACACTTAAATAGTGGTGCATACAAACTCCAATGTGGCGACTGCCCAAAAACTTACATCGGTCAAAACTGGTAGAAACTTTGATAAACGAATATCAGAACATAAAAGGGCTTTCAAGAATAGAAAAACAGATTCGACATACGCACTTCACCTTCTAGATCATAATCATTCTTTTAATGACAAATTTAAAATTCTTCACATTCAAAATAAAGGCCTTAAGCTATCTTTGTTAGAATCTATGGAAATCAACAAATTAAAAAACACAGATATAATTCTGAATGACCAACTTGAGACAAACAGTTCTCCCCTCCTCAACCTATTTCATTAGAGACTATAAATTTGTAAACCCAAACCAAAATAGATCACTTGAGAAAGGCAATCAGCCGAAACAGCTGTAGTGATAATATTTAAAATAAATTTTGTGGAAGTTTGAAAAACAAAGTTTTCAGTGTTTTTTCCGGTACAAAGTAACGGTCGAATCCATCAATTATTCAAGATATGAAAATGGTTATAGCTACTTATATTCACAGTTACCCACAAAATGAACTCATAAAAAACTTTTAAGACTTTAGTTTTGTGAAGTTTTTGATCGTACGACCTACCAAAAATTTTAAGTTACTGATGTTAACTACTTTTTAACAGATTTACTGTTAAGAAACTGATATACGGATTAAAACATAAAGATATTGAGGAAAATATAAAAGTAGAATGAATTGAAATGAAACAAAAAGTATGTTAAAAATGTGTAAAATACTTTATTCTTAGTTGAGCACTTTCGGCTTACAAAACTGTTTGAATACAAAAATTACCAAACACATAAAAAAGAAAGGAATAACACCAGCTTTCCGATCAAATAACAACCTAGGCAAATATATTAAAAATAACAAGGGCCAATATAAAAAACACTTAAATAGGGTGTACAAACTTCAATGTGACGACTGCCCAAAAACTTACATCGGTCAAACTGGTAGAAACTTTGATAAACGAATAGCAGAACATAAAAGGGCTTTCAAGAATAGAAAAACAGATTCCACATCCGCACTTCACCTTCTAGATCATAATCATTATTTTAATGACAACTTTAAAATTCTTCATATTCAAAATAAAGGCCTTAAGCTATCTTTGTTAGAATCTATGGAAATCAACAAATTAAAAAACACAGATATAATTCTGAATGACCAACTTGAGACAAACAGTTCTCCCCTCCTCAACCTATTTCATTAGAGACTATAAATTTGTAAACCCAAGCCAAAAATAGATCACTTGAGAAAGGCAAATATTGTTGCATAAATGAATTTCCATCAAGTAACGGTTCGAATCCATCAATTTTTTTTTCTTCAAACGTTAAAAGTTTTTAACAAAAACATCAGAAAGTACAATAAAAGTTTTTGTGTATTTGTTTTTTAAAACAGTAAATTTTCTCTATATTCATAATTAACTAAATTTTCTAACTTGATTGCATATTTGTTGTTTTCAATAGTGTTTGTTTCAAAGAGAACTTAGGTTAGGCAGTTATGTTTTTATAATATTTGATAATTGTATTGATATTTGATGTGATATTTGAATACTTTGTCCTTAATGACACAGTAGAGGTTACACAAAGAACGGTATTAGGCTCGGGCTTCAGTCTGGTGGAGGTTTCTTGGTCGGGACTGGTACTACAGCTCAAATACAAAGAATCAGTTAGAGAAGTATTGAAGATAAAGGGAAGAGAAGTTAGAAGATAAAGAGAAGAGAAGTTAGAAGATAAAAACCAGATATATAATTGGGTACCACCGTATTTTTAGAGGAACAGGGAAACCAGAAAGAAAATTTATTATGATTGTGCGATACACACTTAATACTTTAACACATATACACTGTTTATATGATAAATCAAATAGTAAGATAAATCAATAATAATGTCTGAAAGAGATACACCATGCACAAAAATATAAATTTATATGATAACAAAAAAAAATAAAAGGCAAATAGTTATCAACAAAATTATATTGAGGTATACTTAAGTAAATGCACTATAACAACTTTTACTGAACAGTTAGCACGAGATAAGTTATCGCACAATTTATTATTGAATACAACAAAAAATATCGTTTTAAAAAATATATCTGAATAATGTAGTATTCTCAAGAATAGACAAAAAAGGAAGGAATATTATAATTGTATCTACGTCAATATTCTTCAAATAAGTGATTTTTATACATTGAGAATACGTAAACATTTACTAACTTTTTGAACGTCATCACCACAAATCTATACATAAATATAACCCTACATTAATATAAAACAAATTTCGTAAAATAGTTTCGAAACACAATTCAGATTTCTGCTTATAATCTGAGCCTTCTAAAAATTGCGAGGCAAATAGACGTTGATAAAAGATGTTAAAAGAGACATGAGGAATCTAAAATTTGCATTCCACGACATGTCTTTTATAACTAAGCAGAAATCCTTAGCGCTAGCGACATCAACGTCTATCAACGTTTGTTTGCCTTGCAATTTTTAGAAGGCTCAGATTATAAGCAGAAATCTGAATTGTGTTTCGAAACTATTTTACGATTTTTGTAATTAGATGTCGCTAGCGCGTCCGTATTGAAGCCATGTTATTGTTGCTTCTTAAAAGGCAGAAAATATTAATTTTTCACGTTGAGAACTCCTATGAATAGCTGTTCTGACGAGACCTATTAGGTCGAAATACGTATCAACAGATACATAGGATTTGTTTGCGTGAAATCAAATATTTGCTGCCTTTTTTCATTTTATTCGGATTTACTCTGTGTGAGTACTAGAAGCACAATTCGCTAAGGATTTCTGCTTAGTTGTAAAAGACATGTCGTGGAATGCAAATTTTAGATTCCCCATGTCTCTTTTAACATCTTTTATCAACGTCTGTTTGCCTTGCAATGTTTAGAAGGCTCAGATTATAAGCAGAAATCTGAATTGTGTTTTGAAACTATTTTACGATTTTTGTAATTAGATGTCGCTAGCGCGTCCGTATTGAAGCCATGTTATTGTTGCTTCTTAAAAGGCAGAAAATATTGATTTTTCACGTTGAGAACTCCTATGAATAGCTGTTCTGATGAGACCTATTAGGGTCGAAATGCGTATCAACAGATACATAGGATTTGTTTGCGTGAAATCAAATATTTGCTGCCTTTTTTCATAAAACAAATTATTCGTAATTTTTACGCATATATTATCCCGTAAGTTTATACTGATAATAGTTCGTTCGGTAGGAGCTAACCATAAATAGCAAAGTCACTGAACTGAAGTCGTAAATCAACTTCTTACGATTTAGGTAAAAATTTCGGTACTCACAATTGGATGCAGATTGCATTTTACTTAGCTGGCAGCCAATAGGCACAGATAATGACGTATTTCATAGAACGGTTTCAGTCATAAAGGTACTTGATGTGTTGCCCTCGCAACAGGTACATGGAGACTGCTCAAGCAACGTGGGTAAGTCAGGTACGGTAACGAATTACGATCTTCAATCCGCAATCTCTCAAATTCATTTAGGCAGACGAAAAGGAAGAACGAGAAGCAGCCGAACAAGAACAGCACACAGTAGTAATACAGGTAGTAGTAAATAGTAGAGACGACTAGCAATAAGAATAGTAGAGACGAACAGTAGAGACGAATGTAGAGACGAACGGCAAACAGAAATGACTTCGTTTCTTCGAATAGGAAGACGCCTGTTTGACAAAAGAGAAAATAGTTAATATAGGAAGCACTGCGTGAAGATATATAGATAAGGGTGAATTGAAGATACACTTACCGCCGTTTGATGGAGACAAACCACTTGTCACAGGAACCAACTCAGAAAATGAGCTCGAATTCTGATCTTAGACAAGCTTAGAATAAAAAAGAGTGGGAGTATTGGCCGAAGAGTGCCACGCAAAAATGGTACTTAAATGGCAAGGCTAGTGGGGTCGTTTTTGTAACCTAACCACTTTCTCGTGACAGAAATTATTTTTTCATCAAAAACCAACATCTTCGTTTTGCTTGGAAGGTAAGCAGGGTACTCGACTGAGTTCTTTGTTACCAGAAGGGTTTCTATTTAACAAATGATAAATAGAAAAGCAGGGAACATTTGGCAAATTGTTTCGTTGTTAAAAAAAGGCATGACAAACCACTCGGTGCTTTTGGATTATTTTTAAGGCTCTAGCAAAATATATAGACATAGGCAGCGTGAAAGTAATTTTCTAAGGGAATAATTTAAAGAAATTTTAAACATGCTTCAACTTTATTTAATTAGTTTCTGATATTTATGATATTTAATCTTTAACATATATTTTCATATAGTGAATGGGACCATTTTTTATTTTTTGTGTTATTTGCATTATTTTTTCATTGTATGAATATTCGATTTTTGTTTTTTGGGAGAATTATTCTCTTTTCTGGTTCTTTTTATTGTTTCGTACCTATTCTTTCTTGTGTTTCTCAGCCCTATGAATGATTCCGCCCATAGTAATTACGTTTAAGTAATTTTACTCATAGTAATTAGTGTTTTACGTCTTAATAAATTAGTTTACTATATATGGTACAGTATTTCTAAGTATTTAACCGTTTTTTATTAATAAAATCCTTTCCCTGTCATCATTAAGTCATGTGATAATAACTTTTAATATATTGAGATGAAATATTGAGCACTGAAATTCGTTATCAGTTTTGTTGGTTTTTGTTTGTATTCAACGGAACATATCTCGTTTCGTTGTTTCTTTGCATTTACTTGCATCCTTTATTCCCCTGTTTTCCTTTGATATTGCATACTGTGTAAGTAAAAAAAAACAATATATTGTTCTATGTAGTTTTACAGTGGACAGTTTTCGGCTCCTGGTTTACATTTTTAAATTGAATTATTTTACTCCTGTTATCTTATCATATCAAGCATCGTATAAAACCGCATATAATCAACTAATGAACTCTGAACTGGGCTAGTGTGACAAAATTGGGGCATACGCTTAATCATCAAGTAATTGCGTGCGAAATGCAACCACATTTTTCTTTTCTAACTTGATTTATTGGTCTTATTTGGCTTACTTGATTAATTAACTGCAGTACTTTATAGGCGTATAGTTAGTTATAGGTATGTCTTAAGGGTAACAAATAGTAGTAGTCTTTGATATATTAGTGTCCATATATGGTTACTGGTAAGGAGCTCAGGTTTTATTTAGAATATGTAGAATTTTATTTTCCTCATACATAAAACAAAACGTTCTAAAAGATTTTTATAATATTAAAACTGTTTCACTAATCGTAAAATAGTGTCGAAACACAATTCAGATTTCTGCTTTATAATCTGAGCCTTCTAAAAATTGCAAGGCAAACAGACGTGGATAAAAGATGTTAAAAGAGACATGGGGAATCTAAAATTTGCATTCCACGACATGTCTTTTACAACTAAGCAGAAATCCTTAGCGAATTGTGCTTCTAGTACTCACACAGAGTAAATCCGAATAAAAATGAAAAAAAGGCAGCAAATATTTGATTTCACGCAAACAAATCCTATGTATCTGTTGATACGTATTTCGACCTAATAGGTCTCGTCAGAACAGCTATTCATAGGAGTTCTCAACGTGAAAAATCAATATTTTCTTGCCTTTTAAGAAGCACAATAACATGGCTTCAATACGGACGCGCTAGCGACATCTAATTACAAAAATCGTAAAATAGTTTCGAAACACAATTCTGATTTCTGCTTTATAATCTGAGCCTTCTAAAAATTGCAAGGCAAACAGACGTTGATAAAAGATGTTAAAAGAGACATGGGGAATCTAAAATTTGCATTCCACGACATGTCTTTTACAACTAAGCAGAAATCCTTAGCGTGAGTGGAACCTCTTTATACTGTGAAGTTGGGAAATTTCAAATGACTCAAACTGATAATTTGGAATTACTAATCCTTTCATTGTTATGATTCTTTGGCGATTTTAGAATCTTAGGACTGGAAACGTATTTGAATGCAAGCTGTCGGCGCCGTACAGATTATTAGATGGTACAAAAGAATTTTATAAATCTAAACTAATATACAGTTTAATATAATGATATAATACAAAAATAAAATAAAAATATTTAATATTGTTGTTATGAAATAAATAGTTCAAAATAAATATCTAACGGAACTTTTTATAATTGCAGAAATTTGGCAAAGCGGTCTAAAAAATAATATCGTGAGAATTACTTTAAATGACTTTATGGGATATGTCTCACAAAAAAAGAAAAATTGACAGACAATAAATAAATTGTAACGTGAATGTTTGCAATATAAAATTATCATTTTATTGCCGTTCAATGTTAATTATAAAAAAGCTTCTTGTCGATAATTATTTATGGGTGCAAACGATTAAATTTTATGTGAAATTTGTTATTTTCCGCATTAAGCTTTACGTATGTCGGTTCAGCACAAAGAATATCGGTATTCACGGTAAGATTTTGTATGTCAATGAATCGTAGTGAACGTCATAATAAAACAGATTTTTTTCAAGGAAAATATGAACACTGAAGCACAACAAAAAAGATTAGATACAATTGAATAAGACGAATATTGAGTAGAAATATTTTTCTTTGCTTCTTGTATTAGGTACATTTTTCCTGCTACGACACACAACTTCTTTATAGAGGTCCAACCTTTATCCCTCCTGGAGATCTGCATCTGAAAGGTTTTAGAGCATATCTGTGTTTATTCTCTCATTTAAAGTATATTATATATTTAGATTTGTTCTTATCTATAGTTCTATAATATTTCTTATCATATTCGGTCTGGTACAGTCTTACTACGTGTTAGAAGTTTTATTTTGTATGTCTGTATGTCAATGATGGTAAATCTGGACTCATGGAGGGAGCTTAGTTTGCAGTTTTTACAAACTAATTTCTTATGATTTTGAATTGATATTAATATTATTTTAGTGATTTTCCAATCGCTTGGACGTAAGTAGCTTGCTTCTAAGACATAATGAATTGGTGCAGAAGGCGTGACAGTAACATGAGGCAATCGTATTTCTACAATTATACGTTTAAGCTAACTATACCTGTAGCTTTTTTATTTTTTGTTATATGTAGGGCTAGTCCTTTCATATAAGTTTTATCTGGTACTTTTATTTCAATTGTTACCGTCCTGTACTGCTGATATAACTATCTCATACTATGTATTCTCATTTAGTAGATGTCTTGTTTTCTTTCTTTTTGTTTAGTAATATCTTTATAATTTCTCCATTTGGTGTATGTCAACTATTGATATTGTTGTCAGTTACATACTACTAAATGCGACCCTGTGCAATAGACAAATCCAGAAGTCTTGTAATTAGTAATTGTAATACTTGTAATAAAGTGAGTTTTGAGTAAAAACAAGATGCACTTCATTTAATCTCTAAACCTACAACAACCACTGTAAAAAACCCAGAACAGCGTAAAAATATGAAAATGGTCTAATCTATATAGTTCTCTACATATTTTAGTGTTTCCTACCTGTCCCACCTATTTATTAAGATTGCACAAGTTACTTGACAGTTATAAAGCTGTCAGCCAATAAATTAAGAACAGCACAGAGAGCCATCGAACGAGCTATGTTATGAGTATTTCTGAGAGGAAATGAGGACGTGCGAAGCAGGACAGTTCATAGTAGAGGAAGTTCACAAAAACGGTGGCTAGACGATGTCAATGTAAAAGTGAGATAAACTAAGCATAAATCAAAGAATAGTGGAGAACACAGAATTCTTAAATAATCTGTTCAGTATAAGATTATTAAAAGTTACAAAATGTCTTGTCCTTTTTCCTGAAGACCTAAAAAATAGCACAAATAAAAAAAGATAAATACAATTTCCTGTTCTCACTATTACAGTTTTAAAACACTGAAATCCAAAAATTGGATGCTAATGTAGGTGTAACAAAAACCAAAATAATTTTATTTCCTGTTAAATTTTTTCACATGCGAAAAATCATGTCATTTTTCGCTATATTATTAACTATCCTTCTATCACAATTTTACAATTATTATCTTAGTCCAACCCTTAATAACCCTTCCTATTCACATTTTAACTCTACTCCATTACAAATACAGACAGTTTTAAGATAGCAAAGAAGAAAGATTTTCTCTTGATTTGACTCCCGCTAGGGCAAGTCGTGCCCTCTTAATTGTCCGCTACCGCTAGGGACAGTCTCTCTCTCTCTCTCTCTCTCTCTCTCTCTTCGCTTATCAAGAATAACAGCATCTCTCTTGGCTGTTTTCTATCGCTAATTATCTCTCTCCCGCTTTACTTACGCTAAAAATACCGCATATATATTGTGGTCCTTCGAGTCGGATCGCAATCATAATCTCTCTCTATCTCTCTGTCTCACATCGTGATTCTACATAGTGTGACACACCCTTTTTATACATATTGTGGTCTTAATTCAAGCCGGATCTCAACCAATCTCTCTTATATCTCTCTGTCTCACATCTTGATTCTACATAGTGTTTTACACTTTTGAATCATATGTAAATCCTTATTCTCTCTGTTTTATCTCATGCTCGATTGAACATATTTTGATTCAATTCGGTTCAAAATTTTTATCTCTGCTGTAAATCTCATTAGATTTTCTTATCTTCGCAGTTATATATTTCTATATATGTGTATATGTTCCTTGATATAATGTATATACGCATGTATTGGTAAATCAATATATTGATAAATCGTTGTTTAATAATTCTTACCTGTGGAAATTTTCAATTGTGGAATTCCTATTGTTTAAGAACGTTAGAAAGTCAGTAGAAGTAAATACCCAATTAGATATCTGTGACGTAGTAAAAATTCCACCCTTTTGTCAAGTAAAAATACCATAATAATATCAACTCATTGTATTGTTCTCTGTTACGTTTCTTCTTAGGTAAAATACGTGTTTAGGTAAATAAATTGGGAATCGGTCCTATTGTTCTGCATAATAAACTTTTACAAGAATTCTCCGGTTTTATTGTCGATAATGCTGAGCATAATTGCTTTATTCAAATCGCTTAGTGACACAAACTAAATTTTTACAATAATCTCTGCTATTAGAAAATATTTGCGTATTAATTGTTTTATTAAATCAATGAAAATTATCTCTATTAGTGTTGATTTAAATTAAATTCACGATACCAAATATAATTTTCACACACAATAAAAAAAAGAAATTGATAATCTTATTACACTCTTATAATACATATTTTCTCTCTCTGCTCTTTGTACTCCTTCCAAGGGTGGCTAGTTTTTATTCTCCTTATCATTCATCTCTCTCTGGTACACTCTTATTATACTATATTTAACTATAATATAGTCTGACTAAAAATGGCAGAAACTGCAAAATATTTACGCGCAAAGCGTGCAGCGAAAACAAGCAATATAAGGATTGCTAATGTTTGCTCTGAAAACTCTATACGGTTTAAATTTGGAGTTCCTCGTAATCCCTTCTCAATTTGCGGTTGCATGAGGTAGGTATTAAAAGTGCCAAATACCATATTTATCGTCTTATGGGAGATCTCCGTTTTACCTTTGAAGTTTTTTACACAATAATTTGCCAAATCGAAGCCATTTTAAACTCAAGACCTATCACTCAGCTCTCAAATGATCCAAATGATCTCTCAGTCTTAACGTCCGGACACTTCCTTGTAGGAAAAAGCCTCACAAGTCCACCAGAACCAGATCTCTCAGAAATACCACAGAACCGTCTTTCCCTCTTTCAGCATATCTCGAAAATTCACCAAATATTTTGGAAAAGGTGGTCGGTGGAATATTTGCATATGACCCAAAGTAGGAGTAAGTGGAACATCGCTACTGATCTTTTAAAGAAAGGTGATGTTGTACTAATTAATGATGAAAAGACTTCCCCGCTCCTCTGGCCTCTGGCAAAGATCATCGAAGTGCTCCCAGGCAAAGATTCTGCAAAAACAACTTGTTGTTATCAACAAGACACTTCGTCTCAGGACCATATAACCTATGTAGGGTCATACGTCGCCATGTTACCAATTCCAACGGTAACTTAAACATCCTAATTTGTAATTATATACAGATTGAACGAAATAAATTCGGAACATAGGAATATAATGTATTTCGGCTCAATTCTGCTGTAGGTGGTGGCCAACAAAATATTGTCAAATAATTATATTATAAAAAATCCAATACTTCAGCGGGCTGCTGGATTCTGAACTCATAAAAATTGAAAGCTACACATAAATCTACGATTTATGCTGTCCAAACCAGTTATGGTCCGAGGAAATGAAGCATTTCACCTCGCAATTTTTTCGTGCTCCCTGGATTTACTTGAAATTTACAGAAGGTAGGTAATAGCCTAAGGGATCAAAATCTATATCGAACCAAAGTGCGCCAAAGAATAGGGGGTGCTTGCCACCCCATCTCCGGGGTTGAAAATTTTTTTTACGTTTTAACTACAGTTTCGATTAAAAAAGTGATTCTAAACAAAAAATGTGCTATAGATTTTTTTTATAAAAGGATATTTTTCAAGTTATCCGCGATTGTAAAGTAATAACTTTTAGACGAAAAAATCCACGTTTTTAATCGATTTTTCGCGAATAATTCGAAAATGGTGCATTTTATCAAAAAAATTGTAGAAAACAAATTTCTAGCTTTTAAAAAGACAAATACAATTCATTTTTTAAAATGTTTTTTGGGATATAATAGGAACCGAAATACGGCCTATCAATGTTCAGCGGTTTTCTTCAAATGCCAAATTTGAAAGATTCAAAATCAAATATCGGGAAAATGATGCATTTTTGGAAGAAAAACTCACAAAACCTTTTTTAAAGAGCATAAATAGACCTATCATAAAAAAGACTCTAGCTCAAAAATTGAGTGAGTTATGATGAAAATAAGGTCAATACCTCATTTTTTACGAAAAAATCGAAACAACACCCTAACCTCCTCCATAATTAAAATCGATCTTTACTCTTCTGAAATTCCCTTTGTACATGTATTGTTAATACGTCCAAGAAGTTTGACCCATTTAAAAATGCTTTGTGTTAGAAAAAGTACAGCTTAAAGCGAGAAACGATTTACAATTTCATATTTTTTACCCTTCTTTTTTTAAATATGCCCGAAAATACTGAATATATGAAAAAAATACAAATTACCAAATTGTAGCATTTTTTAATGACTAAAATTATCCTTCATTTAGATTTGTTGTACAATGAATATTTGGCGAGATATAGCCGTTTAAAGCATCGATTTACGATCAAGCACCATCTTTTTCGAGCCCTTTAAACTCACCCCATTTAAAAACCAAGGGTTCCAAAAAGATTTAATTCACAGATCCTTGTAGAAAATTATTTTTTGGCAATGCAAAAAAGGATGCGGTGTTTCATGTGGATGCAGAAAAGTTGGTTTAATACTGTAACTCTACTTGTTCTGGGTGCTCAGGTGAAGGGTGCAATAATAGTCCACCAATAATTGAAGATGAGGATGACATAGTATCACGATGAAGATGTAATTGATGACGAATAAAATTAATATTATAATTGTTTTACCTATAAATGTAAATATTTTCTACTATTTATAGTAAATGTATAAGAATATATGGTGCCTTTTTATGTTGATAAATTTTTTTGTATTTAATTCTACTTTTTTCAATTTATATCTTATAAATTAGTTTATAAAAACTGCAATGTTGTAAAGGGTGATTTTCAAAAGTTGAAAATTTGCAAAATTTTGGCAAAAAATTGTTTTCACCTATAGCACTCATAACAATTGATTTTTAAGGGTTGAAAATGTATGAATTTGTATTTTAAAGTATAAAAAAATCAATATTTAACTAATCCAAACCAAATTTCACTCATCTTAAGATTTATAATATTATTTTACAATTTTTGAAAATTAGGGGTAGTTTTCATCCCTAAGAACAATCAGGGTTCATCGCATGTACATAAACTATAAAGCAGAGGGTGAGTTGAGCTTAAGTCCAAATTTTTATGCAAATCGTTCCAAGGTGAAATCATTTTCTTCGCATTACTAATTTTTTTATATTAATCTCTAATAAGGGTCGCTTTTTAAGGGTTGAAATATGATGGAACTTTATTCAAAAGCACGAAACTATCATTATTTAATTAATTCAAACCAAATTTTACCCATATTCAGGTTTAATATGTTATTTTATAATTTTTGACAATTACGGTAGTTTTCACCCCTTAGAACAATCAGGGTTCGTCGACATGACATAAACTATAAAGCAGCGGGTGAATTGAGCTTAAATCCAAATTTTTATCCAAATCGATCCAAGGCGAAATCATTTTTTTAGAATTAGTAATTTTTTTACATTAACCTCTAACAAGGGTTGCTTTTTAAGGGTTGAAATATGATGGAAACTCTATTCAAAAGTATAAAATAATCATTATTTAACTAATTCAAACCAAATCTACCCATATTCAGGTTTAATATGTTATTTTATAATTTTGACAATTAGGGGTAGTTTTCCACCCCTAAAACCCTTCAGCGCACTTCGGTTCGATATAGATTTTGATCCTTGGGCTATCACCTACCTTCTGTTAAAATTTCAACTGGATACATGCAGGACGAAAAAATTGCGAGGTTTTAAACTTTTTTCGAGATTCATTTCCTGAACTATTATCGTTTCCTTAGACAAACCCGTCTTACGCAAACAACATTGTTGTGAGACAGATAGTTGAACGATATTTTATACAATGTCTATACCCAGGTATGGATTTATTTTTGTCCAAGTTTTATATTGGTCCACTATTTCAAATGCAGTTCAAACAGACATGTATTAAATTGTATGTTCCGTTTTAATTTGGTTCAATCTGTAAATGTAAAACAACTATAAATTTGACGAGTTTTGACCCATATATTTTGGTGGCTCATAGCATGATACCCCGTTAACACTGATGATGGAGTTAACATTCCGAAAACGTTCTGTAATGTAATTGAGATAGCCCGTTTGGGCATTTTATTATATACACTTTATAAAGATTTGAATATAAAATTTTTTTGTGATATATTGTATACAGCCAGCTACAGGAACTTAGTTTATATCAATTATTGTTTCTGTAGCCAGCCACAGAATCAATAATATGTAATTTTCCCTCTTTTTATTTTAAACTGTATAGCCCCACATCAATACTTTATTACTCGTTTAAAACTTCGTGCAACGTCAAAGCTTTAGATATCAAAGCAACTGCGGTGTAAGTATTGCTTATATTTATATCCATTTTACTGTGGATTCGGCATAGTAAAACAGTAAAAAGATTTTACGAGTCGTTTTGGTCTGCTTTTCCCGTAAAATTGGCTGCACTTTCGCAATAAACAAGACCAATAAGTAAGAAATTGGAAGAGTTTCCGTAAAAGTTTCAAGCATCGACCGTGTCTAACTTAGAATCTCATTCTAAAGCATATTTGATGCTGTATAATGTCTTGCCAGAGGTGGATTTCGTTGTATCTTAGTAAATTTATTGCGCAAATAAATAAGCATAATAAAAAAAATGCAATTGAATGATCTTGTGTTCAAATTTTCAATTAAACATTTTTTTTCATTCGAAAGTTTGTTGCATCAACCCTTAGACTTATAAGCGACATTTGACCATCAAAGGGCTGCAAAATTTTGGCTGATCGGCACTATACGCAGTAATGCGCAGGTATGGAATGACTCTGAACACAAAAGATCGAAAAATCATGATTGTCACTAAGAACAAGATTGAAGACGAAACAATCTATGTTAAAAGAAAAGTTTTAGGGAATGCTACAGGTAAAAGTCGCAGGGTGCTAAATCTGGGAATAGGGCGGGTGCTCCATGACTTACTTGGCTTTTGAGCTGCACCTTGTTTTCATGGAGTATGCAGACGTTCTTTTTCCACATTTTGGTCTTCTCTTTGTGAATTTTTTTAGGTCCTTAATAAAATCTTGACAAGAATTGCCTTGCGTTTTAGAGTACCAGAACAAATGTAGTTCTTCTGAATCTTCTGTTCCACTGTTAGGAGTCGGAACACAAGCTTAGCACAAGTAGAATGTGTCTCACAGATACTTTATTAATTTTCACATGTTTAGCAATACGATAATAATCTCTAATACTTAATCGACTGAGTTTTCGAACCAATCTGAGAAATCTTTAAACGTTCTAGTTGCTTTTTGACATAATAGGCCGCCCTGTAACTCCACATTGTTGCAACCCTGTTGCAACGATTGTACAAAATAGAGTATTTGAATGGTCATTTAAATATGGAGTTACTACAAATGAAATGATAACTTTTTATGGTAAAATAGTTGTCAAAAGTAATAGTTTTAAGTACCTAGGATCCATATTACCTATTGGGAAGCAGTGTGTGTGTTGTGTAACAGAAAGAGTCCAACGAAACTGAAAGGAACATAAAACAGCCATAAGACCAGCTATGATGAATGAAAACTTAATGTTGGGGAGTTAAAAAAAAAGAAGAGCAAATGTGGCTGAAATAATAATGCTTAGATGTATGGGTGAAGTAACAAAAAGGGATAAAATTAAGAATTAGTGTATTGGAAGCGGCACCAATTGATGCCAAAATGAGATAACATATGTTAAGATGGTTCGGGCATGTTTAATGTAGATACGTCAATTAGGTAGAATATGTCGGTAAAACGGTTTGGTATTGACCCAATTGTGTCAAGGACGTTTACTTTTCATCGTACAAATTGAGTTGTGTGTTTAGAAAATGGATGGTGGCTGGTAAGTTGTAGCATTTTCAATTTCATTGATTCTTTGAAGTATATTGCAATCTCCTCGTATATGCAATATATTGGAATCACCTTATATATTGTTTAAAAAATAAAATGAAGATTTTTTCCGTGTTTGTTAGTTCGTATCTTTCAAGTTGAAATACGCAAAAGTGTTTTCAGTAATTGTATTTCCATTGCTAGATGTTGAAATAAACTATTTTAGAGTTGTTTATTATTTTAACTTTGTCGGCAATTTCTTTAATGGTTTTATTCGAAGTCGCATTATAATTTTATACGTTGTAGAAGTGAAATCTTTTACGTATTAATTTCGTTGTGTTTTTGTTAGTCAGCTTTTGTTTTATTTTGAAGTTATACGAACGAATTTTTAAATTCGTCATTCATACTTGGGTCTTCGTATTGTCAGGTATGGGTCCGAATTCGTCTTCGAATTCGTGTTTATCCTGTTTTGGCCTTTTAGTGGAAATATGTGGCAGTAGAAAAAATAATTAGTATGGTGTACCAGAGCATGGTACAATTTTGAAGACATATATAGGATGTCCCACCAGCTTTTTTTGTTCGTTTGCCTGCTTAATTCCAACCGCGTCTACGTCAGATCTTCGTTCCAGTATAGAATTCGTTTCCCCTTGTTCCAGAGTTTCGTCCTAGGAGCTCCAATCCAGAGATGTAACAAGTTTTTTTTTCTTTTCGTTAAGTGGAAATATGTGAATCCAGGTAACTGTTTTATTGTTTGTTTAATTTTAAAAGTAAAGACAGATATTTTTTTAGTACAATAATTGCTTTGGTTAAAATTAGAAATTGTAACATTTAAAATTGTAATGCGGTAACATTTGTAAGTTGTATGTAGTATCTCCAACTCCTGGAGTTTGTAAGCGGATGACACACGTAAGTTTTTTATATCTTGTATTTCTCCAAGTTGTAACTGTTTGTGGTGACACAAAAATAATGTTAAATTTTGTTCTCTTAACATTTTATTTATTTTTTTGAACTAACCCTTTTTTGAGCTTTATTTGAAAAATATGTTTTTGATGTTTTATAATTATTCCCCCCCAAGTGGGCGCCCTATATTAAATTCCTTGAGGTGTTTCCTGTTTATTTTTATTTTGTTTATCCAAGAGATTAAGTACCCCTTTATTTCATTTTTTGTAGTTGCCCCAATCCAACCCCCTTATCTTTTACTTATCCACGATTCAGCTCTCCTAACAAACCTGAGTGCCGTTTGCACAAGTAGCGATTATTTTGCTTGCCTTATCTCCACCACCAATAGTTCTTCCTCAATTTTCTACACCCCTGTGTGAATAAACCCTTTGGTAAGCAGAAATATCTTCGTTACAAAGTAAGTGTTGTCAGAGTGTTGGAGGGTTGACGTGTATTACTGACTTCATGTTTGTATAAGCGATATCTGGGAGAATTAGCAGGGTGATTATCTCGACAGTTTGAGCATCATGAAGCATTTGCTCTGGGACAAGCAATCGATTTGTGTTCTTGTTCACAATTGGGACAAATCTTATTTTGGCCACGTTCGTTGCTGGGATGTCCACTTTTCCTACAAAAAGCACTTAAATAAAGATTTATCAAAATAAAGCTTTTGCAACAACTGGTGCAGAAGGGAGAGTATAATGATATATTGTAACGTATTTATTTAAAATAATACTAGAAAAACATGAAATTAAATTTAAATTAAAATTTGTAAATTTTTAACTTTTTTAATTTTAAAATTTCTGCCATCTCTGTAATTTTTCCCTAAAATTATTTCTTTGTATGCTCTGATTTGAGTTGAGCCCTTTTCTTAACTTTTTCTGTAGATATACATTCTGTGCTAATTGTTTGCTGTTTAATTTTTTCGTCTTTTGTTTTATTTCCGTTCCTTTTAATGCGTCTTCTTCTCATTATGTTTATTATTTCGTTTCTTATTAAGGTATGTTTCCTTTTAGTTTGCTTCTTTCTTTTTATTTTAGATCAATTAGTGCCTATCAGTTTTTAAAATTTCTCCAAGCATCTTCTATTATCTCTCCTAAATAATTCTTTGTGTCTACTTTGCTGTTAGTATATTCCTGATATTATTTTTTCTGTCATCATCAGATATCTGAAACTCAGGAAAAATCCCCTCGCTTAAAACTAGCAAAAGCAAATGATCAGCCTCAAAACTAAAAATTGCACTGCTGAGCTATGTCTATGAACTGTTGGCACGCTTAATCTACACCACCATTAGTAGAAACATTTTTAAATTGATACTTATTGAGCAGGCAGGGTTCAGACCATACCGCAGTTGCACAGATCAGATCCTATCCTTAGCAACACATATTGAAGCAGGTTTTCAAAGAAAGCTAAAAACATCCGTTGCTTTCATTGACCTATCAACTGCATACGATATCTTCTAGAGACAAGGACTAATCTGCGATATAGTCCGTGGCATCTGGTGTCAAAAAATAACTAGAATCATTGATAGCATGGTCACCGACAGACCCTTTCAAGTCACAAAGGCAATTTTGAAAGTGTTTAAATGAATTTAAAAAAGCAATTAACTGCCACAGGGATCTGTTTTGCTACACCCACGATTTAAATTAACAAATGACCGTACCATTATGGCAGAATACTTCCGCAAATGGAGGCTAAATCTTAATAAAATGATCTAAATGTGCTGTTTCCATCTAAATAATGCCCAAACCAAAAAAAATTCCCCGTTCACTTAGAAAAAAGACCACTGATTCATAACTCAACAATAAAATGTCTTGAAGTAACTCTTGCTACAAGTTTTAGTTTTAAATGAACACCTACAAAGAACGCCAATTAAATCAGACAATGCGAATGATCTCAGGTACCACTAGACCAACACTGACCTATTGGCTTCCCATGGTGAGTGACATTCTACCACTAAAAAAACGGAAGTCATTCTCGTCTTAGAGAATATAGAAACATCCAGGCTAACCAGTAAATATCCATCCACCACGACAAGCTTAATATCGAAATTAATAAATTGCGCTCCAGATATCCTCCATCGTTAAAGGCCATCTCCTTCTTCTTTAAGTTCCATCTTCATCGAAGGTTGGAAATTATCATGGCTATGCTGACCCTGGTGACTGCCACCTCCTTACAATCAGGAATATTTTAGTGTCACCAACGCCTGGAGAAGATAATGGGAGAGCGACTCACTATAAGAAGTACAGCAAATGGCCTATATTGATCAGAAACCGCCAGACTTTAAACTGTTCCCCAATACATGGACAACGCTGAACAGAATAAGAACAAGTAGCGGAAGATGTGCTGATACTTTACATACATAGGGAAAAGCCCTTACTCCTGAGTGTGATTGTGGTATGCAACGACAGACTGTCCGTCACATTTTTAAAGAATTCCCCTGGAGAAGAAGAAAGTTTCCTGGATTTTCTTTTGTAATACTGCATGTAACGTTTTCTATTGTTTTTAATGATGTGTTCTTATAGTATACTCTATGCTATTTAAATACATCTGTCATTGTGCGCACCATTCCTGTTAATTAAATAATAATTATTAATCTTTATCTTACTCATTTATATTTTCTACATCTTCTTAAAGTTAATCCTAAAATTTATAAAAATTTTAATTAAAGTTTAATAAGATTTATTCCTCTAATTGTTTTAAATTTTCATTTGTATCTGAATATATTGCCGTTATTGGTAAGTTTCATGAATACTAACTATTATACCTATTTTGAAAGTGCATGACCAACGTACAGGTGGGAATATATCTCGTCACGGATCTGCGTATTATTTCCTATGTCTAGAGTCATAAAAGACGGGGCACAAATATGTAATCTTCTATAAAAGCGCTTGTAAATCCAAATAGGGTATCCGGCATATGAACGTTGTTATCTCGAAAAAACAAAGAAACATACAGCTGGCGGTACATTTAATTTTATAACTATTGCAGCAGACTTTGCATATTTCTAATTCAAACGCAGGCCGACGACGCAGCTTCTACTTCTCAAATTCGATTTAATATGTTGTTTGGTGCCGGTGTTGCCAGAAGTATTGGAATTTCAGAAATTTATGTATATTAAGGATTTGTTCTACTCACTACTTTCATAGAGTTCAATCTAATAAAGGGCCGTAAGGATAATATAACAACAGGTTTTTGGACGCTAGAATTTGCTCACAGAAAATGAAGTTGCAGGAAAATACAGAAAAGAAATAATCAACAGATACTAAACTCCCATTTTCCTTATAAATATAGTCGCAGATAAATATGGTAAAGATCCATGTTACAGAAAACAATAATTATCGACTATATATCGCAACACAACCATCAAGAGTGGTAAGCTCTTTCTTCTATCGCAAGAAACAACAGGATTAAAGCCGGCAACAGATATCTTTATGCCCTCCAAAACCTTATAAAATTAAAACAACTAACACGACGTACGAAGATACAGGTCTATGAAACAATCATACGACCAGTTGTGATGTATAGGAAGCGAAACGTGGACAATAACAAAGGCAAACGAAGAGAGACTATGTGTTTAGGAAAGAAAAATCCTAAGAAAGATCTTTGATCCTGTGCTGGATGAAGCATCAGGACAATATAGGATGAGAACTAACAAAGAGGCTCGAAGAGCTTTACCAAGACGCCAACACCATAAAACAAATAAAGTCCAGAAGACTCCAATGGGCAGGAAACCTCAGAAGACATTCTGACGAACAAACAGTAAGACTGGTGTTGGAGGAAATCCGAACTGGAAGGAGACCACGCGGACGCCCTCGTCTTTGGTGGCTAGATAATGTAGCAGGAGACCTAAGCACTATGAGCGTGTAGAATCGGCTAAAACCCACGAAGGTTTGTAACGCCACGGAGTAATTAAGTAAGTATAATGATCGGCAACATTCGTAACGGATAGGCAAAACAAGAAGAAGAATCGTTGAAGAGATGCATAAACAACTTCCAGGATACATCGATTTTGTATCATTAAAATATTTTTTTCTTACCAATGTTTGTACGACTGTACTTTTTATAGCTTTTTTGTATATATTTTTAATCAAAATGTTGCAACAATGTCTCGTATTTAAAAGGAGTGGAAGGTTTATTTCTCTTTTATGTAAGTACACGAGATATGGCAAATTGTGGTTTTACCGAAGCCCCAGGAACAATAAAACTGTTTTATTGAGAATATGTGCTATATCTAAACATACTTATTTTACTGCAAAACTTCACGTCGTTTTCTGGTTTCCTAGAACTCCTAAATTAAACGATTCTTCATTATTAGTGGGTAGAGACGACAAGAATATTGCACTTGGTGTTTGAAAGGTTGTAAACTTGTTGCAGGTTTGTGAAATAATACGGAGAAAACAAATTAAAGCTTTTGTAAATCTGTTCTTTAGTGATAAGTTTCAAAATTTAAATTTGAAAACAGCTTTTAATCTTAAAATTGATACATCAAATAAAGAACATATTAATTTGTGCCGAAGGTTTTCAAAGTTCTCGATAATAGATCGGTCAATCACTCTCGCTGACTGGAGCGCCCCTTCTCTTTGTTTAGCTTTTTGAAAATGTGAATTAGAACAACCAAATTTATATCCACCAATAACTTAGTATCAATTGATAGTTAGCTTTGTAATTTTCAATGAATCAACATTGTCCAGCCACAGGATGTCACAGTATAATAACCATATGATACCAGCATTCCTTATAGTTGTTTAGTAGTACTTTCAGATTTAGTTTCAGTTTTATGATCATTACAAATCATAAAACTGCTTACCGTTTATAAAACAAAATCCTTCTTCTTATTCTTCTTCAAGTGCCCAGTCCATTGCGAACGTTGGCTATTAACATGGCAATTCTAATCTTGTTTGCGGCGCTTCTGAATAGTTCGACCGATGTGAGCCCGACCACTTTCGCCGATTTTGGAGCCACGAGTATCTTCTCCTACCTGGCCCCCGCTTACTGTCTATTTTCCCTGGACAATCAATTGCGTTAGATCGTACTTATCGTGTCTCAATATGTGGCATAGATATTCAAGCTTTCTTTGTTTAATTGTGCTCACGATTTCTTTCTCCTTTCCGATTCTTTGGATTACCTCTTTGTTGGTGACATGTGCGGTCCAGGATATACAAAGAATGCGTCGTTACACCCACATTTCGAACGCTTCTAATTTTTCTCGTGAGCATCTCGAGTGCAGGCCTCCACGCCATATAGTAAGATTGGAATAAATGTAGCATTTAACTAGACGTAGTTTTAGGGGAAGAGACAAATCCTTACTTATGAGGAGCTTTTTCATATTGTTAAATGCTGGTCTAGCTCATTCTATTCTCGCCTTAATTTCTGTGGCCTGTTCCCATTTTGCATTTACGTTGGTGCCAAGGTACACATAAGATTCTACATGGTCAATTAGTATGTTACTTATCCGTAATTGTCGAGCAGCTTGTTGCTTTTTGCTTATCAGCATCCACTTTGTCTTCTTGAAGTTGAGGCTCAGGCCGTATTCCTCACTAACTGAATAAACTTTTTCTATTACCTGTTATAATAATTATAATCGTCTATGGTATTGGCGAGGATCACCGTGTCGTCGGCATTTCTTATATTGTTCGTTAACTCGCCGTTTATTTTTATGCCCTCATTTGCATTTTCCATACATTTGTTAAATATTTCCTCTTCATAAAAATTGAATAGGAGCAGGGATAAAGATACACCACTGACGGACATCTCTTTTGATCTGCACACTTCCAGTGAGTTCGTTGCCAATTTTTGCTCTTGCTATTTGACTCCAGTGTAGGTGAACCACAATTCGAATGTCCTTGTCGTCAATACCTCTCTTTCGCAGAATATCTATCAATTGTTCATGATTCACATTGTCAAATGCTTTTCTAAAAACAACAAAGCACAAGTAAACGTCCTTATCAACGTTTCTACACCGTTGTATAAGCACCTGGAGAGCGAAAACTGCTTCTCTAGTTCCAAGTGCTTTCCGAAAACCAACTGCCATCTATCATATTTGACTCATATTTATCATATATTCTTCTATAAATGATCTTATTGAACGCTTTAGTGACATGATTGATCAAGCTTATAAGCCGCTAGTCATCACAGATTTGGGCATTCGGTTTCTTCGGGATTGTAATAAATGTTGACGCAGCCAGTTCTCCTGGATTTTACCGCTATTATATAGGTATGTTGTTAAAAAGTACAACTATATTATCAAGGAACTGTTTGTCTGATTTACATAGGATCTTTAATATTTCGGTGGGTACATTGTCCTGACCTGCTGACTTATATTTTTTTTAGTGCTGCAATAGCATCTTGTATCTCCGATTTAAGGATTAAAGGTCCTGTTTCTCCTTCTCCATATAGGCGATCATCAGTCCTGTCAGATGCAAATAATTTTTCTATGTATGATTTCCATCGTTTCTAAGATCGTTGATGGCTCCAAGATAAGTTTTCAATAGCTATCATTTATGCTGTTGGGTGACTTATTGAATTTCCTCTTGTTTGTCATTGATTTTATTGTTTTGTTCATATTGTAACTGTCCGTTACAATAAAAGTCCAATATTTCCGTTTGTATTGTTCTATTTCCCAGCATTCGTTGGAAAACCATTTTTGTTGGCTTCTCGAATTTTCGTTCTTATCATTTTGTGGATCTGCTGATATTTTTCAGCATTTTTAATCTTGAATTTACGTCTTTCGTCCAAAAAATTACGTCACAAAATCCTTATATTTCTAAAATCAATCAGCTTGTCACTTGAATTCTTTTGACAAATGTAATAAATGTCTTTAGTTTTAATATTATGTGTTGAATGCATCTCAACCACATAAGTTTTAAATAGAATAGTTAAACGCGAAGTTGACTTCGCGGGATAATGAGAGGGAGCAGATACTGGATACTACAGTCAATATTCAACGGAAAGATCGAGGGAAAAAGAAGAATCGGTAGGAAGGAGTATTCATGGCTCCGAAACCTTCGTCAATGGACTGGTTTATCGGCAGATAAATTGTTACATTCCGCACAAGAACGAACAATATCGACAAATGGTCATAGAAGCTACCCACGCCTAATTTGGGCATGGTACACAAAAAAGAAGAAGATGTTTAGGGCGCATCCAGGTCTTATTTATTATGAACATGTAAACCAACTAGCATTTCTGCTGAAAGAAATATACCCTTAACTGCTGGTAGGATAATTATAGACTCATTAATTTATCATGATCTTATAGCTTTTAGTTCCTCTTTGCTTATATTCTATTTAATTTTATTAGACTTTTACAATTCAATTTTACACATCTTGAATTAAATATCTTTCAATAAAGTCGTCTCAGAAACGCACCCCAAAAACATTGACAATTATTTTAAAGTTATCAATTTTAAAATGTATAATATCATTGAGGCAGATAAAGTTAAATTATTGTAAGAATTTTTTGTATTTCCAAGTAACAAAACAAACCAATTTGTTAATGTTTTGAGAACGATTTCCAGTATTTAGAGGCTAAAGATTACATTGAAAGATTTAAATATATCGTTTATCAGTGTAATTACATTGCGTAACAATATAAAATATATCTGTGATTCACATACAAACTATTTAATTTTTGTATAACTAATACTTTGATTATGTCTTGAGCTGTTTTCCCAGTAAATATCGATTTAAAATTTTCGTAACGAAATTATATATCAGAGGTGAACTGCTAATACCGTATCCTAAAACTAGGCCACATTCTCCTTATCAAAGTGATTTAATTTCAGGTTTAAAGAATTCGTGTGGGTAGGAAAAATCCGGTGGTAGGCCTTAAAATTCAAAAGCATAGGCAGGTGCCCGATATGACGAAATGGCGAATGCAAGAGGCGTTAATAGATCTCGGGTTTTCAGTTTTTTCTTTGCGTTGGTTCGTTTGGTAATGCGCCTACTTACTTATAGGCCTGTACTGCGCATTTAAGTGACCAAAACTATGGCAAAAGTTTTATTATTTGGCATTTTAAACTGTCTATAGAATTGGCTGTAATTTGATAAAATATCATAACAATTTATAATGTTGTAGTGGTTATTTTAAGCTTAAAATTATAGTGGAAGCTAAAATCAGAGTTTGTTTTATTTCATACACTAAATTGATTGCAGTTTTTTTTAACTCTTCCTAATGTACATTTACTTTTAAATTTCTTTTATCTCTTTCTCTTTTCTTCTTAAGACTTGGCATTTATTGTAGAACGTAAATATTTTGACGTAAATATACTTAAGTTATTCATCATTATCAAAAATTATTGTTCTTCTTCATATTTAAGCATCAAATATTTCATTATACTTTCTTCAGTAGGTTAGGTTAGTACTGTTATGATCAAGCATCATTAGTGATATTGTAGCAATTTTTATGTGCCTACCACATTAGGTGCCAGTTGTAACAATATATAACTGCTTATAGGGTTTGAAAGCGAGAACTGAACAATTGCTGGGCTGCAACTCCTATTCGTGTTTTGGTTAAAGAGCTAGGTCGTGGATAAAGGTTTCTTTATTTATGGGACTAAAGATACTAATCACAAAAACAAGAATTAAAAAAAAATTCTTACAGAGATCTCCTGGGCAACAATAGATAAGAGGTTCCTAAAATATTTAAAAGGCGCCCTTTAAAAAATCTTCTTGCTGGTTAGAAAGAAAGGCTTTCCTTTTCTAAAAATGTTTAAAGTTGAAAATCTTTTTAAAACAAATCATTTAAAACTCCTGGTTTAAATTACATATTTATTTTTATTTAAAAAAACAGTTATAACAAATAAAATTATCCAAACTTATCAACAAACTTTACATTAAGTTTAACCTTCTCGCAAAACAGACTTTAAATTTCAGAAGAAAATTTCAAACAGAAGAAAAGGATAAGACTGACTGTCATATGTCCAAATGAAATATCAAACTTTTTTGAATTATTATTTAATTATCAAGGTTAACTTTATATAAACGAAAACTAAAATATGACAATAAGCTGGTTCATAGAACTTATATTTATTTATAAATTTTTAATTCGACGTGAAAGCAAATTTTAGTACATTAACGAAGAATGTTTATTTTACTTAGAAAAATTTAACTAAAACTATTTTACTTCACTGGCTCATTATATATTTTTAAGTTATTAAGAAAGTTTATTTATTCTTCAAAACTCGGCTGCTCAATTTTCACTTAAAACCAAGTGACTCTCACTTAGCCCTCAGACACGCTTTTTATCAAATCCCTTGACGTGAAATACAGCAAAAACCGGTGATTATCTCGCTTTACAAAGACTGCCCATAGCGACTGAGCTTAATAACGTTTTTCTAACCAAAACTCATGAAATTAAAATGAAAATTGCCGATTTTTAAAACTCTCTGTCGAAAACCATATTTTCCCGTTCAGAACCCAATCTGTTCTCTTTAACTACTACACTTTACACTATGTAATTCTCGATGTTACCAAATTTTTCATGACTTCAGCAACGAAACTGACTTTCCTCGCTGTCGATTCATCGAAGAGCAGCCTCATCCTCTAAATTAAAATTAACATAAACGGAAAGTTTCTTGTTTATATAATTCGCAAATATCTAGGCAGAATCAACATCAAACGAAATAGCATTTAAAATTATTATAAACAGAGTCGAAAATGTTTATATTACCCAATCTCAGCGACGCAAAAATATTAAGGAACCATTTTCGGTATTTTTTCATACACAGGGTGAAATGAAAATGCTACAGTATCGCTACTATTATGATTTAACATACTTCTCGTTGAAGATTATTCAGCTTCTCTCTGGTGGTCTTTTCTTGGCATTAATACACTATACTACTGCTTCATAATCATATGTCTAACTACAGTCATATATATCCAGTAGATCTGTTTGGGTTTCATAGCCCATATTGTTTGACATCCTTCGTCAAAGGGGAAAGCTTTGCTTTGGTGGATATTCTTTTCGGGCACTCCATGTAAGTGGCTTATCTAGTATTACTTAAGTGTCCATCCACATTATCTTGGTCGATCTCCTTGTGAAACTGATTACTACTGTTTAGCTAGGATTTAAGGTGCGGTTTCGTTGGTGCAGCTCGAGCGGCTGTGACTTGCGCCTGCGATTGACTGCAGTGGCAGTCACAGTATAGAGTGTTTTATTTTGTGCGCCTCTTATTTTATGCGATTGCATTTATTTGATTGATTTATATTAGTTTAAAAGATCTTGTATGATTTTCCAGGCATTCTCTTTATTTGTAACATTTTTATAGTTTTCGTGTTCGTAATAAAACAATCTGAACTTCTTTCACCAATATCTCATCTTCATTCTCATTGAATTTCGTCATTTTTACTGTACTACTGCAATTTGAATGGTTTACCTAGCAACCAAGTCATACCAATGAACCGTACCTTTACTTTACAAAGAGTTTTTCCCTGTCGTACCACCTAATAAAGGTCTTAATGTTTCTTGTTTTATCCAGTGTACTGGATAAAACATTTCCGTATTCCATTTTTCTATTAACATAATTATTAGATCATCTGCAAAGGTGATCTACCTCCTGTGCATCTAAAAGCGATATCAGTTATTTACTAGGAGTGACCGCAGAAGGGAATAAAGCACTCCTCTATGTGCTGTTTTAAAAACCACATGTTATTAATTTAAGTTTATCTTTTTTGTTTTCGTTCTCGCAAATCTAGCTTGGATCTTATGCGACAGACTGTACTTCTTGCCTGCAGGGTATTTGTGTCATAAGTACCTTATAAGGGCCTTGGGTTATAACTGACCGTCCTGTCTACACTTTTAGGTAAAGATTGGTTCAAGTCAAAGGAATCGCAGATGTGATTTGTGTTCTCAACTTTTGCGGATGTATGCGGTTTCTACCAATCCCTGACTCTCAAAAATGCAGTGAAAAAGTGCATTTAGTTTTCGCTATATTCGCGGGCCCCAAAAACACTATGTAAATATTTTGTATGCTTTGTAAATAGTATCCAGTTATTAAATGTGATATATAAATATCTATAAGGAATCATCGCCGTGAAGTCTTCTTACTTATATCGAAGTAATCTCGTTAACAGTCCATGGTCCTAAAATATTTTGGTACTGTACCCGCTGGGAAAAAAATTCAATAAGCTTTCCTCCAACAATTGGTGGAGATCAGACAAATTTCATCACTGTGCCTTATATTGGAGTGACTCATTTTCTGAACTATTTTCTTCAATAGATACATATAAAAAATGTGTAGGTATATAAAAATTTTCCTAGCTTGATGGTTATTCTCACTGGTGTATTTTGATGATACAAGTGATCAATGATCATAGTGTAGTTATTTAGTAGTTAGTTAGTTAACTTGTACTGGCATCAAACGGCGCAGCTAAAAATAGACAATTCTATATCCAAGCCCATACATATAAGAAGAGGCGTTCGACAGGGATGTGTGCTTTCCCCTCTTTTATTTAACATTTATTCGGAAACCATATTTCAAGAGTCTTTGGAGGATGCAGAGATGGGAATTGAGGTGAATGGAGTATTGATCAACAACATACGATATGCTGATGACGGTGTCTTAATTTGTGACAACATAGTCGATCTTCAACAACTTGCCACTAGAATCGGAGAATACAGTGAGCGAATGGGATTAGAGATTAATACCAAAAAGACCAAATTCATGATCATCTCCAGAAACTTGGATGCACTTGAAAACTCCACCATAACACTGAATAGTAAATCCATAGAAAGAGTGAGTAAATTTAAATACCTGGGATCGTGGCTTTTTGAAGACTGGGCATCGGACAGGGAAGTAAAATGTCGCATTGAGCAAGCTCGACAAGCTTTCGTAAAATTCAAGAAGGTACTGACTTGTTCAGAGTTCGATCTTCAACTGAGACTAAGGTTTACTAAGTGCTACGTATGGTCAGTGCTGCTATATGGCGTAGAGGGATGGACACTCAAAACGAGAGATATAAACAGATTGGAAGCTTTCGAAATGTGGCTTTATCGCCGTATCCTAAAAATACCATGGACAGCGAAAATCACAAATATAGATGTCCTTAAAAGAATAAACCAAGAACGCCAACTTTTCGAAACTATCAAGAAAAGGAAAACGGCGTATCTAGGTCACATCATGCGAAATGAAAAATACCAGTTCCTCCAACTTATAATCGAGGGTAAAATTGAAGGCAGGAGAGGAATGGGACGCAAGAAAATGTCCTGGCTCCGAAACATAAGGCAATGGACAGGGATTAACGACATACAATCTCTGATACATATTGCAAGAAATAGAGAATTAATGGAAAATGTGATCGCTAACATCCATTAGTGGATTTGCATCTGAAGAAGAAGAAGAAGTGTAGTTATCATGTGTGTTTAAATCCTTGTTAAATAATTTTTTTAATACCTAGGAATCATTTTGTAAGAATCGTTAATGAATCTACTGTCGTAAATACTTCACAAATAAAGTAAATAAACCAAATTAAATACCACATCTCACACCACAACTGTTTCTTCTCGGCCTAATATGGTCGAATTATCAATTTTTATTGCATTACCTTTTTCGCCGGGTCGCCTACGTACCATTCAACCGAAGCGTATAATGCGTTATGAAAATGAGGACTACCAGAATTATGTAACGAGAAGTGTAACATTGTCTTCGGTGTTTAAAATATGCACATGATTCGACCGTGACCCAGAAAGGGGAAGGAACACGTGGTGACCTTCGCAAAAAGAATCTTCCGTATTGACTCACTTTAAGTTTTTTTTCTTAGACAAATAGTTGTATAAGTAGGTTATAGATGAAATTGGCACCGGCTGTTGAAGTAGTAATGCATTAGAAGATATTTGAATATTACGCAATTAAAGAAACTTCTTGGAATACCAAATTCGAGTAGTATTTTTGGTTTTATTTGAACACTGCTGTAATGTATATGAATATAATAATACAAAATAATAAATAACCTCGCTTTTTCTTTCTTTTCGGTTTAAAACGGTGTTTTATGTGGTGGTTTATACCAGTTATTGTCTAATTGTGGTAATTGTCTAGCTTTTTGATCCAGTATTTTGGCGTTGTCATGTATTCTATGTAACGAACTATTTTGCTTACCTCAGGGTAGGAACATGGGGTACAGATAGGGCAAACAAAATAATCGAAACCAGCGCGTACGGCACTCAGGGGGTTGTTGGAGAGCTGGGTCGTGGATAAGTTGAAAATAAATGATTCGGATTGGGGTATCTACAAAATGAAAACAAAAGGATACTTCCATAAATCTCCTGTTTAAAACATACTTACATGTTTACATACTTACATGTTACAAAACTTACATGTTTATCTGTTTACAAAAGGAGATTTCTACAAAAATTTCCGAAATGGTTCCTAGGTTATCTATTAATATGGCCAAATTAGATTATTAAAAATTGAGGATATCCTTTTAATGAAAATATCGTCAAACTTAACCTTATATATGAAATATCTTTTCTTTATCAAATTAAAATTGGTTACAACAACAGATTAGAGCCAAAATGTCATATGTAAACATAACATTGTAAAACAGAATAATTTTTTTTATAATTATGTTTATTTACAATCTACATCAAAAAGAGTATTAAGTAAATTTGATACAGGTTTTGCACGTGATGTCTCACCTTATTCTACTTTGGTTTAGTTCTGAAGAAGGTCTTGGGGTCAGGTTCTATGTAATCTTCTTGTGGCTGGTCCATTGTTGTATAGTTCATTTACTAGCTCATTTTCGTGGTGAATGGTACGTTCATTTTGTGACTCCGTGGCTCGATGAATTTCTTCTCTGATGAAAGGAACCTTTAAGTCATAATGGAGTGTTTGGTTACTTACGTACCATGGCGCATCCACTATCGATCTTAGTACTTTAGACTGGAATCTTTGGATAATATTCAGCGACGTTGGCTTTGCACAGCCCCATAGGTGTAGTCCGTAAAACCAGATAGGTTTGAGTATGGCTTTGTATAGAAGAATTTTGTTTTGGATATTAAGTTTTGATTTACGTCCAAGAAGCCAATACATTTGCCGGAATTTTAAGTCGAGCTGCCTTCTTTTGGTCTGGATATGCTTCTTCCAAGTGAGTCGTTGGTCAAGATGGAGGCCAAGGTATTTAGCGTCTGTTACTGTTGGTATTCTTATATTTTCCATCCTTACAGGTGGGCATATATTGTGTCGGTTGGTAAATGTTATTTGAGTTGATTTTGTTTTATTTACTTTTGTTCTCCATTTCGTATACCAATCACTGAGTATGTTCAGATGATGTTGCAGGTTTTGTGAGGCTTGTACGGATCTTCATTTACGGCTAGTAGTGCTACGTCAAGAGCAGACAAACGCAGTAGAGGAAGACCACCTACACGTTGGGCCGATGACATCAGGCGTATTACGAAAAATTGGCAACAAAGAGCACAAAATCGTGAGGAATGGAGGAGTTTAAGGGAGGCCTATGTCCAGCAGTGGATGTGATAAATAGAGGCTGGATGATGATGATGATGATGATGATGATGATGAGTGCTACGTCGTCAGCAAAGGAAGCGATTGTAGTATTATTGGTCTCTGGTATATCGGCTGTGCAGAGTGAGAAAAACAGAATAAATCATGACATTTTCTTGGCCACGCCTCTAACACAATATAAAACTTTAACTATTACAAATTCTTTTATTTCAATGAAAGCAATTATTAAAAATGTCTATATAACTTGGAAAAATTAATATATTAAATGTTACCTTAATTTCACAAACTTTGCCACTTAACTTTGCAAAAAAAAACTTGCTACTATCTCTGGGATTGGAGCTGCAAGGATAAAACTCTCAACTGGAACAAAATAAAACCATTTCCATACTAGGAAGGACAGTATAAGAAGTAGTTCAGGTTCGCTGGAGGAAGCAAGCTGACGACGGGGTCATCCTATATGTTGCTTTTCAAAATTCCATCAGTTTCCGGTATACTACATAAATCTTTCGATGATTACTCTCTTCTAAACTGCATTATGCAAAGAGTATATCACCTTAACCGTCTTAAGACATTACACAAAAAAAAATGAATCGACTGTTGATTCAAAGTTCAATGTTGAATCATAAGTTTGTGGTCTACAAATTTAAATGATCAATATCACTCGACAAGTTTCTGTTCGTAACAACCTTGAAACATGCCCATTTTTATTGCGTTTAGAAATAACTTGTACGGCTTGCGGAATTTTGAATGTAAACAAACACAAAAAATATTCAAAGCGTTATTATGCATTTAAAAATCTCAACCAAAAAAACATCTATATTTTTGCCTTATCTCGTCAAAAAAACTTGAAATGTTCTAGTTCGAGTATCAACATTTACAACATACATTTAACATCTCCGCTGAAATATAAAAAAACTTGCCCAGTTTGGTTAAAAAAAGGTCAAAAAATGTTTCGCAGATATCTGAAGCTTTTAAGACATAAGTGGGGGTTACTAGATGACGAATAGATGAAAAGGTACGCGTATCTTTACTTTGCGTTTTTTTAAACAATAATTTATGGCCAAAATTTGATTTTTTGTCTATAAAATTTTTTCCTTATATTTTACATAAACAATATGTATATCATTTTCTTATTTCAAAAATATCTTTATTTTTCCGTTTTTTTCAATTAAAATTGATAAATAATTTACGGAGATTTTTGCAAAATATCAGTTTTTTTCCACTAATTTATAGATTTGATTAATTTTTGTATTATAGTGTATTTTTATGTATGAGAGAGTAATAAAACAGTAAATTATGTATGCAAATCCCTAAACTGTTGATACGGGTGACTCAATGAAAAACAGATATTTGTCAACAAGTTTACATAAGTATATAGGAAAACAATTTTAAATTGAGTATGACCACCAGGTATAAAGGTTGGAGCAGAATAGAATACAATAGTTGTGAGGGTTACTAATCCCTAAATAAGGTTGCCAGTGTCGGACTGATGGAGGTTAACAGGTACTAATGAATTTGCAAGAAATGTAAGATGTTTATTTTATTGGTTATATATAACCAATAAAAGTTTAATAAGTACCTACCTATTTGCAAAATAAAGTTTAATTCTTTAGATAAAATAAAACGTTTTATTTTATCTGAAATGAGTGCATTCCACGAAGTAAGGGTTTCAACAATCAAACATTTAATTCTTTAATTCCAGGAATCCACGACAGTAATTGACTAGATAATTACCTTCTAAATTTATTCCACAGAAAATGTGATAGTGGGTTTTTCCATTTTGTAGGAAGGTCCAAGTGGCGTATTCAAAATTCTTAACAGTTCACTAAAAGTAGGTACTTCAGTTACAAGGTGCAGTTTATTGTGTATACTCGTGTTATGGAAAATTTGGAAGTGCCGTGTAAACGCCGAAAAATTGGTCCTTTAACAGTTAATGAAAAAACATTAATATTTAATTGTTTTAAATCATTTACAGACAAACGTTTATGTGAAAGTGTTGATGAGACCGTTGAGTTAGTTAGCAGTACACTTGGTGTTGCGAAATCTACGATTTACAGAGTTATTAAAGAAGAGAAATGTGGTAGTTTTCAAATGCCACGTAATGCTCCAGGGAAACCAAAATTTCAAATAGAATATTATTTTAAAGAAGGATTTCGACGGAAAGTGCATGAATTCTTCTTTAGACAAGAATTTCCAACATTGGATAAAGTTCTTGTCTCAGTTCGAGATGATAAGGATTACCCAGAAATGAGTCGAAGTACGTTATGGAAACTTTTAAAGGAAATAGGCTTCCGCTGGAAAAAGAATCCCAGAGACTCTATTTTATTAGAAAGAAGCGATATTGTCATATGGAGAAGACATTTTCTAAGAACCATAAAGGAAATGAGAAACCAAAAAAGAAAAATATTTTATCTTGATGAAACATGGTCAACGAGGGTCATACACCAAATAAATTTTGGCAGGATAAAACTGTTACAAGTCAAAGGCACGCTTTTGTAAATAACTTATCTACTAGTTTAAACCCACCATCAGGAAAGAACGCAGGCTGATAATAGTACACATTGGCAGTTCAGACGGTTTTGTTGAAGGTGGTTTATTAACTTTTGAATCAACTCGTACCGGTGACTACCATGAAGACATGAACGCTGATGTCTTTCAAGAATGGTTCGAACAAATGATAGATCTTCTTCCTAAGAACTGTGTAATAGTAATGGATAATGCAAGTTATCACTCCAGACTTATAGAAGGACTGCCCACAACCAAGTGGTTAAAAAAAGACTTGCAGAATTGGCTGAGTTCAAAAAATATACGTACCATCCCGGATCTATAAGAAAGAAACTTTATTCGTTGTGTGCCCTTCATAAAGAAAAATTTAAAAAATACGAAATTGATGAAATTGCCAAAAATCGTGGAATGACAGTACTTAGATCCCCACCATATCAT
Source organism: Diabrotica balteata (assembly GCA_918026665.1). Taxonomy (NCBI): domain Eukaryota; kingdom Metazoa; phylum Arthropoda; class Insecta; order Coleoptera; family Chrysomelidae; genus Diabrotica; species Diabrotica balteata. The sequence goes on from OU898284.1 coordinate 10,690,807, forward strand.
TGTGAATTAAACCCGATTGAACTGGTATGGGCACAGATAAAGAGTGTAGTTTCAAGAAAAAATACCACTTTTAAAATTCATGATGTTAAACAGTTGTTTTTGGAGGCCGTAAATAATGTAAAACCTGAAAACTGGGAAAAGGCAGTAAATCACACTATTAAAGAAGAGGAAAAAATGTGGAAGCTGGACAATATTACTGATAAAATGATCGAGCCAGTTATTATAAATCTTGGTTCTGAAAGTTTATCTTCTGAATTTGATTTGGATTTGTAACAAGTAGCTGTAAGTTTTATATTAATATTTTTATTCATCTATTTAACATACCTTAGACGGTTTTAAAAACTCTTTTCTCTTTTGTAATTTTTAAAAATTAAAAAAAAATGTGAATTTTTTAAAACCCTTTTTAATGTAGGCCAGTCAGTTCTAATATAGTGTGTGATAAAAGAGGTCACTTTTGTTTACATACACATAACACTTTATAACACTGAAATAATTCATTTATTTTTTACAATTATTCAAAGTAATTTTTCAATTAATCTTGAGCACGCCCATGGAGTGGTCGGAGGTACCAGTTAAAATTATGCTAATTACTCTCTCGTTCATAAAAATAAACTATAACAAAATAACATGTTATTAATACATTTGAACATCGAGGAATTACCGTCTTTTAAATTTGTGCGAAATTTCTCCCCGATCGGTCATATGAATAGTATTCATACTATAAGCAGAAGCACCGTAATCTATAATATCTGAAAACAAGAATCTAATTATTTTGGATTCATTAGTAATGTTTCTCTTGTCTTATTTTGTTTCTCATTAATACTTTCTAAGATTTTACTGTTGAACCTTAGAATTTAATGTTGAAAACCTCATAAAACAATCACTGCCTAATGGAAATATTCTAAAGGTTGTGGTGAATGGAGTTATACCATCAAAGACTTATTCGAAGAACTCTCATCGAAAGCACCTATGAAACAAAATGAAAATTAACAAACAAAGCGACCATATTAATTCTTGACATGTTAAGAAAAACAGCCATTCAACATTTTTGCTTACGCCTAAGTAGGTTTTTATAGGGTTTTATTAGCCATTGAAATTGCTCGATCTATAGTGTACAGTACAAAAACTCATTTATATAGTTTTTATGAGAATGTCGACCCGTAGGACAAAGGCGCTTTATTATATGTATGAGTATAGAAAGTATTCTAAGAAGTTTTTTATCGACAATTTGGTAGAAAATGTATGCGTTCGGTAGAATTTTCATCATATTTTGATCCCATAAATGAAAGTAATAGAAAAACACGATACAATTCCGGAATAAATAATTGATTTTATCAATATTCAACGAATACAGATTACATGAAAAAAACTTCGATCAATTCGATACTTTTCCTCATTTTTTCGCAAATATCTCAAGAACTATTGGTTTAAAAATAATTTTGTATCGAAATAAGAGCTTTGTAATTAAATTTTACATAAGATAAAGATAGTTTTAAATTTTAAATAATTATTGTTATTGAAAAAATACTAAAAACACAAAAAAAAAACAGTTAAAAAGGAGTGTTTTTTGCAGGTTTATTTCTCATACCAAAATCAAACTTTGGACCTTCATATTAGGACCGAAGTCGATACCTGAAAAATTATCGACAATTTCACTTCTTTACAGCACCTGTGACCATCTATATACTTTGAAATTTCTAATGGAAAAAAGACTAACGAATACAATCTCCCATTATGTCTGTCTTTTATAGATTATGAAAAAGCTTTTGATAGCGTAGAACTGTGGGCAATAGAAGAAGCATTAGTCAACAACCGGCTTGACTCCAGGTACAGAATACTAATACATAATATTTGCAAACAAGCTGAAATGATAGTGACTTTGGGTAATGGAATCGAAACAAGACCAGTAAAAATAAACCGAGAAGTAAGATAAGGAGACATAATATCTTCAAAATTATTTACAGCTGTCCTAAAAGATATCTTTAAGTCAATAGATTGGGAAAATAAGGGAATCCCTAGTAACACAAGATACTTGAACCATCTTGGATACGTAGATAATGTAGTACTAATAGCCGACATGTAAAATGCACTGAATACGATGATTGAGGAGCTACAAACAGAATCCCTAAAAAAGGACTGAAAATGAATGTCAGCAAAACTAAACTAATGTCAAACAAAGATGACAAACCTATGATAAATATCAAAGGGACAGAGATAGAACACGTAGATGAATATACGTATCTGGGTCAAAATGCCAAGGTAACTAAAGAAAATTATACTACCTAAATAAGCAGACGTGTAACAATAGGATCGGCAGCATTCGTAAGACTCTCATACGTATTTTAAATAAAAATATACCTTAAAGACTGCAAACCAAAGTGTTTAATTCCTGTATCTTACCTCTACTTGCATATGGAGCTAAAACCTGGATATTCACTAAAATAAACATGGAGAAGATCAAAAAAACTCAGAGAGCTCTGGAACGACAGATGCCGGTTTCTCACTCAAAGACCCAATGAAGACATTGGAAGAAATGGAGAAATGGAAGAATTAGAAACTAAGCGTGATATGTTCAATAATCGCAGTAGAGTATGCAACGGTTGAGCCTAGGAAAATTTTTTATCTCAGTAACAATATAAGACACGCCCTCTCCGCATGCTACTAAAAATGGCGACTCTATTATTCTTTTTTCATTGACTTTGCGCCACCTGTCAAATGTTTTTTTTTTGTTCTTAAACAGTCCAATTGTTTGGCATGTTTTCTATCACTTTGCGTTTACCAATATTCCATCTTTGTGTCTGCATCTTTGTGTCACGCCGTTGTAATTCGCCGTCGTGAAAATTATTATCGTTGGATCTCCTAAACAATATTTATAAATTTTCCGGAAGGTTAAGGATTCTAACATTTCGTGTGTGTTCAATTTTTTCACATGCGAAAAATCATGTCATTTTTTCACTGTATTGTTAACTATCTTTCTACCACAATTTTATAATTATTACCTTAGTCCAACCCTTGATAACCCTTCCTATTCCAGTTCAACTTCCCCTCCTTTAGAAATACCGACACTTGTAACATAGCAAACAAGAAGACGCTCTTTTTCGTTTGCTGAGTCTCGCTAGGCAGACGTACTCGCTCTCTTGCCTATTACTTATCACTTGGTACAGACGTATCCCTCTTGGCTGTTATCTACCGTTGAAGAGACGCTCTCTCTTCCCTGTTGACTGTCGTTGGTGGCAGGGGTGTTCTCTCTACAGTTGACTTCCGCTAACTTATTATCTCATTCCCGCTTTTAGTTACGCGAAAAATACCGCAAATACTATTTTAAATCGCGTACAGACGCAAATGTGCTCTATCTCGTGATCTCAGTGTTAGTACCGTGAAACACGTGTTTCACGTATGAAGAACAACCGCGAGTGAAAGCCTGTCAATACCTCGTGTGTGTGGAGCAGCTATATTGATAAGACTTTGTATAAACTTAATTTGCTGTTGTCTGTATAACCCTTTACTGCACATCCTAATTTATTTGAACCAGCCCTATGTAATATAGTCCTCATACACTAAAATTATACCTATAAATTCACATATATACACCCTTTTTGTACAGTGTGCCTCTCATTACGATGAATTTTGCTATTATCAGTCGGAGGATTCTTACCACTCCTTACAGACCAAAGGACTGCCTCAGACTAGGAGCTTATCCCATAGCCAGAGCAATATTCTGGAAAATAGGTTTTTTCTTAAATAAAATTTTTTGTAAATTATTTCCGGACTAAAAGTTTAAACATGTAAAAATATATAATTTTAATTACAGATTTTGTGGTTTTTTTTCAACATTCACAGGAAAACAGTTCGGGAATCATATTGTGCGATTTATCGACAATTTTTACTCATTTCGTTCCAGTTTTCTTATATTATTGGGTGTGTGTACAAGATTCTGATATAATAATTTACTGTTTAACGATATTATTAACATTAAACCTTGGACCGGTCCGGACCTTAAAAAATAAAATAAAAAAAGTATTTCTCCAATTGATATTTTCAACAATAAAATTCAAACTACATTGTTAGTATAAACTACTAAACCAGAATTGCACCTATTATATTATAAAAAACGAATCGACCAAGTTCCCAAACAAAAGTTGATGTTGAAACTCTTCGCCCATTCACAAAACAACCTTTAATAGCGTAGGCAGTACGCATAAAAGTTTTTATAACCTTTAGTGTCCATGATGATGTCGATTTATTATAGAAAGAATCTTACGTCACTTAAGTATATAATGTTACAGTTATTTACGACTTATAAGGAGTATGAACATGTGAATTTTGATCTAACGGTGTCTTTTTCAGATAACTGGCTTTATTTTAGTAATTATCGTTGAAAAGGGAAAACTACAGTTAAAATATTATTTTAAGCTCAACGAAGATCAAACCCGAAGATTTAGTAAGATTTTGTATTCACTTTTAATAATAAATTTTGTTTAGTTTTATAATGTTTCCATTCTCTTTTTGAACATTTCTTTTCATTTCGTTCAGTTATTTCAAATTATTGAATATTTGTTTAGCGTATGGCTACATCACAGTTACGTTTTGTGTATAAGTAAACAGGATAATACAATACATTACAAAAAAATAAATAAACATTTCGATCGTTCGGAAGAAAAGGGTTACAACTCGAAAAAACTACTTTTGCATGAGAAGGGTTTTAAGTTTTTTTAGGACTTATTTTTTTTATTTCCTAATCATTAATTAATAGAATTTTTTGCTTTTTATTTAAATAAGTAGGCTAAGTCGGGTTTGATTAAATGACATAATTGTGATTTTTCAAACTGTTTATTTATTGTTATAAAAAAAATACATGCAACGGTTTTGAATTAAAAATTAGTAAATGTGTGTAATCTGTAACATTATTAATATAATTGATAATTATTGAATACACACCTAAAATCATAAAAGGAATTAAATTAAATCATTACAAATTATTGTAAAAATCAAGATAATATGGCGGAAAGCATTTTTTCTGTCCGACTAATGATATCAAATGTGTTTTTTTTCGTCTGATATTCCTGGTTTCGTGGAATATGCGTTTTTTATTTGGATCTATATTAACAATTTTTCTCGATCTAATAACTTCCGCTTGGCAGAAATCTGTATCTTCAAAAGAATTTTTATAAAATAATTTGTTTGGAATTTGTTTTGTAATTTGGTTACTCTAAATGACGCAGTTTTTACATTTTTAGGGATATTCACAAACAAGTCAGAAGTTAATTTTTTTAAAGCCATAATGTCTTTAAAACAAAGTTCGTTTACTTTGTATGTTTTTCCAGTTTTTGTTGCTGATCTCATAATGCATGCATACTGATCGGGAACGTAAATACGGCTTGATTTTTTGTATAATTTATTTTAAGCCAACATAACTTTTGTCACTATTTTACTACTCAACTGTTTTGCTATATATTTTTGCCATAAGCCCTAATTTCTTAATCCTTTTTTTTCTGTTTTATACGGATCAAGAAATTTTCTGTTTTTTTGACAACTTAATTTTTTCTAATTCTCTACTTGAACCAATATTATCAGAATCTGATTACGATTTAATATAGTATGGATCCTTAACACCGTCATCAGATCCAAACGGTTCATTTTAAGAATCTAATAAGTCACTACTACTTGTTGAAGAATTTGACGAAGAGTTCGATGACGAAGATGAACAGCTAGTAGATGAAGCAAATGAATAATTTTTTGTTTTTTCTATAACCAAATTCTGGACATCTAAAACCAAAATTAAGTTAATAGAAAAAATATCACTTCAAAACTTCAATTTATCTGTAACATTCTGGTTTGTATTAGACACGATTGGAATATGTAAAGTTTCTTGCTCTTTTTTCTTTGAGAGAATAGCATCTTTATTGACTAAGCGATTTTCACTATTTTTCAATATATCAAGTTCTTCGATCTCATAGTGCAGTATTTCTGGTATGTCTTCAAAGTAAAATAAGTCAATAAGGAAATATAATGTAATAATATAAATTTACCTGATAATTTCTGACTGTTAGAATCAGTATTGGCCGAGAAATTGTTACTGAACTTTAATGGATCAATTTCTTTGATCCCATATTGACACCCGGCAAGTATCCTTTGGGTTCGGTTTGTGTATGCCATATTTAAGACTACGTGATGATAGAAATTGAATAAGTTCGCTAAAAATTCTTAATTTGGCAACAAACATTGTCGTTTGTTAGACCAAAATTTAAAAAATCATTAGGTCAAAAATGCAACACCCTTGGAAACTGTATTCAAAACTCCTTTGTTAACTAAACTGGTTAATTTTGTCAAAAAAACCGTCACAGCTTTTTTTTATAATTAATCGAACTTTTAATCGGGATACACAAACAATTTTTAAATCATATTATATCTGGATTTGCAACAAAACCAAGTATTTAATATTTTTTTCGTGCACGTAAATAATTGAAGGTCTAATATATTATCGTAAAAAATTACAAAAAGTATTAAGAAAAGTGATACATTATGACATTAACCAAAGACTGTGAATAAACTTAACACAAAAGTTTATTCAAACGTGTAACATGTCGTTATTTTACAGTGATTATTAAAAAATTAATCAAGAAAAACGCTACATTTTGACATAAGACATAGTATGTGAATAAATTTACTGAACAAGTTGGTTCAAATTTGTTACAAAACAAAATGTTGCGGCATTGTTACAAACGTAAAACAGTTAATTTAATCCAAGATTGTAACATTCTGGGATGTATCTGTTTTGTTGTAAAATTTACATGTATTTACTACTTACTTTTTGCACCAATATCGAATGTAACCTTTTTTTTATTAAATTTTTTAACTGCCACACCACAATATCGGTGACAAATTGAGATATAACGATTTTGTAGAAAATATTCTGTGAAAAATGCAAAAACCCCTGTGTTACATGCTGACATCTTTTGGCTGGTAGTAAATATTCTCTCGAAACTTAATCCGTTCCTAGTAGTAGGCACCTTTTTAGACAGTTTAATGAAATAAAGTGAGAAATGAACATTTTTGAGATGTAACCCTTTTCATCCGAACGATCGTTTTGCTTTTGCGATATCGCCAATTTTCTTAGTGATATGGTGGGTGGTGTTCTTGGTATAACTGGAAATTAAGGCTGTATATAGGTAGCTCCCTCTCTCTTGTCGTTGCCCAATTACTGAGGATGTGACGTTAGTTATACTAGACCCGATATAGACAAAACTGTCCACTATCTGGTATTCCTGTAAGTTGAAAAATATAGAATCTGTCGACCACCATTATTTTTGTCTCATCTTTATTGCTTTTCAGACTAACTTTATTGCTTTTATACTCAACTCTTCGCTTATTTGCTGCTATACCTGTAGTGTCATCAGCAAATCTTAGATTGGAGATTTTCCTACCAGCCACTGTTAGTCCACTGGCCCATCCATCTTAAGCCCTCCTCATGACATGTTCACCATAAATGTTAAATAAGTCAGGTGACAATACGCATCCTTGTCTAACACCTCTTTCGGTCATGAATTGGTTTGAGAACTTCTGATCTAGTGTCACCAGGTGCATTGGTGTGCCCATTTCTATTAAAATGGACCACAGATTTATCCAGCGTACACAATGAAATGCATTTTGGTAGTCAACAAAGCATATAATTATAGGTACGTGAAATTCTCTAGACTTTTCAGTGAGTTTTCTCAGCATTAGAATTTGTTCCCGTGTACTTTTACCCTTTACAAACCCCGCTTTGGTATTTAATCTGTTTTTAATGATATGCAACAAGATTGTAATAGCATGTGTTATTAGTGACAGTGCGCGATAGTTTTTAAAATCTGGTAGTAGTTTCTTTTTTGTGTAGCGGGATATAAATTAAGGGTACATCAATCAGATGGTCATTTTCCTGAAATCCAAACAGCGACACAGATAGAATGGATGATATGTAATTCGTTGTTACCTAGTAACTGTAGTATTTTACCCGGTATTGTATGCTAGGGGATTTATTTCTCTTTAGCAATTTAATTGCATCTATGACTTCAGCGACTAAGACAGTAAGTTTTCTAGGGTATTTAGACGGCCATTGCTTTTCTGCTGATACCTCGTTATTTTTATATAGCTCACCACAGTAGTTTCGCCATGTTTTCAATATTTCGTCAGTATCGGTCTTTAGATTACCTTCATTCTCAGGTAAGCAGTTTGATCTTCTAAAATAAATAAATCGATGCATTTCGATAGCCATGTTCCTCTATAAAATCCACAAGGAAAACAATTCCTGTAGCTGGCTGTATACCACGTATCACAAAAAAGAGGTTAGTCTTCGTAAATGGGTATATTTATTTAAAAAACCCTTAAAAGGGCTACATCAAAAAAACAAACGTTTACAAAATACCAGGGTAAAAACCCTTTAAATTACATGTAGTTATTAAAGATTGTACATATTGTTGTTGTTCAAATGTGATGTTAAATATTAAATTGAATTTGACTTCAGGTAACATGCTTGAAGTGAGTTCCAGTGTCCGGAGAGTAAACCTCTTCAAACGGACTACAGCTGGTAACTGAAACCCATATTAGAGCATATATTAGATAGCCTGGAGTTTTAGGTTATTTAAAAAAAAGCAGGATCGCTGGATGACAGAGGAGGGTCTGGTTTAGCAGGTGAGCGTTCTACGTACATTCTGGCGTTGATGAGCGGGCGTTTTAAAGTACCTCGCGAACTATCGCTGGGACTGCGAAGAACCAATCCTGCGCTAAGGTCAGTCAGGCTTTTCTTTCAGTCATGTCTTTTAAAGATTTCAGACCCCCCTCTATAAAGACGTAAAAAAGGTAATTATCATTCGAAATCAGTCAGAAGTCATTACTCGAGGAGATTTTGGGGTTGCTTAACACAAATATTACCACGGCGATGTATTAACTTATAGATAATACTTAAAGTATAAGTATGCCAATTATGTTAATACTTCAAGTCAACTAAAAGCTCGTAATTAATAGATAAATTTACGCCTTTTCTTCAATTTTACTATGGTTTGCTTCACGTTTTATATTTAGTATATAATAAATGGAGAAATATAACAGTGTTTTCTATTGTTGCTTGATATAGCTATTGTAACCACTTCTGGTTGTGTTTATTTTTTGTGTCTGAAGGTGAAGTACGCAAGTTGAATCTGTGTTTCTATTATTTTAAGCCCTTTTGTGTTTTGCCATCCGTTTGTTAAAGGTTATACCCGTTTGACCGATGTATGTTTTTGGGCAGTCGTTGCATGTAAGCTTCTATACCCCACTGAATCCAATTCCCAATGTTTTTGATCACAAGATTTCCTGACACTTTTACGAATCGAATACGAGAAGTTTCATTGAGATTCATCTAACTGGAAAAATTTATTAGGTCTTCATTGCCTCGCCTAATTTTATGGCAAAACTACACATGTTTTTACTTGTTATTTTCAATATTGTTTTTTTTTTATTTAAATCAGCTGAATATTCTAAGATTTTACATAGTACAAAGGATAGAGCTTTTTATACAGCTTTATAATCTTATTATTGATACAACAGATAAGCAATATTTTTGATCACCACTTTAGCTTCTATTATTAAAATATAATTAAAATCCAGCCATTAATATATTATATTTTTTGTTACAGGCATCCTCAATAAAAAACTAGAAGTAGCAAGGCCGAAACGCATTAGCGAACTACCTGATAAATTGCTGATGTCAGGAATAAATTTACCTGGTAAGTGAAATATTTTTGCTAGTTTTTTTTTATCTCACCGAACGTCGTTTAAGGTGAATTTGTTAATTTGATATTGACATTAAATCAACTCTAAAATTTATACGGAAGATACTGTGATATATAATTATTATTAATGACATTTATGTAAATAACATTTCTATAAATGCTATTAATAAATCTGAGATGCATAATCACTACGAACTATAATTGAACAGTTTTCGTCATTAGGCGAACAGTTGATTTTACAAAAAAAACTATTAAAAAATAATATAAGTATTGATTAACGTATGGTTTTAAAAATCTATCAGAAGCTAAAAATTATGATTCTGGCAATAATTAAGAAATGTATGTTGGTATGCTTCACCTTTAACTAAGGTAGGTACTGTTTGACCACTTTCTAATTTTGTCTATACAACTATACAAAGAAGAAAAACTACCAAAAAAAACTTAATGACTATAGCACAATGGATAAGAAAATATGGAGTTAGGACTATGGGTAGGGGATACTCGATTCTATTCTGCGTATTTGTATAATGTAATATACTTAATTTAAATAATATAAATATGTATAATTTTAACGCAATTTAAGACGTTTTCACTTTTGACGGCACTCCCCAGAATGTTTCTACTATACCCTGTATATATTTTTTTTGATGGTACGCTATATACATTATATGTACTAAACTTCTCACTTATATGCAAGGATTCGGCTAGTTGTTTATTTTATATTCACTCAGATACTTTCTTTTAGTCACTAAATCAAAATTTGTCTTATAAGAAATCCAATTTGATTCATAGTGCCATCTGATATCTCGTATGTAACTATACGTCAATTAACAACGAAGATGCTGTGTAGTGGCCTTTTGGTAGCCATCTTGTTTGTTTTTTCTATCTTAATGTATTCATTATATCTTCCCCTTTGATTTGCTATGTCGCATGTTATGATTCAATCAGTTGTGTATTTTCTACTGTCAGAGACCTTCTTTCATATCAATAAAAATGGAAGTATGATGTAGTGCCCTTTTGGCAATGCCGTTATGTTTGTTTCTTTCGTCAGTGTACTAGTAAATACATTGTACCCTCTCCCTTTTTTAAAAGACTTATACGTCACTATCTGTCAAGCCGTTCTCGATTTGTGCGACTTTGCGAGTGACCATCGAAAAAATATGTCGCGTATTCAATGCTTTTTCCCCTTTCAAAAAGTGCACAACATCGCTTAAGAAGTTTTCACAAAGATATTTTTTGTCATAAAAAGTTTTACATGTGGTTTATTTAGGGGTTGTTAAATTACTACCCTACCCTCAAGCCAGGTTTGCATTTCTGTGTTAGGATATTACGGAAGAAGTATCTGAAGAGTTTCCAGAACGCCTTAAATAACTACCCAAAAATGTGTACCAGCTCTTCTACTAGTATGTTTGACACAAATTTCATGCAGTAAGTGTCAGGTCCAAACGAACCTTTATACTGGCCTCCTTACAGTGAAGTATTTCTTATTAATGTTGGAGAAATATCAAAAGTTCAGATTTACAGTGCTGAAAAACGATGCAAGTCAAAGAGATATGGCAAGACAATTTAATGTTAGACATTCAACTGTGTATAGAACTTACCAACGATTTCTTGAGAACGGATTGAGACCTATTGCTGCATTGCGAGCGTGATCACAATCTGCTAGAATGCTTTAAAGCCATATTAGGCAAGATCAAGGACCAGCAATCAGCGTTTCTGCTGTTTGACGAAGGTTAAGAGAATAAAATGAGATAAAAACTAGAAAGATGGAATACTTGGGGTACATTGTGAGAGCTGACAAGTACGAACTTTTAAGAAACATCATGCAGGACAAAATTAAGGGCAAAATAAGTGTGGGAAGAAGAAAAATATCGTGGCTTCGTAATCTACGTGAATGGTTCGGGTGTAGTTCGATTGAACTTTTCAGGTGCGCTGCTAACAAAGTCGCAGTGGCCATGATGATTTCCAATCTCCGCTAGGAGTGGCACGAGAAGAAGAAGAGGACAGAATTTGACAACTTATAGAGTATTAGGGCCAATACGTACTGCTGGTTACCAAAGACGCAAACTTGCATTTGTCCATGAACACGCCAATTGGACAATAGTCAATTGAGAAAAAAGAAAAAAGACTGTTTACGGATGAGTGTTTAATATCAATTTATGGAAAATATAGTCTAAATAAGGTCTATAGAAGAACTGGAGAACGTTATGCTGCCTGCACTCAGTCACACCGTCTTAGTTTTGGTGGTAGCGTAGTAATGTTTTATGCAGGTATTTGTTTTGAGGCACACAGATGATTATTGGGACATGCGTATTAACAGCAAATAGATACATAATAGAGATCCTACAATATCATATAATGTTATAAGCTGGGTTTATTAGCAATGATTTTCCGATAAAACGTGATCACGTACGGCATGGATTGTAACAAAGTGTCTTTGAAGAGGTTTATATTTCAAAAATTAACTAGCCTGCTTAAAGTCCGGGCCTTAGTCCTATTGAGCAAATGTATGTGGAGCCTGCTAAAGTCCGGACCTTAGTCCTATTGAGCATATTTATATGGAGCCTGGTCAAAAAGCGTGTAAGACATCGCATCGCATACCTGCTTCAACAACTTATATCATATAATGTTATAAGCTGGGTTTATTAGCAATGATTTTCTGATAAAACGTGATCACGCATACCTGCTCCAACAACTTAAAATCAAAATTTCTATTAGACTATTAAGATTATGTTTTTATTACCTTACTATACGGTATAGCTTATACTCTTAAAAAATACAAAAATACATTGAAATTACTCTAGTTCAACTGAACAAAGTACCTGAAATACTTATTACTATTAAAAAGACAATGTGAGAGTATTTGGGTCATCTAGCAAGGGGACACAAATACAGACTTCAAAATTAGAATAGTCTTCATAACATTTAATTTTTGATAGAGGAGGAACATCAAGAAGAAGAAATTTTAAACGAAAACGACATAACTATTTATTATTACATTCATTTCAGTATTTTGCATTCATCTGATTTCCATTTCTGCTCTATATAACATTGCAATTTGTTAAATTCTTATTTATTTCTCGAATAACCCATATATTCTCTAATAAAAAAATGAGTTAACTACATGCTAAACAGTTTTTTCATTATAAAATAAGCTTTCTACTTTCGTTTTTATTTGCATTTAAGTTACATTAAACCAAAAAGAATGAAATGTTTTTTGGCCAAACCAGTAGGTGCAGACATAAGAAAACTACTTAATTCAATAAGCGTTTGTATCTTTAAATGACTAACTGAAAATTTATCGGCAATTTCGAGTCAAAAAAGTTGAGAAGATCGACTTTTAAACTCACACCAAACATAGAATTCAGAAAGATTTATGGTATTCTCACTCATTATCTTTGTGATCTAAATGGTCATGCTAGGTGCTTGAAGACTGCTTGTTAAATTCTTATAGCTGGCGTTAATATCCCGGAAGGCCAAGTAATTACATTAATTATTCCAATTATTTGTTTAACTGCAAAAAACAACATTAAAAATTGGTTAAAACAAAAAGAAAAACATCATCAAACCATTTGATCTAAATTTATCAATAACCTCATTTTATTTAAAGATATAACATAAATTTAGTTAATATAGGAGAAGATGTAACATATTAAAAGTTGTAATATAATATCAGGAGTACTAAGTATTGTTAAAATCAGTGGCAATAAGTGGAAAAGCAAATTGTAATTTTTATTACTTATTATTCTACAGACTTATTATCTACAGAAACTCAACTATAAACGAAATCCATCTGTATCTGCCATTCAGATTGACTTACCAAAACGTTTATTTATCGTTTTTAGCTTTGGTTTACACTTGTGATAACAAAATACCTACGGTAGCTATATAAACAAAAACACGCTGCTCTCCTATTTACTAGTATAATTGCAACTTTATCCCCGACAATTAACTCTTCTCTTACAATTGAACGTTGAATACATTGATCCCAATCGCACAAAAAATGTCTCTTTTCATCGACTATATCTCACTTTGTATTATATCTGTGTAATCATGTATCATTCTTCTTTTATAAGCATATTTATTATGGTAATCATCAAAAACCTTTAAAAAACGTGACTTTTTTCAATAAAAATTCGCTGTTTTCAACCATAAATAGCTTAAACAGTATTGACTTACCGAAAAAACTTTGGAGAATAAAAGTTTTTTTTATAATTTAATTCTCTATCGATCCCTGCGATTATTTTGAGCATAAGAATTTCCACTCCCCAAAAGGGGTTGCAACCACGTCTGGGGTAAAAGCACATATCGGCGTCATATAGGTTTTGTCATTTAAGCACTTTCCCATCAACTCACCAAATTTTAAGTGAATCGATTCAGTCCGACAAAATTATAAGGAGAATAGGCCGAGTGACTGAAGTAAGTAGCATTTCTCATCCGCTGACTTAAAACTGACAACACTTGGCATTGATTCAATTCGAACATGTATTGAATAATCGCACAAACATCACTGACACCATGCTTGAGGAATCCACTTTTTAAATAAGCTCATATGATTATACCAGAAGTAATCGTCACTGAAATATCTAATATAGTAATACCAGTTCATCATTCATCATCAATCGGCCCTGAGTTGTCCATTTTTGAACATAGGCTTGCTCTAGACTTTTCCATCTGCTTGTGTTCTGCGCCTCTGCTATTCAATTGGTCACGATTCTTTGAGGTCGTCGCTCCATCGCGTTGGGGTTCTTCCTCGGCTTCACTTGTCACCATGATCTCCACTCAAGCAATTTGTTTGTCCAACTGTCGTCTTTCATTCTTGCAACATGTCCTGCCCATCTCCATTTTTACCTTGTAATATGTTCGATAATGTCTTCCACTCCGTTCGTCTACGAACTTCCTCGTTTTTTATTCTATTTCTTAAGCTTATTCCAAGTATTGATCTCTCCATCTTTCGTTGTGTCCTTCTCAATTTTTCAGCTGATGTTTTTGTGAGAGTTAAGGTTTCTGCTCCGTATGTGTGGACTGGTAGAACGTACTGGTTAAAAGCTTTTCTTTTTAAATGTATCGGTATATTTGTTTTAAATACGTCTCTCATTTTTCGAATGCAGCCCAATACAGACTTATTCTTCTGAGTAGCTCACATGTTTGGTTATCTCGCGTTAACCTTATTTTGTAACCCAAATACACATATTTTTCCACAAGTTCTATGGGGACTTTTCGATTTCTATTAGCTCATTGGGGACGAGATTGGTCATCATTTTTGTTTTTCCATAGTTTATTTTTAAACCGCTTTCTGGTTACTTGCTGTAGTTGTTGTAGCATAACTCTGGCCTCTCCTAAGTTGTCTGTTATGAGAACAGTATTATCGGCATATCTGAGATGATTGAATATCTTTTCATCAATGCTAATACCCTTTGATTCCCACTCTACCATTTAAATGCGTACTCCATAAGTGTTATAAATAGTTTTGGCGACAAGGTATCTCCCTACCGCACCCCTGTGTCAATTTTTATCTTCTCAGTCATGCAATGGAGGTTAACGGTTTTTGTCGCATTTTCGTATATATTTCGAATAATATTTGCTTACCTATGATCTATTCTGCATGAATTTTTTGGTGCCGCTGATTTTTATAATATTGGCATATTCGCAATGTCAAGCAAATTGTCTTCCTCACTACTCGATTCATCTGACTCAATACCTGAAGGAATATTCTCTAATACTGTGAATAGATCACCCGACTACATATTGTTTAGCTGTCTGAATGAATAATTTTTTTTTTCTGAAATAAAAAATAAGTACTTAGGAGCAATTTTAGTTTCCTAGTGGTTTCAGGATGAAACCGGCATTTTATATCATCAATATACTGATTGTAAAGCACCACCAGCACGAGAATGTGAATGGCGATGCGCGATACATTTTATAGTAGCAGGAGCCTTATACGTCATATAAAGTGAGCGGTTTCAGGAAAATACCACTAAGAACGTTGTATAAAATTTATTTTTATGTGGTTTCACAGTGAAACCACTAGAAAACAAAGGGTTAACGTGTCGGGATTCCCCGGTCTACTCTACCGAGTAAAAACCACCTACAAAAAACTTTATTTACTTAAATTTTGTTCAAATATGATTTACTAAAATAATGAATAAAATAATACACTATAAACTAAACCATAGCCCAAGACAAAAGCAAAATCAAGATTTATTGACTGTTTTCTGTTTTCTATTTGCTACTGTATATTATGAACAAGTAAATAACGAAACTTTAAACATTTCTGTTAATAAGCGAATATATTGTATATCAATATACATTACCTTCATCGGTTAATTTATTGGCTTCTCCAAGAAATACAAATACCAATAAATAAAGGCAGCAGCTATAAATATATTAAACACTCTCTATTATTCTTCAACATATCTTTGAGATTCATCTTTTTAATTGTCTCCGGGATACGTGTTTTTCACAGCAACGAAAATGTTTAAGGATCATTGTCAGGGAATGGAAATTAGTCATAGTTAAGAAGTTAATGCATAATTCAACGATCATAATTTCTCTTTTACTGTCACTGTTCAGAGACCACACGTTTTTCCGATAATGGCCGTATGGACAGTCGGTGTAAATTAGATAGTTTATGTACTGACATTTTCCAGTGTTACTGATAATAGGGTTAGTAAATAGTTTGATATAGTTCGTAGAACGCGCTTTAATAAGAGTTTTACAGCTTTTATTACACGTAAGATGTATACATTATGACCAATAAGGATTTTTATAATACAGGTGTATTGCTTATTTTTGTCACTTTTTATTAGTAAAAATTTTTTGAATTTATTATCAAATGTTTATTAGTATTCACTTAGGGGAACAGATCTTATTCTTCTTCTTAGCCTTCTGTCGTCCATGTTTGGACATAGGCCTCTCCCAATTTCTTCCATCGGTCTCTATCCTGAGCAACATATTTCCAATTTGTTCCGGATATTCTTTTATTGTCATCAACCCATCACATCTGTGGTCTTTCTCTTGATAGTTTACTTTTGTAAGGTGTCCAATGTTGTATTATAGTATTCCAACGTTGGTTTTTCTGTCGAGCAGTGTGGCCCGCGAAGCTCCATTTAAGTTTGACAATTTTTGTTGTTTTGGATCGTACCCAGTCGTTCTTCTTTTTATCTGACAGTCGTATACCTAACATTGCTCTTTCCATTGTTCTCTATGTTGTGGCTAGTTTATTCATGTTTGCCTTGGTTAGGGTCCAGGTTTGAGATCCATATGTCATGTTAGGAAGAATGCATTGGTTGAACAGTTTGCTCCTTAAGTATTGGGGTATTTTGCTGTTCTTAAGTATCCAACGAAGTTTTTCAAATTCTGTCCATGCTAGTCTTGCTCTTCTAGTAATTTCCGCACTTTGGGTCTCTTTGTCAATTCTCAGGATTTTGCCTAGGTAAATATATTCCTGGATTTGTTCTATCTCACTGCCGTTTATAGTTACATGTCTGTGGTCTTCTGTGTTTGTCATTATTTTTGTTTTTTTCATATTCATTTTTAGGCCGACGTATTGGGAGCTGGCTGCTAGTTCCCCCAACATAATTTGCAGTTCCTCGAATGTGCTCGCTATACTCACTATGTCGTCAGCGAATCTGAGGTTGTCTAACTTGTTGCCATTAACGCTAATGCCATAGGTTGACCAATTTGTAGTTTTGAAGACGTCTTCTAGGGCTAGGTTGAAAAGCTTTGGCGATATTACGTGTCCTTGTCTCACTCCTCTCTTAATGGGTATGGGATTTGTATTTTCGTCTAGTTGTACTATCATAGTTGCATTTTCATGTAGGTATATTATGTATTAGTTGCCTATATCTCGAATCTATTCTAAATTATTAATAGCTTGATAGGTTAATCTATTCATTTTGATCTATTTTATTAATCCCAGTATGATCCTTATGTCCTTCCACTATTCGTAAGTCTTCTTCATCTTTTTTAGTCATTGTCTAGTTATCTTTAGTCAAGTAATATTTTCTTTGCAAAAGTGAATAAAAAAGTGTGCTCGATATCTGCCTTTGATGGTCTATTTTTGTAAGGTCTCCAATATTGTATTGTGGCATTCCAATGTTCTTTCATCGTTTCTTTTGTCTAGCAGTGTGGCCTGCGAATCTCCAGTTTTCAATTATGTGGCGATATCCTTGACTTTTGTTTTTGACCTTACACAGGTCGTTCTCCTTCTAATCTAATAGTGTAACGAAAATCAGCTCAAAGTGGTCAAAGAGAAGAAGATCAATTTGTAATACGCCGATGGTGAACATGAACAATACGAATGACTCGTTGCTTAATTTCGGAAGCATTATTGGGGTGGGTAAGGTTATAAATACTAGATAGATAATAGATAGGCTTACGTACATAACGCAAAAAAATATATCGTCAACAGAATAAAATCATCAAAAACAATTAATAAATTTCAAAAAAATGAATTTTTTTATTACTATAAAAAAAGAACATTATATTACCACAAATAAACTGATATCTAAATAAATTCTTACGAGCGTAGGCGCAAACTTTCGGGGCGATGATTTTTAAATGCATTCATTTTTTTCGAATCCTGAGAAAACTAACAAATATTTTTGAAAAATTTAAACGCAGACTGAAAGATTGCATTATTACCGAGGGCCGAAAGTCTCTTAGAATAAACAAAAAGTTTTTTTGAATGAGATATTTGAAATTAAAAATCACACTAAATTTTCTCTTTTTTTTCACCCCTGTAACTTATTAAAATAAATATTATAGAAGTTTCCAGGGACTTTCGGCCCTCGGTAATAATATGTTCTTTCATTCTGCATTTAAATTTTTCAAAAATATTTATTAGTTTTCTCAGGATTCGAAAAAAATGAATGCATTTAAAAAGCATTGTCCCGAAATTTTGCGCCTACGCTCTTAAAGTTTCATAAATGATCAATAAAGGGTTATGGGCCACAATTTGTTAACCGAAAAAGCTTTTCAAATCGTCTGTTTTTGTCATATTCATTTTTAGCTGACGTATTGGGAACTGTCTGCGAATTGCTCCTTCGTAGTTTGTAATTTTCCGAATGTTTTTGTTGTAATCACGATGTCGCAGCGAATCTGAGATGGTTTAACTTATTGTTATTAACGTTGATGCCATTAGGTTGACCAATTTGTAGTTTAAAAGATGTCTTCTGGGGATAGGTCTACATTAAACAGTTTGGCTGATATTACACCTGGTCGAGATTTTGTTAACGCTAAAGCGAAGAAAACTCGAATATTTTGATCACCTGATGAGAGGACATAAATACGCATTACTTCAAAATATAATGCAGGGAAAAATAGAAGGAAAACGGAATCCAGGCCGTAGAAGAATGTCATGGTTGCGGAATTTGAGAGAGTGGTTTGGCTGCACCACTAATGAACTCTTTAGGTCAGCCGTAAACAAGGTCAGAATAGCTTTGATGATTTTCAATCTCCGATAGGAGTGGCACAAAAAGAAGAAGAAGACACCTGGTCGAACTTGTCTCTTAACGGCAAAGGGTTTGTATTTTATATCTCTAATCTATTCTACAATTAATAGCTTTTTCTATGGCCCACATCAAATGCTTTTTCATTGTCTACCAAAGCAAGAAATACGGGTAGTTGGTATTTATTTGCCTTCTCTATTAATGTTCTCATTGTCAGCATTTGGTCTAAGGTAATATATCTTTTGTGGAAACCAGCTGCTTCTACCGATTGGTAATTATCCATTTTTTGAGTCAACCAGTTTTTAATAATTTTTATAAAAAGTTGTGCACTTGATTGAGCAACTAAATAGGTCTATATAATTCTTTAGGTCACATTTGTCTCCTTTTTGTGTTGGAGCATTACTAGACTCTCGTTCCAGTCTTCAGAGATTTGGCTTACATGGAGACATCCGCTAAATTGCTCTGTTAGTATTGGAATTGTTATTGTCTTGCTTATTTTCAAAAGATCGCCAATTCTACCGTCGTCGTGTCCTGAAGCTTTATTATTTTTTGTTTCTTTTAAAGCTCTTTCTATTTCGAATCCCTCTTTATCTGGTAGTACTTCCGATCCAACGTTTTTTATTAATATTTTGACGTTCCCATTTGTTGGTTGATTAGGCTAGTTTTGCTACCTGTACAAGGTATTGTAGAAGTCTTCAACTATGCTATTTTATATTTGTCCTTCTCTTTCTTGTTATTGGTGTCTTTAATTTTGATAACCTTCTGAACAACCAGTGTTGATCTTAGACATTTTAAGCCTCTGTTGTTTTATATGGATGGTCTTCGGAAAGTTTTCGTTCCGTTTTTTGAGGTCACATTTTAGTTCATCTCTAATTGTTAGTTTAGTTCTAGTTCTACCTATTTTTGGAAGTGGCGTTTGTTTTCCGCTAGTAGTTATATTCTTTCCTTTATTATTGGCTTAATTTGGTTGCTTTTTTTGTCTTCTTTGGCTCTAATTTTCTTGACTTAATTTTCTAATTGACTTCATCAATTTGGTCCTGATTATGCTGGGGATCTGATTCGAACTTACTCGCTAAGACCGCTTAGCTGTGTGCAAAACACACATCTACAATAGTTTTCTTATCACATCACATTTGTATCACCCTGTAAATGTGCAAGTGCACCAACAAAGTAACCTGTAATCAAAGAACTAGATTTTTCACAGACCTGTTACGTTTTATTGATTGTTACGAACTTGTTTATTGACATCGAACCGCGTAATTTTCTCATTTTCTAATAGTTTCTAACATGTCGGAAAGATAGCCGGTTTCGTAAGTATATGGCGTATCGATACATGAATGCCCCAAAGCTTGCAAAATTTCAACCAACGTGTTTACGTATGCGCTCGTTGTTTCGGAAAAAAGTAATTGTAGTTTCACTGCTTCTGCAGAGAAAAAGAGTAGTTTAACATCGCGAGTGGCTAGCAGGAAAGTGGATCTGACTTTAGGTGGATTGGGAAAATTATTTAAGTAAGTAATGGGCAAAAGAAGTAGTAGAAAAAAAAAGAGAAATGCTGGAAGGCTTATGAGAATATTGCCTATAAAAATAAAAGAAGAGGAAAAAGGAGTATGTTCACAGGAAGTTCACAGGAAAAAAAAATTTTAGTTGTCAAGTCATCACCATAATAATTATTGTTATTATGGTTATGTAATAATTTGTATGATTTCCATAGACTCTGAAACTAAAACGCCGATGGTAACAATTATGTGATAGTAAACGTTTCCTATATTGCGTGTTTTAGAAAATCGTTCTTGTAAAAGACCTATCTAAAATATTGTAATATATTTTCTATTTCATACTAGTAAGGTGATGTTGACAATAATTCTTCATAACAAAAGAAGTTAGCAAAGTAGGAATGTGAAATAAGTAAAGATTTCCGTATTGAATATTGTCTATTTACCGGTGAAACTAGATGCAGTTGTCTAGGTGCTGAAATTAAAAGCATACTTGATAAATTCGACCGTAACTTGATGGAAATTCATTTTGTGTTACAATAAAACACTGAAAACTTTGTTTTCAAACTTCCACAAAATTTATTTTAACCTCTTATCACTATAGCTGTTTCGGCTGATTGCCTTTCTCAAGTGATCTATTTTTGGCATGCGTTTACACTTTATAGTCTCTAATGAAATAGCTTGAGGAAGGGAGAACTGTTTGTCTCAATTTTGTCATTTAGAATTATATCTGTGTTTTTTAGTTTGTTGATTTCCATAGATTCTAACAAGGATAGCTTAAGGCATTTATTTTAAATGTGAAGAATTTTAAATTCGTCATTAAAAGAATGACTGTGATCTAGAAGGTGAAGTATGTATGTAGAATCTGTTTTTCTATTATTGAAAGCCCTTTTATGTTCAAAAATTCAAAAATTTAGCTTTGATATAGGGCGTCAGCAAGAAATTCTTAAACAATTAAACACAAAAATAAGAAATATAAACTCTGACCGACAACCAGAAATAAGTAAAACAGAAATCAAGAATACAATTCAAGAATTAAAAAAACCATAAGTCACCTGGAAAAGATGGAATAACTGCAGAGATGCTGAAGAGAGAAGGGAAAACAACTAGAGAAGTCCTACATATCCTCATGAACAAAATATTGCCCACAAAAGAAATACCCGATAGCTGGAACGATGCGGAGACACTATTAATGTTCACAAAAGGTGGCCAAAAGAACTTAGAAAACTGTAGACCTATAACATTACTAAGTGTTGTATTTAAACTACTAACGAAGATCATGACAAATAGACCAACAACTAAGCTTGACGAATATCAAGCAAGAGAACAAGCGGGATTCAGAAAGGGTTTTATTACTAGCGACCATCTGCTAACAGTAAAAATACTGATTGAAAAGTCGAACGAGTATCAAATGCCATTATACATGACATTCATAGACTTCCGAAAGGCGTTTGACAGTATAGAACATTGGTCCATCAAAAACTCACTACAGAACGGCAGAATTGATTACAGGTACACGGACCTAATAACAAACATATACAAACATGTGAGTACCACAATAAAATTGACGAACGAACACGCTACAGAACCAATAAAATTCGAAAGGGGAATCAGGCAGGGAGACACAATATCGCGAAAATTGTTCAATCAGGCTATGGAAGACATGTTTAAAAAATTAGAATGGGATACATGCGGAATAAGAATAAATGGAGAGCTCTTGGACCACTTGAGATATGCAGACGATATAGTCCTGATAACAGATAAGATGGAAGAGTTACAGAAGATGGTTGAGGAACTAGATAGAAAAGCGACAGAGGTAGGTCTAGAGATGAACTATAGTAAAACCAAGACTATGACAAACCAAGAAGACCAATTAGAAATAGTAGTCAAACAGAATAAATTAGAGCAGGTGGCAGAATACATATACCTAGGACAGATAATAAAGCTGAACAGGGACAATCCAACAGAAGAAATAAAAAGAAAAACTAGACTAGAATTTCCTCTACTAGAGGAAGACCACCTACACGTTGGGCCGAAGACATCAGGCGTATCACTAAAAATTGGCAACAAAGAGCACAAAATCATGAGGAATGGAGGAGTTTAAGGGAGGCCTATGTCCAGCAGTAGACGTGATAAATAGAGGCTGGATGATGAGACTAGAATTGGCCTCATTTGGTAAACTATCATATATTCTAAAAAATAAAAAGTTCCCTCAATATATGCGAACGAAAGTATTCAACCAGTGCATTTTACCAGTTATCACATATGGCTCACAAACATGGACTTTCACAAAGGAGAACATCGACAGGATATCCAAAACACAAAGAGCAATGGAAAGACAGATGCTGGGTATCGGTCTTAAATACAGGAAAAGAAACTCATGGATCAGAGAAAAAACAATGGTAAACGATGTATCAAGACAGGTTGCAAAACTTAAATGGAACTTCGCCGGTCACACTCTCCGGCAAAAAGATAAAAGATGGAATAAGCGAAAGCTACACTGGAGACCATGGGAAAAGAAAAGAAAAAGAGGAAGACCACAGATGCGATGGACTGACGATCTTAAGAGAACGGCAGGAAAGGACTGGATGCAGATCGCCCAAAATAGAGACCAATGGAGAATAACAGTGGATGCCTATGCCCAAGAGTTGACGTTTAAAGCTGATTAGATAGATAGATAGAGATAGTGCGTCGCTCATTCTATTCTTCAAATATGTTTTATGTGATAATCTTTTCTTTCGAAATTTTACCAACAGTCAATATAATCATATTATTACAATATAAAATCATAGTCATAGAATATTAAAACACATTAAACTGAGCTTAAAAAAATATTGTAAATATGTTAAACAACGACGTCTTATTGTGACATGATATGAGTTGTTCCCACCTGGTGTAATAAGAGATAATGACGATAAAAATTAAACTTCTATAAAAATAATATAGCATAGAAAATTAAACTGGTCATAAGTACTTTCCTTTATAATATTAACACTTTGATTTTTCATTTAAATGTCATCTTCCTGATCAATAGGTCTAATATTTCATCGTTGAGACACACATTGTGTAGTCAAATCAGCTAAAATATGAACGTAACAGATATCGTGCTGCAGTTTTAATTTATGCTTCATACATTTTCATCGGGAGACTACGAAAACAAAGTAAGCGCAGAATCATAGTCGCATAGAGCACTGCTATACAGATTGTCCCAATACAAAACAAAGTCATAGTGATGCTTAGAAGCGCAACATTATCGTTATGTCCATCTACTGAAAATGGTCCAATATTAATTTTTGATATTTTTTTTGTTTTTAGTACAGGTCTTTTAAATTATAAAAATCCTATCAAATTATTTCTGGAACGCTCTAAGTTTCAGCATAAACAATTACTCAGCTAACTTTCAAAATCTAATATAACAGTTTTGTTTATTTGAACGAAAGGCCCTCACAAATTACTTACCAATATATTAAAAATGTCTTCAATTTGAAAGGTTTGATGTATCAAAGAAATTAAAAATTGATTACAAAAAAAATAGCAAATAAATAAAAAAAAATATTAAAAATCCTTTGTAAAGGGTATATATTAAGTGTCATAGCCCATGAAATCAAGTAAAGAGTCATATGTTACCTTGAGTTTACAATCTATGTAATTTAGCTTTCCATAATGGTTACAAATCTCATTCTTCAAGATTTTCAGTTGAAAGTTGTTATTTAAGTTGATTGGAGCCAGGTTGACCATACCGTCAAATAAAAATCCACAAGGAATCTACGTTCCTGTAGTTGACTGTATACCAACCACCTTGTGGATTTTTATTTGACGGTATGGTCAACTTGGCAGAATTTAAAAAATGGCTTGATACCAATCTGTACCACGAACCCTCCGGCTCCCCAGACTTTGCTTGAGCAAATTGCTTCTGGATGCAGGAAAACAAAAGCTGTTTAATGTTTTGCAAGGAATACATTGACGTTAATGGTGATAACGTTGGTACCTCAGATATTTGTAAAGAATATATTATTACTGATATTTATGAATAGATATTGCATTTTATAAAATAATAAAAAATAAAAAAATGACACATTTTAAACGCTTTTAATACCAGTCCATTTTTATATATAAACTTTTGTAAACTCCTTTTGAACGAAAATTGTATCAGCTTCCTTTTGGTGAAGCAATGCCTTTACCTAAGTATGCTTAGGAAAAACTTATTCTTTCTTTCTTTTTCCTCTTCCTTTTACCCTATTAGGGTGTCGGATTTGGGCTAGCTATTTTAATTTCCATTTACCCACCTCTTCCATTATTTTCTGGTTCCTGCCATTATTTTCAATTCCTCGAGTGATTTCTGTTTAAGTTTTCCCTCCTCTACTACTTGCTGTATCCATTTCTTTCTTGGTCTGCCCCTTTTTCTTTTTCCGATGTTTTTTGCTTTATAACCTTTTTTTGTTATTATATTGGATTGCATACTCATCAAATGCCCATACCAGTTCATTTCTCTCTTTGCTATTTTGTTCATTATCGGTTCCTGGTTGGCCATTCTCCTAATAGTCTCGTTGCTTAATCTATCCCATTTTGTCTTTCCAACTATCCTTTTTAGATGTCTCATCTCTATTGCGTTTATCCTGCTCTTATGTGTTTCAGGAATTGTCCAGTTTTCACTTGCATAGAGCACAGTCGGTATCACCATTGTGTTATATATTTTTATTCTCGTTTCTCATGTAAGTTCTGTTTTTCCCATTATTGGGGCTAACGCATAGTATACCTTGTTTGATTTATTTGTTCTATTTGTTATTTCCCAGTCTATTTTTTCGTCAAAAACTTATTCACAAATTAAAAAAAGGTTAAATCCAAAAAACATTGTTTTTTAGACTTATTTTAGTAGACGTAGAAAAGAAAGAAAATATTTGGTCTTTATTCTTTACAAAAAATTTAATTCTCTATAATAAATCAAATATCTTGTAAAGCCGAAAAGTGGACCAAACCTCAAAAACACAGTGCTCTATTTGGTAGCACTGTTCGATTTTATCATTTTTAGATCTCAGTTGACGATATGAAACCATAACATTTCTTGAACACCTCAAAACCATAAAATATAGTCTTGCACAGTCAACAGAATATTCCAAGCCATTTACGCATGAAGAAATATCGCAAGCCCTAAATGAAATGAAAACAGGAAAAGCGCCGGGTTTCGACGCCATTCACGCTGAGTTCTTCAAACATAGCGGCAGATTCACTAGGCAATGGCTCGCAGAATTCTTTTCTGACATCCTTCAAACGGGAAACGTCCCCCACCAACTTAAAAATGCAAAAATCGTCGCCATTTTAAAACCAGGGAAAAGTAATAATTCACCGAAAAACTACCGCCCCATCGCACTCTTAAGTATGGTGTACAAATTGTTCGAAAGACTGTTGTATAATAGAATCAGCAAAACCATATTCCAACACTTACCAGTGGAACAGGCAGGATTTCGGCCAAACCGCAGCTGCACAGACCAGGTACTCGCCCTGACCAATTATGTGGAATCAAACTTTCAAAAGCAATCAAAAACAACCGCTGTCTTCATCGATCTATCTGCTGCTTATGACACTGTGTGGCGACAAGGGGCAATATATAAAATGCTTTAAAGTTATATTTGGAGACAAGACTAGTATCCAAAGAAAACTGAATCATGGACTTCCACAAGGATCCGTGCTGGCTCCCATGCTTTTCAGCCTCTACATAGCAGACATGCCAGAAACCACATCAAAAAAGTTTGGATACGCAGACGACTGGACGCTTGCCGCAAGTCATAAAGAATTCGAGGTCACTGAACGCATTCTAACAAACAATTTAAATGCCCTAGGGAATTATTTCCGCAAATGGAGATTGCAAACCAATCCAACTAAGACAGAAGTGTCCTGCTTCCATTTGTATAACAAGATGGCCAACTATCAACCTCAAATCAATTTTGGGGATAGACTCCTTAAATATAATAAACACCCAAAATACTTAGGTGTTACACTTGACGGAACGCTGAACTTTAAAGAGCATCTTACTAAGACTGCTGCAAAACTCCGAACTCGTAACAACATCCTGCAAAAGCTCTGTGGCACTACATCGGGCTCCTCAGCACCCACACCTAGATCGACAGCATTAGGTTTGGTATACCCCGTAGCGGAATATTGTGCACCAGTATGGATAAACAGTCCACATACTCACCGTGTTGATTTCCAACTCAAACAAGCCATGCCAACTATATCGGGCACAATCAAGGCCACACCCACTTACTGGTGACCAGCTTTGAGTCATATAGCTCCACCACCCATCCGCCGGGAACATGCCCTTGTCAGAGAATTTACAAAAATCAATACTAATCCTGATCTCCGCTCCCATGTCGGAACTTCCGCCAGAGACATAAATAGGCTCAGTTCAAGACACCCGCCTCTAAAAACAGCAAAACGGCTAGTAGATCAAAACTTTAATGTAACTGAACGGTGGAGATAACAACGGGAGAATAACGCTGCACCAGCTAACTGGAACATGCCATGTATTACAAGCAAACCTGAGGGCTTCAACCAACCGAGACGAATTTGGACCACACTCAATAGAATAAGGACGAACTGTGGCAGATGTTCCGACTCCTGAGGTTTGCCGAAAGGCAAACAGTAAAACACATGGTAGAGGAATGCCCGATTAGATCCTATAACGGCAACCCTTCAGATTTCCTGGCTGCTACAAAAGAGTCAATCGAATATATTTATAATCTAGATGTTTTTTTGTAGAATAATATTTTTGTATTTACTGTTGTTTGTAATTTATATAATTTATATTATATGTATATATATGAACCTGTGATGTAGCCATACGCTAAATAAATAAATAAAATCTTGAACGCCTTAGTTCCTTATGAATGACATAGTCCATACCCCTAATACTTAAAGTATAATAATGGATTAAAACGAAAAAAGGTCTTTGTGGTCAATAGGGACGTTGGGTATAGCTTCTATTGAAAGTAAGTTTGCGAAAGCGCCAAGCTCCAGCGGCCTGGCCATTTCTAACAAGTTAACAATAATATCACGACCAGAAGGGCGTGACGCACGATGACTCTCAATTCGAAAAATTGACTTCAATATGGTATTGTCGATCTGACAACAGACATATTAGCCTAGTTAAGGTTGTGATCGGTCAATGGGAAAATTCCAAATAAGGCCGTGTACAGACAGGAGTGTAAAATGTGGAAGCCTTTGCAATATCGAGCGCGGTCGTCATATACTGTGATATTATTCTATTATATAAGATGGTTTTTTGAGATTTCTGGGAGAGATAAATTATAGACAACTTCCAAGTGATATTAGTACTACGCATTCTTATATTCCGTTAACTTAATTAACTTATCTAATTAAAAACCCTTATCAAAAATATAAAATATTTATTAAGGTTTTTAACAGCACGTTGGAAATATTATTTTACAATATACTACACAAAAAATAATATTTAAGGAAAATTTTTGTGATTTCAAACAAAACGTGTTTTGAATACAAAATTTTATTTTATATGTAAATTATTTGAGAGAGAGATGTAGGTCCAGAGATGTAGGTCCAGAAATAACCAAATCAGTGGTTAGTCAGCCATTAAACTCAATGAAAACCAATAAATCTGCTGGTCCAGATGAATTACCAAGCGAGCTACTAAAGTTGGTCAACGAGAAAAACCTGGACATAATAGTAGAACTATTCAACGCTATCTATACTACGGGAATCATTCCTAGAGAAATGTTGACATCAGCATTTGTGTGTTTGCCAAACAAGATGAATGCCAAAGAGTGTAGTGACTATCGAACCATAAGCTTAATGTCACATACCTTGAAAATTCTCTTGAAAATTATCCACGCCAGAATACACTCTAAACTGGAGCTGGATATTAGTGACACTCAATATGGGTTCCGCAATGGTATGGGTACCAGAGAGGCATTATTCTCCTTCAATGTGCTGACACAGAGATGTTTGGATGTTAACCGTCCTCTTTACGTCTGTTTTATAGACTACAATAAAGCGTTTGATAAAGTAAAACATGATCGACTCCTGGAAATTCTAAAAAATAAAAACCTAGATGAAAGAGATTTAAGGCTAATAACACACCTCTATTACAATCAGCGAGCAATAGTAAGAATCGAAAAAGAAACATCTGAAGAAATGGAAATAAAGAGAGGAGTCAGGCAAGGCTGCATTCTATCACCTCTATTATTTAACGCCTATTCTGAAGAGGTAATTCGAGAAACTCTGGAAGATGAAACAGTCGGCATAAGAGTAAATGGAGTCTTAATTAACAACATCAGATATGCAGATGATACAGTAATAATAGCCGATAGTTTACAAGACCTGGAAAGACTCATGAACAAAATAGTCATGTGTAGTAGGGAGTACGGACTCTCTCTTAATGTCAAAAAGACGAAGTTTATGAAAATTTGTAAAAACAACTATAATACTAACGAAATCTTGATAGTAGAGGGCCAGCAGATCGAAAGAGTAAAAAAGTACACTTACCTAGGAACACTTATAACAGAAAATAATGACTACACGGCAAAAATCAAAGTCAGAATCGAAAAAGCACGTTCTAATTTTATAAAAATGAAAAAGGTCCTATGTGGCAAAGATCTAACATTAGCTCTTAAAGTACGCCTAACAAAATGTTACGTATACAGTGTACTATATTATGGAGTGAAATCATGGACGTTAAATCTAGATACCATGAGACGACTTAACGCCTTTGAGATGTGGACCTATAGAAGAATTATGAGGGTTTCCTGGGTAAATAGAGTTACAAACAACGAAATACTGAGAAGAATAGGCAAAGAGAAGGAAATTGAACTTACAATTAAAGAAAGAAAGCTACAGTATCTCGGACATGTGATGCGGGGCGATAAGTATGGCATCCTGCGACTCATAATGCAAGGGAAAATAGATGGCAGAAGAAGCATCGGAAGAAGACGAATTTCATGGCTGAAGAACCTGAGAGAATGGTTTGGATGCAGCTCAAAACAACTATTTAGAGCTACTGCCTCAAAAATTAAGATAGCTATGATGATTGCCAACCTCCGTAGCGGAGATGGCACCTGAAGAAGAAGAATGTAAATTATTTATTTTTTATTTAAGCCCTTTTTTCTATTTGGATAGCCGAATATAGGCCTCTCCTAATTCTCGTCATTCATCTTTGTTGTTTGTAAGACGTTTCCACATCAGCCCTTCAGTTCTTTTAATATCGTCGCTCCATCGCATTTGCTGTCTTCCTCGTGGTCTTTTGGCTTCATATGGCCGCCAATTCCCGATCTCTTTATTCCATCGGCCACCCTTAAAACATTCGTTATGTCCAGCCCATTTCCATTTCAGTTTAGCTGCCTACTCGACAACATCCTTCACTTTTGTTTTATTAGGAATGTCTTCATTGGTTTTATGGTCTTTAAATGAGATACCCAAGATCTGTCGTTCCAAAGCTCTCTGAGTTTTTCTGATCTTCTTCATATTTATTTTAGTAAATGTCCAGGTTTGAGCTCCATATGTAAGCACAGGTAGGATACAGGAATTAAACACTGGTTTGCAGTCTTTGAGGTATATATAAATTATTAATTAATAATAAAATAGTGCATATTTTCCTATATAAATTGTTGTTTCTACTTAATCTTGCTATGACAATGACGAATATGAAGTTCTTATAAATATTTCCCTATTGAATATAAGGTTAAATGTTCGAATAATTGAACTTTGATGGTATACAAGGCAAATGTCGAACACAGTAATTAATTAAATCTTGCCCAAGTACTTTCGATCAATAGATCATCCTCAGGGGCATCTGAAATAAGCCAAGAAACTTTTTTTATAAAAAGGGAAATTAATTCACTTCGATAAAAAACTCGAAGTTTATGGTTGAAAAAAGTTTTTATGTGATAAACATTTATAGACTTACTTCGTCAGTTGTGGCCTATCCGACATGAGCAAAATGTCATACATGTAAATTTGGACATAACCATACAATACACAAAGACAAACAAACACTTTAAAAATTTTTAAAAATGGAGAAGCTACATGTTATATAGAAGCCGGAGACAGAATGGCTCCCGGTCTGGCGGAAATATTGAGATGACATGTGACAAATGACAGCTTGTAAGGGGCGGTTACAATAGATATGTGATCTGCACCTTTCAAAATTCTATGAAACTAAGTATTGACCAAAGTTCCAACTGACACCACTATAGGAAATCAACTGATGAAATATAAAATTATATAGTATATTTTTTTTATGTAGATTGAATAATCCAAATCTCACACTCAAACCTGTCTATAATAATTAGGATGTTAGTTTGAGAGCAATTGAAGTTAACATAAAGTATGAATGTAAGAAAAAGACTAAACAATATATTAGACAGTGGATGGTTGACTACAATAAAATGGTCCACCAAGCGCTATCAGTACTGTAAAAAAGGAAAATTCTGAATATGCAGTTAAATTACTAAAAGTTAAAATCCAAATTAAAAGCAAAATATATAAATGGGTTATAATCCAAGTAGTTTAGTTGAATCCACAGTCAATGGAAGAACTTTAAAATTAATATCGAAATGCTCAGTGCATGAAGTCTAAACAGTCGAGCTGGGTCCTGTACGAGGTGAAGCTGTAATAAAGTTTTTAAATATAGGATTAAATTTAGTACAATTTAAATTAATTTGAGTATTAAGACAGTGAGAGTTTTCATTTGTTTCCCATGTAATCTCCATATCTTCCAATAAATCCAACTCAAGATAGTTTTTCTTTCTACTAATGTCATGTAAGATAGATGAACCAGAATTGATGGTAAAATTGTGGTTGCTGGATACTAAGTGTTGACCAAAACTTGAAGAGTTTGGTCTTTTCAAATGTTCAGAGACTCTAGTGGATAACTTTCGAAAGTACTTGGGCAAGATTTAATTAATTACTGTGTTCGATATTTGCCTTGTATACCATCAATATTTCCTTATTGGCTGATTCAACAGGTAAAAAAACGTAAGACGTCCTCAAGGTCGACAAAACGGTTTAAGTGAAATAAAACAGTATATTTCGTTAAATGTATTTTTATTCGAATAAAATATCAGACAAGGAAATTACATTATTTATGATGATAATCGTATTAACAATTTTTTGAAATAGAGCAACACAAATGTAGGTGGCACTTTTAGCAAACACATTGGGTTACAAAGTCTTTGCAATATTTACATTTCTTTTTTCCTCCTGATTTACCTAGCCATATTGGAAAATGGTCGTAGTTGTCGTATCTGATATCGGCTACAGGATGTTTAGCTTTCTGACCAACACTACTAGTACCAGGATGTACGGACTGAGAGAAGATGGTCGACCAACAGAACGTCTTTGTATATACGCCATAAGGCCAGCAGCTATCTGTTCACGAAATTGAATTAATTGGTATAACAGGTAAAGAAATAATAAATAAGACTTACTCACAATCAATTTAATTTAACTATCAGACGACCGGTTTCGCTTTCTATAATATGCAAAGCATCTTCAGGTCTCGATACAAAGTTAAATAAATGCTGAAGTCTGTGGTTTTATTTCAAAATGAGTAAGTTGAATAAAAATGTATAAAAAGTTTTAAAAGTTTAAACAGACAAGGTAAGGCCCACAAATTGTTATAAAATAGTCTATTAGATTGTAATAAATTAATAAATGAGCAAATAAATAAACATTACTTACATGCCGGTACTCTCTTAATTGATGGATGGTAGAACATGGTTGAAACTACTATGTATTGTTGAATGGAGAACTTAATTCTGCTATTGTAGTTGTTTGACAGTAAACGGGAAGTTCTTGAGGAGATAGATTTGATCCAATGAAGCAGAGATATGTGTGTGATTGTTTGTTAAATGAAAGTGATGTTATATACCATTGTATTATTTAAAAGTTATTTAAACTTATTCGAGAGATATATTTATGAAATGTGTGTTATTTATTAAGTAATTGTTTTATGAAGTTGACAGTTTTATGACAATGAATAAGTTTAGATGTACAAATTGTGTGGGTGTGCAATTATTTTTCAACTTGTAATTATCAAATTTTTTTGATAAAGTTCTATTGGCAAAATATTAGATGATTGCAAAGTCAAGTAAATAAAATATTAGAATTAAAACAATTAAGGACAATTTAAAACACACTAAAACAGAAAACACTTAGAAGGGACGAAACAAACATTAAATTTAAAAGGGGAAGGACTTTTATGCACTACATCTCAGTCTTGGGCACAATGAGTTTTTATGTGTTATCTATTAGATTTTAGTGGTAAGTTTGACAGATGTAGGTTAGCATGTGACAGTTCTTCTTCTGTTTCTTGTAGTATTAAGACACATAACTTTTACTATATCATCTACTGTTGTTAAATTGTTTTATTGACTAGCATACACTGCTGCGACGGATCTGCTATCAAATACACAGAGATGAACAACAACATGGTATAAGGTAGTTTTTAAAGAAAATTTAAAAACAGTAAACTTTAATAGTATATTACATAACGAGAGTTGTAAGAAGCTTATTACACGCGAGTAAAAAAGTTGCGCGCGAGCCGCGTAGCGGCGAGCGCAGTAATTTTACAAGCATGTAATAAGCTTACAACTCAAGTTGTGTACTATACTTTTTCTACGATTATTTTCGTTTATAAAAATAAAAATTAAATTACCACTATATTTACACTGACAGATTAATAATTTTTAATCTGTCAAAATAACGTCTGTTAATTCTTTTCCATGGTAACTCGACCAACTGACTTACGACACTTATGTGATATTACACATTTTTATAAAAGGCGTAATTTTTTTTATTACGTGCTAGTCATTACGTGTTAGTATCTATAATGATGCATTTACTTAGCATCCAAATAGTAGGTAATATACAATTTACTAGTAAGAGAGTAGAAAAAATAATTATATCGTTTTAGCAAAAAATTTATTCTTTAATTACAAACTCCTCTCCCGGGCAAAACTGAAACTTTCTCACACTACAAGTATCTCTCATAAACCACGTCAAACCTGACACTTTATTAAACAAACTATCAAAAGATATATTGAAATCAAATTCGCTTTATCACCATATTGTACAATTAATCGAATAACTATACACAGCATTCAATTTCCTCATCGTAATAAACTAACAAGTGAGAATTTAATTTGCTTTTATAATGGTCCTCATACAATGATGGCTTTGTCGAAAATTAGCTAAAGATTAAATGTCTGAATACAGCTGTAGATAGGCATGTGATTTGTTTGTTGTTTAGAAATAAGTAGATTTTTTACTACCTACTATTCATACATTCATACCTATAAGAGATGTTTAAGTTTTACTTATAAATTTGTTTCAACTTGTAAACCATTAGGAACTGTTGATTGGGTTATTTGCGTTTTTTAAGCAGGATGGATTTTACTGGTAATTTATTTATTATTTAGTTATAAACATCTAGACTGTGAAAGACAAGAATAAGGACAATATTAAAATATACCTGTTACAATATTACATAGGCGCGAATAAGCTTATTTTTATTCTAATTTGAATTGTAAAGTGAATTTGTTTTGAATGATGATTTTATGCTTGTGTCTGATTTAATTTTTAAAAATGATTCATATATCTAATGTAACACATCTTCAGGCTTCTGCAAATTGGATTAAAGGGGGTTTTGAATCTATTAGTTTGTTTTCAGTTTCGTATTATGTTCTTTAGGAAAGTAAAAGTCGCCTTCAGATCATTTCTGTATTACTAAGACTAGGGTTGGTAAGGAACTCAACAACGAAAAATTTTCGGTTTCTCTTTGACCAAAACATGTAAGCTAAAAATCTAATTGTCTTTAAAGACGGTTGTCTGGTAGTTAGCATTGAAAACTGTTGTCTGTTTTCTTGTAGTGATAGGTTTAATTTGGTAAGTTGCCCAAACATGTCTGCGAATAATGTTACTCTACATAACTAGCTTTTATTGTCAAATGGTCTTTTACATTTAAATTAAAAGGAAAAGCTTGTAATCCTGTCACATGGTTACAATAACAAAATGGCCAGTCTAATTAAGTTAGTTGACATTAGTAAAGTAATGCGTTTGAACAATACAATGGGGTAACTAACCACGACGCCTTAGTAGCTTTTTTACTTACAGTCGGACTCGCATTATCTCCTAGTTTTTTGGATTATTTGTTCTGTTTTACGTACAAAAAAACATTTATTTTTGTCTTTTAGGCTGGGATGCACAGTTCCTAAATGTTGGAGCATCTTAGCAAGTACTATCGAACTTAGGAAGGAGTTCGCAGCATATCATACAGAGAGGTGAACCGTTGAATTTAACAAATCTAAGATAATGTTGGACATAGGCCTCTTCCATTTGCTTCCATCGATTTCTACTTTTGGCAATTCTCATCCACTGCTTGCCCGCGACTTGTTTGATATCGTCTGTCCACCTCTTCTGCGGTCTGCCTACTCCTCGCCTGTTCTCTCTTGGTCTCCAGTTTGTTAATCTTTGTGTCCATTTTGCGGGATTATCTCGGGCAACGTGTCCGACCCATTGTCACTTGAGCCTTGCAATACGTTCTGAGACATCAGTAATTTTTGTTCTTTCACGAATGACGTTATTTCGAATCCTGTCTCTCAAACTAATCCCTAGCATGGCCCTCTCCATTGCTCCTTGGGTTGTACTGAGCTGCTCTAAGGTTTTCTTTGTGAAGGCCATGGTCTCCAGTCCATATGTAGTTACAGGTAAGATACATTTGTCATAAACTCTAAACTCTGTCTAAACGTTTTAGACACATTGGTATATCTTTATTCTTCAAAATAAAGCTTAATTTGCCGAAAGCTCCCAAGACAGTTGTATGCGTCTTTTTATTTCGGCTATTTGATATTCTTTGCCGATTTTAATGGTATGTCCAAGATATATATATATATATATATATATATATATATATATATATATATATATATATATTATATATATATATATATATATATAGTGGTCTACATTTTCAAGACTGGCGTTGTCAATAACAAGATTAGTTTGTAAATTACTCATTATTTTTGTTTTCTGAAGGTTCATTTTGAGACCTATTTTATTTGACTGTTGGTTTAATTCCTTCAACATTTGCTCCAGTTCCTTGATATCTATACTAAATAATACTATGTCATCCGCAAACCTCAAATGACTCAAACGTACACCATCAATGTTTAGACCTTTTTCCTCCCAGTCAAGCTGTTTAAATACATTTTCCAATGCTAAGGTAAAAAGCTTTGGTGAAATAGTATCACCTTGTCTAATACCTTTATCAAGGCGCATTTTTTCAGTTTTTTCGTCTTCATTGATTTTGATGTGGAATGTGGCCTGTTCATAAATGTTTTTAATGAGTGTAGTGTACCGTGAGTCTATTCGAGCATCCTTCAGGGCTGACAAAAAGGACCAAGTCTCAATACTATCGAGTGCCCAATACTATATAGTATTGGGCACTTAACAGTAGATTAAATTTATAAATTTACGTATATGTAACCCTTAAACCTTGTCTTTTTGTTTGGGTAGTTTATTTTTTCGTAAGTATTTCTATTTTTATAGATTTCACTTTAGCACATGTAATTATTTTGTTATGACTGCATGTAGCCTACCGAAGGATTTGCGAAGTACACATTAAGTAAAGCTGCCATAGACCGTGCGCATTCGTTGCTGAATAGGTTTATAACCTAATAGTAAAATGCCCTATATATGACACGCTTGCAATACCCTTAACGTTAATTATGCAAACTTCTTTTATCCAGAACTCCTTACCCTCTAGTTGGAAATTAGCATCCGTCACCTTTATTTAAAAAAAAAGGAAACAAACTGGACTCCAACAATTATCGTCCGATTAGCTTGCTGCGAGTAGTTGCCAAAGTTATGGAAGCCAATATTTCCGAGGACATGACGAAATTCCCTCTCCAGGAACATGTTATTCCAACACAACAACATGGATTTGTCTTTGGTCGCTCTACTCTAACCAATCCCTTACATTGTGTTAACAACTGGACGTCATCCCTTCACAATTTGCAACTGGTCAACGTTGTCTAGAATTCTCTAAAGACTTTGACCGTGTACCTAAGCGCAGACTTCTACAAAAGCTAGAACATTTCGGAGTTCGCGGTAATTTACTTCATTAGCTAGATGATTTCCTGACAGATCGACATTACAAAGTTAGAGTTGGTGAATCTTTCTCACATGACAGGTTAGTGGAGAGTGAAGTGCCTCAGTGTTCTGTCCTTGGACCTCTGCTTTTTACGGTTTATTCCAGCGATGTTCCTTATTATGTCTCAAGTAAAATATCGTTCTACGCTGATAACACAAAAATATATGCCAATCCAATCAGAAACCAACTAACCCTCCAAATGGACTTGGAGTCTATTTTAACTTGATGTTCCCAGTGGTTACTACCCTTAAACGCGGGAAAATGTGAAATTCTTCAAATTGGTAAAAATAAACCACTTGTGCCGTACTTTGTTACAGGGCAGCCAATAGATTCTGTAATTTCGTATAACGACCTTAGTGTTATCGTAAACAGCAGCCTAACTTCGTCCATCCATATTTTTTCTATTTGTAAACGTGCGAACTCCAGACTGTATCTTATTCGGAGGTAGTTTTCGAGAGTTTCAATGCAATCATTCTGTAAACTTTACACTCTTTACGTAATACCCATACTTAAATACGCTGGACCAACGTGGTATCCTGATTTGGTTCGAGATAAGACTTTGTTGGGAAACGTTCAAAGAAAAGCCACTCGAATTCCTTTGGGACCGAGATCTTCTTATGCAGAGAGACTTAGTATGGCTAACCTAACTTCTTTTGAACTTCGCATTTTTGAACATTTAAAATATTAAAATTCAATTTTGGAAATCTCGATGAAATGTTTATTATAAATAAAGATGAACGCCTCTGTGGTCATTAGTTTAAAATAAAGAAAGAAAACTTTTGTACAGGGTCAAGACAGAACTTTTTACCAAATAGAATTTTTAAGGACTGGAATAACCTTAATGATAACATTGTCTCTGCTCCCTCTACCAACTCGTTCAAAAACATACTTGACCGTTTTATATTATAGTTAAAACATTGTTTTTCTTTTAAACCAAAAATTGTAATTTTTTTGTTCTCAAATTTTATTTACTATTAGATTATTAATGAATTTTTTTTTGTTTTTGGCATAATAGGGACTTCTTTCTCTGCCCTCGCTTATGTATAATCATAATAATAATAGTAATAATAAATAAACAACACCGATCAAACTGAGGGAACACGAAATGCGCATAAACAATCTTACTAAGAACGAAAAAATGCGCATCTGGATGGGTAAACATTTGCACGGGCGACATCCGAATGATGTCAGTCAAGACTATGTCGACAATATAGCGTCGAACTATTGGCTGACATCAGGAAAGATGTTCCCTGAAACAGAAGGTTCATTACTCGCCATTCAGGATCAGGTTATATCAACCAAAAATTACCTGAAATATATCGTCAAAGACCCTCAGGTCCAAAACGACAAATGCCGATATGGATGTCAAGCCCAAGAAACGATCCAACATCTTACCGAAGGCTGCCAGGCATTTGCTGCAACTGAATATAAGGACCGGCATGACTCAGTAGGGAAGATCCTCCATCAATAGATAGCTTTTAAACTGGGACTTCTACAAACAAACCATCTCCCATATTATCAATACGTTCCTGAGAGTATGCTTGAGAATGACAACTACAAGCTATACTGGGATTGCACTGTGCTCACAGACCAAACTGTAGCACATAATAGACCAGATCTCGTGCTAGTTAATAAACTAACAAGACAAACAACGAACAAGTCATTCCGAATAACCTCCTAGAAAACATAAAAAAGCTGGGTCTAAATGAAAATCTATATAAGGTCATGCAGAAAGCTGTGCTACTTTCGACGTCCAGATGCGTTCGAAAATTTTTAGAAGATACACCGACGTACCAAGTCACCTAGGACTCGATAACATGGAAAGAGTCCCTCCAGAGCTCAATCCTTTTGATACCGTAGGTATCTGGGATGAGTGAATTTTTCCCTTAGAGGGAATGTGAGCCGTATGGCTAAATCTGGGATAATAATAATAATAATAATATATCTCTTTCTAAAAGATTATAATTTCTTACAGATGCTGAAAAAAAACTCAAAAGTTTTTTATATTAATTAGCTTTTTTTGTTACAACTTTTGATGTCGAAGGTTTTTTGATTTAAAATATTTTTTAATGAATGATCATAGAGTACGATTAGAGAAAATTAAGATTAAGACTTGAAATGACATTTGATTACCATATATTATATATTTTCAATTATATATGTAGATACTTAGTTTGCAGTATATGGATGCACTCTGCATCTATAAAATAAAAAAATAATTGATTTTAAACGAGGCAATCGTAAACATCGTGTTGTAGTAGCACAACAACTTGTTCTACCCATAAGCAAAATAATTTTATTTGCCTATCAGGGTCGGTAATGTAGGTGCAGGACAATTCTTGTTATCATACGTTGAGCACGTTTCCAAGTGATTTTCTCACGGCTCGCGAACCTACTTTGACCTTTCCTGATTAACATAGACTTCTGGTATCTATCGAAGAATGGCACCCACAATACTTTTATTTGTCGGAAGACTGTAAACGTACGTGTCTTTTGCGATTTATATTAATTTTAAGCAGCATATCAGTGAAAACTGTTGAGTGTAGAGGAATGCTCTATTCTTTACCGCTTCTTGAGAGATGCTGTACCAAAAAACTTAAAATATACTTAAATATCAATGATATTGTTTATAGAAAAGATTACATTAAGAGCACTTAATTAAAATAAATTTTTAATTAACAATTAGCATAACATAATAAAAATAAGAATAATTTTTAATAAGAGTGTATAATGAGGTCCAGACAAAAAGTTATATCTTTTGTAGGGGCAAAAGGAAATAATTGAAATTAGAAAATTGGTAAACTAGTAAATGAGGCGAGGGTAAAATGACTTTTATGAGCAAATAACAGACTTATAAACTAAGAAAACATTTAAGGAGAATAAATTTTAGCACATGTTATCGGACGTCTTCTGGAATGAAGCCTCGCGCACCTGGTTAATTTATTCTTTGATTGGTTGTAGAGCAAAACTTTAAGGAATGGGTTTCTGGATTAGATTGAGTAAAGGCTTAAACTGCAAGACCGAAGACGTTAAAGTGACCAGGAGGACAATTGATTATAGGAATGGAAGTTTTCGTTTGGAACACCTGAAGAGTCTAAATATTCTAGGAAAGCAATGATTTTTCAGCACTTACGTTTAGACTCCAAATCAACTTTAAAATGTAGTTGTTACTAACTGCTTGGATATGGGAGGTGGTGGGTTGGATGATAGCGTGGTTATAAATAAATGAGGGCTTACGGATTCACTTTACTGCAAAATATATGAAGAATTTGCCTCTGAATTTCCATGGTCTTTTTCAA
Source organism: Diabrotica balteata (assembly GCA_918026665.1). NCBI lineage: Eukaryota > Metazoa > Arthropoda > Insecta > Coleoptera > Chrysomelidae > Diabrotica > Diabrotica balteata. Next base: position 10,730,977 of record OU898284.1, read on the forward strand.
GCGACTATAGAAGACCACTGTATTAATTGATGATTCTTATGACAGTTTTGTAGGGATAAAAGTGTTCAATAGGTACTTGATTTTTTTTGGCTACGCTGCTTATACTTGCTAGCGGAGATTTTTGGTTGTTGCTGAAATGCGTCCCAATTTTCATTAGTATTTTATTAAAGACTCTTAGTTTAGTAAGTTTGGCATATTGCGGAATAAAATTCCAGCATGAATCAAGCTGTTTCATTTGTCAGTTCTTAGTTCTTTATTGTTATTGTCATTTTTGCGAGAGCCCCATATGCCTGGAGCAGCATATAAAACCGTAGTTAATTGGTCCTTAATTTCCACTTGATGGTCCGATCATGAAGTTGATTAAACTAGTCTGAGAGACTTGCACACCCCCTAGAATGACATTCGGGTGTTACAATTCATTGGAGCGAGGTGTATTGATTTGTGCTATCAGGAACTACTCTACGACGCTCCAATGCTCCAGATCATTCCATTTCCCCTATGGCACTCTAATGCCTGATAGGGGCTAACTATCAGACAAATGCTTTTCATATGGAAGTCCTGGGTATAAGAACTCCACACGATATTCTAACCCGATGAATGCAGGCTAGCACGAGGCGCTATTTTCCTGCTTTCTCTAGTGACATATCGAACTGCAATTGCTTGCTCGGGCCTCGAGTTTCCGCTCCGAGCTGCGCCCAGTTTGATGACTCGGTGCTCGAGGATGTGGGCGACTGCGTGCCAAAGTTTTGGGGTTTTGTCAATTTTTTTGGTGGCCTAAGCCTTTTTGTTAGTATTTTAAAGTTTTTTTGGTCGCTTTTATTTCTGCTTGGGGCTTCTTCTGTTGGTAGAACTACGAATTATTAAGACTTTAGTGTTTGCCAGGATTTGCTGTTTTTGATCTTTCGTGCTTTCATCGATGAAACGCATCATATCTTATTATCTCTCGCAGAGTCGGGCTTGGGCGATTCTTTAAATCTGCACCGACACAATTCTGGCTTTTTCTGCCATTTTATCTATCACCCTGACTTGCTGCAGTTTTCTAAAGAGAAAGCGTTCAGCGACGTATCTGAGTACATTTTTTCTGGATCGTTGTGTTCACGTGTTTGCGTAAATGTTACTCTGGGGTATCTCTTTTCTTTTTGAATATGATTGTTTGTGTCTTTTTTGAATTTATTGCTATTTTCCATTGGATATATTATCATCGATTGCCATGGTCGGAAGACTACTACGCACTCCGATGCGCATCACCCCGCCTCGAATTTTCTCATTGGTTCTTGACCTGGAAATCCCTATTTTTCGCTCGAACAGCGGATATAAATATTGGCGATTTTCAGGTCATCCAGGTCAGTCCTTGATAAACAGAATTACCAACGAAGAAGTACTACATAGAATGGGTAAAGACCGCGAAGTAGTCGTAACCATAAAACGTCGCAAATTAGAATACTTGGGCCATATAATACGCAATGAACAACGATATGACCTACTTCGGACCATACTTTAAGGTAAAGTGCATGGGAAAAGAGGTCCAGGACGGAGAAGATTATCCTGGCTGCATAACCTGCAAAAATGGTCAGTCCCTCACGGGCTCTCCGAGAGCTTAGTGCTCTCGGAGAGCCCGAGAGCTTAGTGCTCTCGGAGCTCTGCTTCCAGTTTCTACTTTCCATACTCTGTGGCTGAGAGTTATTTTCAACTTTACTTTGGTGTTTTATTTCGACTAATTTTTGTCGTGTGAGAAATATCTTGCCTTTATCAAGGCAAGTCACCGAAGACTATAATATTTGCAAGTACATAACCCGAAAATGGACTTAAGTAGAGGAGCTCTCGATGTTTATTTCGAAGCCCTCTACAGAGCATCCGGGGATATTAGAAGGTGGTATAAGACCCTTATTATTTACCATGAGGTGACAGATACACCATCCTTCAGTGTTATCCAATGCTGTCAGTAGATTGTTGACCGTTATTTTTGTGTTTGGCCGCAATCACTGTGTCGTCTGCATAAAGGCTGAGTAGTATTCCTGATGTTCTTGGAACATCTGCGGTATATGTTGTGTACAGTAGGAGTGACAGGATTGCTCCGCGTGGCACTGCAACCTCCGGAGCTCCGTCTTTAATACTATTTATCCTAGTCGAACCCTGAAGCTTCGGTTGCTCAAATACGAAGAGCTCAGTCTCATCATGGCCTTACTGTATACCTATCCTCTCATTTTGTATATTAGGTCTTTATGCCAGACTCTGTTGAAAGCTTGGCTTACATCCAGGAACGCTGCTCTTTTGTACTGTTTGTCATTAATTCCAACTGTTATGTATTCTGTCAGTCCAAGTACTTGTAATTCGCTTATGCCTTGCGCTCGTTATGTTGGTTAAAAATACTATTACTTTCGCTGATAGATACGTCAGAACTTTATTTAAAAATTCGTCTAGCCGTTTAGTTAATTCACTTATTTCGTGAGGAGATATAGGTGTCATTTTCTTCTCTTGTTCTTCGGGTATTTCTTGTTATCTTCGACTTCTTCGATAGGTCTACATCTTCGGCTTGGTAATAATTTAATGTACACTCTTTCTCGAGAGTCCTTAACACCTTGTCTTTTTCATCCACGGTGTAGACAATTCCATTTTGACCGTCTAGTGAAGGTATGGGTTTTCTATAATTTTTTAAAATTTTTTGTAGTTTTCATATGTTTTTGTACGTTGTTCTTCCATGTCTTGAACGTGGTTATTTCACCGTCGGATTCTATATTCTGCTCGATTTGCCCCGTTTTTGTTCTACTGATTTCTTGTCCTTCTGGCTCCTTCTTGGCTCTGTTCTTTTTTCTTATCATGTCCTTGATTTTCTGGATTTTGTCTTTAAACCTTCCTGTGTATTAATTACTATTTATAACTTCCTGTGTATGTCGATTTCTTCTTTAGTAGTGCTATTTCTGAGTGTTTCTTGTACGATGTTGTCGAACTCCTCCGACGTTACTCCTCCGCCACGAAGGCTTTTACGACGTGTTTAACTTTAATGTTTTTTCTTTTTCGTTTTTTTTTTGCGGTTTTCCATAGTATGTAGGTGGCTGAAATAAGCTCATTTGCTGTTTTGATATCTTTTCTAATCCTGATTGTTGTTTTTACTTCATTGTTGATATTCAAGAAGTTCACGATTGTTAATGAAAAGTTTAAAACAAAACGATTTGTGCAGACTTTCTAAGACCACATATTTATTTCTGTTACAGATCACGTAAACGAGTAAAAGCATGCATATATTTCTGGTTACTTGTCTTTTATTACTTCGTAGCGGTAGCTTTTGAAGATCACACATTCTCTCACTTCTTAGTTTCCTGTTCCGAGAAGTCGTTTCTCATAGTTAACAAATGCCTATAACACTTTTTTGAACAATAATAGCGCCACAATGATTTATTATGATTTTACAACTTCTAACCGAGAACGTGATAACACAAAACTAAATTTTATTATTGTGAATGTTTCTTCTCTGAATTAGTAGGTTACTTGTCTTAGAGACAACTGAAACGATGCTTTAGTTTTGTGTATGACGCATTCGTTACTATTTTTTTACCATAAATGGTTTTATGATTATGAAAATGCAGTAAAACTAAATTGCAATTATAACTAATTAACTTTACTGCCGTATAAATTACGATTTTAAACAGTACTTAAAAACTCACAACTAGTTGTATGCATTCTGTGGAAATTTAATAAACCATGGTTATTGCATCTCGTTTTGCGCCTTTCGATAGATTGTTTTATCTGTATACACATTTCATCGTCTACTTTTGCATGAATTTTGATTTTCTCTCTACTAACAGTGTTCTTGCTATTATTGGAAAAATATCAACAATTCAGAATTATGTCTTCTGCGCCACTGCTCTTGGTCGTTTATAGCCCCTAATATTTTGCGGAGTATTTTGCGCTCAAATATTCCCAAAAGTCTTTCATCTTTCTGCGTTAGAGTCCATGTTTCTCCTCCATATGTGAGGACCGGCCTCAGCAATGTTTTGTATATAATAATTTTAGTTCTTATTTGAATGTTTCTTGAGTGGAAATGCTTTTGGAGGCCATAGTATGCCCTATTTGTAAGATTTGTTCGTCTTTTGATTTCTTCGCTTGTTTTATTGGTACCAGTCAATAGCGACCCAAAGTATGTGAAGTTGTCAACACGTAAAAAGGTATGACTTCCAAAGACTGTTTCTCGTTCCTCATTTGCTATCGGATCCTTTGTAACCAACATGTACTTGGTTTTGTCTTCGTTAATGACTAGACCGACCTGTTTCGCCGCTGTTTCCAATTCTAGGAGATATTGCTCAACATCTCGCTTGCTACGCCCTATTATGTCAATGTCATCAGCATATGCTAAGACTTGTATCGATCTATTGTAAATAGTACCGCCATCCCTAATTCGTGTATCTCGGACTGCCTTTTCTAAGGCAATATTAAATAGGAGGCAAGCCAGAGCATCCCCTTGTCTAAGTCCATCCTTTATCTCAAAGGATCTAGAATTCTCTCTCTGTATTCTAACAGTGGCTTCTAAGTTAGACATTGTCATTCTCGTCAATCGGATAAGTTTCCCTGGTATACCAAACTCATGCATTGATTGGTTAGCACTGTTCTCTGACACTGTCGTATGCGGCCTTGAAGTCGACGAATAGGTGATGGGTTTCAATATTGAATTCTAATATTTTTTCGAGAATCTGTCTTATTGAATGAATCTGGTCAATTGTTGATTTTTCTGTAGTGAATCCAGCTTGATATTTACCAACTATGCCCACTGTGTAAGCTTACAGCCTTTCGTAGAGAATATTTGCTAGTATTTTGTAAGCAGTTGTTAACAGGGTTATACCTCTATAGTTGTCACACTGTAGCTCGTCTTCCTTTTTATGTAACGGGCATATCACGCCTTGAGACCATTCACAAGGCATGGTCTCATTATGCCAAACAAGAAGTAAAAGCTTATGCAGTGTCTGTAGTAGGGCATCGCCACCATTCTTGTAGAGCTCACTGCAAATTTGATCAATTCCTGGTGATTTAATATTTTTAAGCTTTTTAATGGCTTGGGCAACGTTTTCGGTGGTAGATGGTCTTTCGTTTGGGTTAAAGGGATTCCAATCATTTCGATTTGCTAGGGTGTTATCTGCTTCTTCGATATGATGGCCATTAAATTTTGCATCGAAAAATTTAACCCATCTGTTTAGGATTGAGGCCGTATCATTTAGGATGTTTCCTTATACATCCTTACATTCTTAGCTTAAACTCTTTGCGCATTTTGTTTAGATTTCTGTAGAACTTTCGAGTTTCATTTTGATTTCTTAGCCATTCTGTGCTTTCCAATGCTTTTGCCCAAATTGTCTTTTTTTTTTCTTCTATGTAATCGTTTTTTTCTCTTTTTAGGGTCGGTATTCTTCCTTTGCTCTTCTTGTACATCCAGCTTGATGCAAAGCTCGTTAACGTTAAAAATCTAATGTCCATGGAACCGAATTTTAGCTTTATGAACTATGATGGCTCAATGATCTAAAAGTACGATTCTTGCTTTGAGTTTGAAAAGTCCCAGATTCAATTAGCGGTTAAGACCACTTTTTATTGTATTAACTAAATATTTTAATAGTAATATTTAAAATAACAGAGGAATAGTAATAGTAGTATCTACGACAATGGCCAAATACCAACATTGTGCAGCAGAAGCAGCTGCTTATACAAATATGACCAGCCAATTTACACTTGTAAAACTGTAAACTGTATTTTGTAAAAATGCAGATCTTGTTTGCTTTGTGCCTAATTAGCACATTTCAGGAATGTTAGATTTGTTCAACACGTTAGCACTTAAACGCTTTAGGTCGCGCTAATAATGAAAAATACGTGGGTAACTAAATTGCAACTACACAAGTTACAAGTCAAGTTTAGCTAGAAAATTTTTTTGATGCTTAAAATGTCTAAAAACAGAAATATTTTATTTTTTTTTGTGACTAAAGTAGTAGAGTAAAGTTAAAGCAGAATGCATTTATTTTTGGATCTGTTAAATTTAATTTGGAACTTTTTCTTTGCTGCTACATTGCTCTTATCGTAATTATTGTTTATATCCATTCCGTTATACATTTTTATGCCCCATAAAATGCAAACACAATCTTTGTTAGATCTGGGGATATTTTTCATACATGGGCATTGGATCTTTGGTAACAATCGAAGGAACGATGAACAGCCAAAAATACAAATACATGTGGAACAACGTTTGGACACAGAATTCCAAAAATGTCAGCCCAATGAGGAGCGATTCTTCAATAGGACTCTGCTCCCTGTCACAATTCAAAACATAATGGTAGGAATTTTTCAAAAGTAAGATTACTTTTTTAGATTGGACCGGTTATTCGCCAGATCTTAACCCTATTGAAAATTGATGGGCCATTTGCACAGCTAGACTTGCGCAAAATCGACTGTACTACAAAAATAAAAATGATAGAAGCGGTCATTCATTAATTCGCACAGTGCTGTATATTGCTTCGAATTATTAACATCTAATATTGTTAATTTTCTGAAAACTATTCATTCTGTTTCACTGAAACTGCCAAGACGTATGTTAAATGTAAATACTCTAATTTTTTAAATACAGAAGTACTTTAAGTTTAAGTACTTTAGGAGTTATCGTTCAAATGAACATCTACAAAGTATAAAAACCCTAATAGAGAAAGCAGTGGAATACAATAAACCTCTAGTTCTAATATTTATCGATTTTTCACAAAGCCTTTGACAAAGTTGAGCTAAGCAAAATATTACAGGCGCTTAAAGAATGCAGGCTAGATTATAGATATACTAAATTATTATACAAAATATACCTGCAGGCAACAACCACTGTCAGATTACATACTAACAGTAATCGCATAAAAATAGAACGGGGGGTTAGAAAAGGAGACCCAATGTCACCTAAACTTTTAATACGGTGCTAGAACATGCTTTTAAGAATTTGGATTGGATGACAAAGGGAATAAAAATAGATGGAGAATATCTAAACAACTTACGTTTCGCCGATGATATACTTATAATAGCTGAAGATCTAGGTATGGAAAGAGAGATGGTATAGGAACTCGTTGTGGCTACAGAAAATGTAGGTTTAAATATAAATATCTCGAAAACAAAAATCATGACCAATTTGGTACCCAACCAGAACATCAGTATTGGTGGGAAAGAAATAGAACTCGTAGATAGATATAAATACCTGGGACATGAAATTATGATTGGCAGGAATAACCAGACTCATGAACTGAGAGAAAAATCCGGCCTTGGGTGGGCAGCATTTGGAAAACTGAGAGAAACTTTTAAAAGTGAGCTGCCGACATGCCTAACGAGAAAGGTATTTGATCAGTGCGTCCTCCAGTCTTGACGTACGGAAGCAGAAACACTTACCTTAACAAAAGCAGCAGCTACCAAACTGAGAGTCACGCAGAGAAGAATGGAGCGATCCGTGTTACGAATAACTCTGCGAGACAGAATAACCAACGAAGACATCAGGAGAAGAACCGGAGTGACTGACATCATCGAGAAGATAGCCAGACTAAAATGGAGATGGGCAGGACACATAGCCAGAATTTCAGATGGGCGATGGACAAAAAGGTTATTGGAATGGAGGCCAAGGGAAGACAAGAGAAGCGTTGGTCGACCACCTACAAGATGGACTGGCGATTTAAGAAGACTCAATAAAAACTGGATAAGAGCGGCGCAATATAGATGGGGTTGTAAACATGAGGAAGAGGCCTATGTTTAGCAGTGGACTCTTGAGGCTGGATGATGATTTGTTATAAATCAAATGTGTTTACGTTATTTTGTCCCTTTTTACACCCCAGTCAAATTTTCAAATTTGTCATTTAAGATATACGCCTTTGCTCGATAAAGGGTTAAAAGTTAACCAACCAAATTAAAATATAAGAAGTTGTAAACTCAATAGGAAACAAAATATATTATTATTATTTAAATCGTCTGTTTTGAAGACTGTGTTTGAAGTGCCATTATCAAGGAAAGAAGGGTGCAATAATGTGATATCACTATGTAGTAGCAAAAAGAATATCAAAAGATCTGTGAAGAAAAATGAACAGTAGTAAATTTTAACAGATAGGGAAAACCTTCTTGTATTGACGTAACGAAATTTTCACCTAAGGAAAGGATAAAAATAAAACGATAAAAATTATAGCTTTAAAGTCAGCGCTATGCCTATAAAAAACTAAATTCCAAAGATAGTAACCTTCAACTTTCAACAATTCCTTTATGGAATATTTTTACGGTTGTTGCAATACAAAATTTGAGTACCATGAGAAACTGCCATAATGCGCGAGAATAAACTTCAAGTACATAAAATTTATGAGTACGCAAGAATTTAATTCTGACCAATGCAACATATGTCTCTGCAGGTAGGTAATTATTTTAATGGCTGCAATTCATTTCATTTACAATAAATCAATGAACTGTAAATTTATTTTGTTTAATGATTACCATTTAATTGCGATATAAATGAATTAAATGGTCACGTTAAGTTGCATCATGGAAAGTGCCAGATTGTTGCTTATTTCACGCTTTCTTCTTAATAATATTCAATACCCTTTTTCGTTTAAATCATATATTTAAAGAAGACAGATTTATAATTTATGAGTGCCAAGACAGTTACAGGTGTCTCGAAACTAATCTTAAGCGGACATGTATCATGATAAAACAAATTTAATATTAGGACTATCGCGGTAACAGGCCCATAAATACAGAAATTAGTTGATATACAGCTACATTAAATTCAGTGGTGATACTGGGCAAATATAGAAATTTCAAGAAATATCAAGACCTATTAAGTAGATTAATTACTATTTAACTGGAAATAAGCCACAATTAAAGATAAAAATACGTTTATTGCCGTTTCAATTTCCACTTCGGAAATCGTTCTCAAAATTTTAGAATAATTGTTTGAGGTCCACTGATATCGCTTAATCCCAATCTGGCTATCTTACCTGGATTTGACTATATAATAATTTTATCTTGTTCTACTGACTTAAGTTTCTGTTTCTCTAATCTCTTAAATACTCGTATACACTTCTGATACACCTATTTAAAAAGTTTCTTTTTTCTTGGTTCTGTATTAGACATTTTCAAGACTATTTCAAAATCCCTTTGTGGTTTAGTTCGTCAACAGTTTATGTTATTTACTAACTGTTACATAACGTAATCTATTTTCAAGGAAATTTCTTATTATGAACTAATATAGCAATTTTTTGCTTTTTGTCTGAACAATGGGATTAAGTCCAATAAAGAAATTACCATTTATATTACCTTCTATCGGTGTCATATTACCATATAAATTGAAATATACTTTTACATAACTGGAACTCAAACCAGCAACTGAAACTAGATAATCTTACAATAATGTATATTACATAATATTGAAGATAATCCATAGACATAATAATAACTTGTTTTTTTTAAGATCACAAATAATTAATTTTTCGTGAAATAAACCGTATCATAAAAAATATTTATTTTCACAGCATATGACTCGTGTAATATTCCATTTGGCCTTAAAAAACTAATATTTGTAACTACAGTGTTCATTCAAAAATATTTTTTATTAGAGCAGATATAGTTACTTGCTATATATGGGACTAATAATTATTCCCACAATCTTTATCCATATTTGCATTTGAGAACACACATAAAGTCGTTAATCATAGCAATCATAATAAGTTTATTCATTTTTCAGATAATCATCTAAAGAAAACATTTGTTTTTTTGTAAAACCAAACAAACAATTGGACTTCGTAAGACCTAGGTTTTTACCCATCTTGACCAGAAGTCTAAATTTGGAACTCTTTGTGTAACTTCGCGTCAGTTTAGTTCACTAATTTTGAGTCAATTTTGCCAAACTTCTGGTCATGACTTTTTAACCGGAAGTATATATTTGCTCCCTTCTACTAATGCACATCGAATAATATATCGCCTGTGCTATTTCGTTGACTCTAAAACAGTACAATTTGACCCTTTTTGTACACGTTTCTTGCTGATTAAAATGATTAGTTGAAAACAACTTCAGTACGTGATAAGTTATTGGCAGATTCTTCAAAGTAACTGATCTCCTCGTTCGTTACATTAACTGGTTCTTTCACAAATCTAAATCGTATAGGTCTACAATCTCTAGGTGAGGACGGTATTGGGTTTTGCCAAATTACTTTTTTACCATATTTGCCACATATTATTCGAAGTGTGACAAAAGAAGATAGGAATATATGCGCATCTGAAGCAGCGCCATCGGGTAGCATTGTTTTTTTCCTTAACAATAAGTCATAGTATGAATAAAAAGATTTATTTGTATTTCTAATTAATATATACTGCCGCTAGGTTAAATCAGCTTCAACAAACATTGCTAGGTCTTGCAACGGTGTAAGAGAAGCAATGTCTTCTTGATCTAAATTCCTGAACGCATCTCTAAATTTATCTGCACGAGATCTACAAGGAACGTATTTCTTCCATTTTTCTTCTTTTCGTTCTTTCACTGGAATCATCAACTGATTTAGATGACCGACCTGGTCGCATTTTCTACCATTGGTAATGTTTCATCTAATCAAACTTTATTTGTTTATAGAAATATAGCCTCTTTTCGGTGGGCCTTTAACCATTTCTCTTTCATGGCCGTTTTAAAATGCCGATGTCATAGGCCAGTATTTGATTTTCCTAATATTTCAGTTTATCTTCTAAATTAGGCAAATCTTGAAGCTTTATTTGGTCGTAAAGATATTTACGGGTCACTATTTTTATGCCAATGGCACTCAACGTAGCTAAAACAAAGAAAATCGTAACTTGTTACTGTTAATACAATTAATCGAACGTCATTAATTAGCCAAATAAATGTAGTATACTATTGTTATATTTTTTATAGTTCTAATTTATTGCCTTTATTCTAATTTATTAAAACTCACGATAATTTATTATCAATTTATTAAATAACTGTACAATTATTTATTACGTTCGTACATTTTAAACCACGTCCGCGAGTTTCTTTTCTTCACTAACTGCTCAATGACAATCTTCCGTTATTTATATGAAACCAGCTGGTAAATAGAATGTGGTCGAAAATACGATGCCGTCCTAGACGTAGACAGAGCGGCAATGATCTAAAAACTGGTATCGGTGCGGTTCCAGAAAGCTCTTATTTGTTGTTTTTATAGCTAGAAATTACGAGAATCAATAATGACTCTTGGAATATAAGTAGAAAATATAACTTACAATCTTTTACTGGATCAGCTTCTGTCAGATACACTAACTACACGAAAACTCACAAACTTTCACTGCTACTGCTTCCTACCTCTGGGAAACTACCTGAGAACAACGGCCGTTCGCCTTCTACCCTTGGAAACCAACTGACTATCAATTTTTCTTCCAAAACTAACTAACGTCTCATTCTCAAACCAAACCTCCACCTTTTCCAGTCTCATCCAATCAAAACGCATCATACATCTCCCATTTCTTCATTTCGATAACACCCAAATTTTTACCTACAATTATAAAATTTCTAAAACTTATTTACAAAATCTTTTCCTACCAATTCTAAAGAAACTAACAAAAACATATCTTTCTAAAATCTATTCTATTGTCCTAATTACTGCACAATCATTTATTTGGAAAAACCGTTTCTAATGTCTAGGGTTTTACTTAAGCTTATAGGGATCACTCAAATATATTTTAACAAAGAAAATAATTTATGCATATCTTACGTTTTGTTAAATACAGGTAATCCAAAATTAAAAGACTTTCATTCTTCGAAATGTTTGTTGTTCATTATTTGACTTATCTGAATTATTTTAATCTTTTTTAACTTTGAAATATTTTAAGCAAACCAATACTTTTCTCGATTTTACATATCATAACAATACATACATCCTCTTACAACTATGGTGGAATTTGACTCTCGCCGGAGGTCCCCACTGCTCTTCACGATATCTCTTCGTCTAACCTACATCGCTCTTAAGTCTTTGATCCCGTTCTTCCATTCTTTCTTAAATAACTTTCGTTTGAATCTCTCTGTAGCATTCTTTTCACTCAAATGCGCTAGTCTTCTAGACTTAAAAAACCTAGTTAAATCCCCATCTCCTGTCATCCCCTGAAGTTCAAAATTACTTCTAGTCCTCAAGGAGGTACCTTACTCGCCGGTTTTTAGATACTTCAAAACATCTTTCTTTTAAATATTCAAAGCAAGGACTCATCTGCTTTTGTTATGCACCAGGTTTCAGCAGTAAGAGTATTGGAAATAAATAGAAAAACATATCATCCTAGCAATGTATATTGACTGTGCTAAGAAGACGTGCATTTAAACTAAACTCTGATCTCCCCTACTTAACATGTACCGACTAAGTATCGCAAACCTACATCCGGTCAATCGGTTACAGGTGTGGATGACCCATGACCCGAAGAGGCTTCCGCATACCTGTCATTAAAAATATACGTACCATCCCTGCGTTATAGGATTCTAGGTTAAATAAGTCATGTATTAGATTTTACTGTCTATTACGGAATACATACTATGGCAGGTGGATACAGCAGTTTCTTAGTTAATTATATTATATTTGAAGTATAAATTTAAAGAGATATATGAGTTGTGTTTTAAGTTTGCAATTCGATAAAAGATTTTGACATATAATTTTCTGAAAATTAAATTGTAAAAGTCATACAAACTACGATTATGACGGCAAAACATTTTTTTTTACTTTATAGCGTTTTGTTTTTATTAAAGCTGATTACAATTCTTTAGAAATTCTACTAATATAGATAACACCATGATATTTTGCATCCTCCAATAGTAGAAGCCTTCCTGCAAGCCTTTCCTTCAAGCCACCCGGCAAGGAAAAATATTTGGAAAGCGAAGTCCAGGAAGAAGAAAAACATCTTGGGTAAAGAACCTTAGAATTTGGTTTAATACAACATCTGTGCTGCTTTTCTGCACTGCTGCAGATAAGATAAAGATTGCCATGATGATCGCCAACATTCGTAATGGATAGACACATCAAGAAGAAGAATAGTAGAAAAAATCTGAAAAAAAGTTCCATAAGTCTTATAACAACGGCATGGAAAATATTATATCCATTGCTTTTGGTACTATAACTATCTTCACTGAGTATGATTTATATGAGCTAAGCTCAGTTCAGTATTCCTTTATTTCTAAGTTGACCGTTGAATGGCGGCCAAAGGGACATCCAAACACTCGAAAGTTACTCAGAGCCTCGAAGACGGTTCCGCGCGAGGCCTAGGCACGGGACCGAACTCGGATCCTTAAACCCAACTCGTAAGAATTAGGCTCACTTCACTTCGCCCATGCCCGGCAGGTCAACCGTGACCCGCTTCCTCGTTAAGCCCGACTTGCCCTGATCCTCAGAGCCAATTCTTGCTGACTTTCCTTACCTACATTATTCTATCGACTAGAGGCTTTCCACCTTGGAGATTTGCTGCGGATATGGGTACAAACGGGAGCGGTCCTCAAAGTAGCCCTATCCTGGATTTTCATTATCCGAGGGGATGATCCAGACATCGCTGCAACTGCGATGCTCTTCGTGTTACAAACCATATCTCCCTGCTAGAGGATTTCATCTTGTTCTTCTTCAGTGCTTTATCCGGTCCAGATCTTGGCGATCATCTAGGCTATCATGGTTTTGTTGAATGCTCTGCGAAACAGCTCCGTAGAGGCCATCCCAAACCATTGTCGGAGGTTTTTCAAACCACGAGATACGTCGGCGTCCCGGTTCAAGATAGGCTGGCGACCATTTTCTGGTGCTTACAACGGTCAAATGCCTTGACGTAATCAATGAAACAAATATAGACATCACAACTGACATGGAGACATCTCATCTCTGAAGTAGTACCCATGGAATTGCGGAATCCAAATTGCATTTCACCGACATTTTCTTCGCATTTCTTGTAAATTCTGGCATGTATGATTAAAAAAAAAATCTTAGGTGCATGACTCATAAGGCTGATAGTTCAGAAATCTTCGCACGTTTTCGCAAATCGTTTTTTTTTGGTAATGTTACAAATATTGGCAATAGTCATTTCTCTGGAGGATTCCATGGAACTCGAACGCTTATACAAAAAAGAAAACTCATCCCGGATTTCCCTACGGCGTCTCCAGGTCCTTTTGGATTACCCCGACGAACTCTCTTGCGAGGGCAGACTTTTTGACGGTTTGGCTGACGGGTTCTGGAAAAGGAACCGAATTTCCTTTCGCCCGACGGGTGTCGGGCGAATAGGTGTTAACATCCTCATAAAACCTCAACAGGCGAAGTTGTTTTTTTTAGATACATATCTAAAAATAGCTATTTTTATTTTTCAAGTAACTTAAAATTAGTTTAACTTAGCTACTACATAAGTACCTTACTACAGAAAGGAATATTTATAAAATCTATTTCAAAATATAATTATAACGCAGTTTATTGACAAACAAATTAGAATAAAGACGTCGACAACATACAGTATGATCTCTTGTTCACTCATACCATTGAATAAATGCCTTAAATGTATGAAATAAAGAATATTCCTGCCGGTTGATATGAACATCTATATAGTTTATAGTTCTAAATCATTTTTATGAGTTTTATGTGCATTCTGCCACAGTAAGATGGATCTATAAGTTTGTATGATGGCTTAGCAGGTTTGGTCACTAACCCGCCTAAATTTGTTTTTCTCAAAAAGTCTTTGTTGGAAATTTAAAATTTATATCTTTACAAATCATCTAAAGATAATTGCAAGCGATAAAACTGTCTTGCATGACCTCCAATGCCATCTAAATTTTGGAGTGGTTCTTACCGGACTTGTAAGTGGCGCAGTCGAAACTAACTTAAACAATTTTTCCCTTTAATCAGAGATTGAACGGTTTTTCTAAAGTGTTTTCTTAGTTGTTAATATCGGCTAGGTTGAACCGATGCTATACTTTTCCGATCACCAGAAAGATAGTGAATACGGAATTTTGCTGTGCTTTTTAGATCGTTGCATTTCGTCCAAATTAATAATCAATATTGTGTCGTATAGTCTTGAAATTGATATAAACGGTTATGATTTCATTATTTTTGTTGCGTCTGTTGTTCTTAGTTCGTAACTAGTTATGAAACTTTCGATTCTTCAGTAATTATTGTTCCATTTTGTATATTTCTAGAAGAGATTTCTATAACCTTTAAAACTTGTTCGTGCTATACCTATATTATAACTCGGTGAAATATAGCCTGGTATTTATAGGTGTTACATAAAAACACATTTCTACATTTACTGAACAAATCTACTTTATAATAGAAGATTACTTGTCAACTCAAATTTATGCAATTCTTTTAAGAAGTAACTAAAAAAACATTCTCCAATCGTTAGTTACTTCTTTATATGCCCGGCAACGTACCACAAAATAAACTTCCAATATGTATGTAGGAAGAGTTTTCTATAAAAATAACATCCAGCATGCCCCTTATGTTCACTTACTGCATCTGCCACATTACCATCCTATTTGAATTCTATGCAAGTCTCGTTTTCTTGAAGTCTCTATCAAAACTATGACGGCAAAGAGGTCTTTGTAGTCGCAAGCGCAACAGGAAATATAAAAATGACATAAAGTCACTTGTCGTGATTAAGTAGCCATTGAAAAGAGTGCTCTTTGAATGGTGAATAGCGAGAGAATTGTCATGAGGTAGACGCAATGTGACTATTTTTCGTTTTTCGATAAGTTCCCAGTAAAGACAAATACACTGCAAAATAAAGTTATTTAAAAACTTTTTTAATATTATATAATGGAACATGCACAAGAAAAATATTAAAAGACGGATATATAGAGAACAAATACTCAGAAATTTTTTGAAAATAACAATTTTGAAAATTTCAGATGAATTAAGTCAACCTGTAATATGTTCTTTGTACAATAAATGAGCGGGCTAGTTACAGAGCCACAGCTTTGCTTGATGTATATAAAGTTCTCGCCAGAGTTTTTAGATGTTAACCTGACAAATAACTTAGTGAGGGGACTAGAAGTATCAAGGAAATTAAAGAATAAACGAGATCTTCTAATAATAAAATTTTTACACTAAAAATGATACAGCACAGTAATAAGCAACAGTTGAACACAAATCTCTGCTTGATTGATTAAACAGCTTATGGTTCAGTTATAAGAAAAGTCCGAACTAAAGTAAAGAGAAAAAAGTCAAAAAAGTTGTGAAAGGAAAGAAAACAGTCAACGCTTTGTGTAAACTTTCAAACTCCTAACAATACCTTTCCTTTAGTATTAGGCTACACTATCAGTTCCCAATGTTGTCTATTAACATGGCTGTCTTTACTTTGCTGCCAGCTATTCAAAAAAATCTGGTTTAACTATTTTTTTATCAGATTTGGAAGCCAAGAGGTTCTTCTTGTCCATTGTCCACATTTTTCATATATTTTGCTATGAAAAAAGAGTTACACCAAGCCATACGTCTGATCTAGTGTACTAATATGGCCCAAATAATCCAATTTGTGCTATTTGATTATATCGACGACCTAGCATTAATGTTCCATTCTATGTTGTAACCTCGGAAACCTTTTTTTGGATGGTGCTAGAAAGGTCACCACACTGCGGAAGGCAGCCAGATGGTTGATGGATCGTGGAATGGTCGTGGGGTTGGAAACTAGCTTTTGGAACCGAGAATGAGTCCAACGTATGAAATAAGTAAAGATAGGATAAGAGATATTAAAATAGATACAGAAATAAACAAAAAGATAGATGGGTAAAATTACCAAAAATACGATAAGATAGAAACAGGCCGCCACTCAATTTTTTGGGGTTCAAGAGAAAATTAAGAAACCTTAGAAAAGAAAAGAGATGTTACAATGTATAACCTTACCATTAGTCACCCGGTTCGCACATGGAATTCTTAGAATGCGGCGGTAACACCAGATTTCGAAAGCGTTCATATTTATAATAAATTCTCGTCCAGAAGGCTTCAAAAAACGACCAAACCTCCACTGTGTACAATAAGGTTATTCCGAATTGTAGATCATGATTTCCCAACATAGATTTCGTCTTTATGGATGCTAATCTTGTCCTTTCTATGCCTTGTGTTTTTTCGTTGGAATGGCTGCATTCACTGTTTATGTTGGTACCAAGGTATTTGTAGCTATCCACCCTTGTTAATTTGCTTTTGATAAATTAGAAATGAAGATTATACCCTTAATTGATATCTGATATGCATAAAATTATTGTACACCCTCTAAACTGTTTACAAAAACTGTTACATCGTCAGCATAATGCCCTCTATTGACTAATATGTACTTCCAGCTCTTATGTGAAGATGTGTTCATAGTATATGTTAAATAAAAACAGGGATAGCATTGTTCCACTCATCTATCTATTGACGTTGCCTCTGTTAACTGGTTATCCACTTTAACGTTCTTCTTCTTACGGTGCCTTATCCTTAAGGACGTTGGCCATTATATTTGCCCATTTAATCTTATTTGTAGCAGCCCTGAATAGTTCTATGGAGGTCATGTTCGTCCATTGCCGTAGGTTTTTAAGCCAAGAGTTGCGTCTTCTTCTTGGTCCTCTTTTGCTATTGACTTTGTCTTCGATTATAAGTTAGAGCAGTTCATACTTTTGATTTTTTATGATATGACCAAAATGTTGTGATTTCCGTTCTTTTATTATAAGCATAAGCTCTCTTTCCTTATTCATCCTCCGCAAGACTTCCGCATTTGTCGTATGGCTCATGTAGGATATTCTGAGCATTTTACGGTAACACCAGAGTTCGAATGCTTGGATTCTTTTTTGTGCTGCTTCTGTCATTGTCCAGGCTTTAACACCATAGAGCAAGGTGGAGAAAACATAGCACTTAAGTATTCTAGTTCTCAATGAGATGCCCAGCTGGTGGTTGCATAGAACTTTTTGCATTTTGTAAAACATTGTACGTGCCTTTTCCAGGCGTATTCTTATCTCTAGTGAGTGATCCCAAGTTTCATCAAGATTACTTCCAAGGTACGTTGTTCTTGTTACTCTTTCCAGATCTGTTCCGTCGTCATTGACCTTCACCCCTCTGTTTTGGTGCTTGCTGATGACCATTGTTTTTGTCTTCTTTGTATTCAATTTCATTCCAAATTTTCTACAGGCTGTCGTTACTCGGTCCATTAAGCGTTGCAGGGCTTCAGCATTATTCAGCTAACTTTAACGTTAGAGAAGAAATAATTTTTGTAGCTATTGGAAAGTTTGATTTTTGTATAACATTTACATATAAGTTTAACTCTGTAATGTTCTGCAAATTTTATTTCCTAGTATTGGTATGAACAGTTTTGCAGTGTACACATTTGCGAATGGGTAGTTCATTAGAATGTTTGCCATCCATATGATTCGCCAGTGTTCGAAGAGCCTTGTTAAGGTTGTTAAAAACTACTTGTTGCGTATACAGAAGCTGTATTTTACATAGTGTGTTGTGTAATTTATTTAATTATATAATTTGCTTTTGCGCTACTTTATTAGTAGAAAATATATTGATATTAATTAAATAATAAGAAATACTAATAGTACGTACTTTCACATACGATTACTACCTACGTAGTACATATTTTTGATTCACTGTTTACTTTTTCATTTAGTGAGGAGGGTGTAATTAGAAATAGGTCACCTTACTTACTGTAAACTTATGAGGTCTACGGTGATGGTAATAAAGGAAAAAAAAGATGGTAATCAAGAAAAAAATGTTCTGTTACTTTTAACGTTAGACTGAAAACCTATATCAGGTAACTCATTACAAATAGTTGAGCTGATAGATTATCAACAAGCTCGATCCTGGAGTAAAAAGAAAGCCATAATTTTTCATGCTGGGATAGTTTTTTCGATTGAGATTGCTTTTTCCGAATCACATCTCAATCTGCAGCTAAGACTAAACCTTGTAAGATATCATTACGGTTTCTTTATGAAGTCAATAGGTGATGCTAAAAACTGTGAAGCTAAATAAATTAGAAGTAAATCATAGACATGTTCCGTCAAATCTTAAAAATTCCTTGGACGTTAACGATGCAAATGAAAAAGTTCTAAATAAAGACAGAATACTTTTATTAGTAAACAAGAAAAACGAGTTACATCTTCTGGGACATTACAATCACTATATTCTTCAATTAACTGTAAAATTTAAAAGATAAAATAGAAGAAAGACGTAGACTAAATGATTCAGATATTGGAAAACCAAAGTTGTTATAAATGCGAAACGTCATACAATGGACCAGCTTAAGCTGTGAACAACTTGACTCAAAGGAAAAGAAGAAGAATATATTACAAGTGGACTCCAAATAAAAAAATTACGAATAACAGTTCTCTCTCTTATCGTTTCTCCATTACTGAAGATTGTGACTTCTTCCAATATTCCTAACAATTTTTCTCCATTGTCTCTATCTTCAGCTGATCTAACAGCCTAGCAGAATGAGTTTCCAGCTAAATTCTTAATTTGGTTGGACCATCTAGTTTGTGATTGTCCTTTTTATCTTCTCCCCGGAATGTTTCCAGAAGCAATTAATCCCTCAAAACTATCGTCAACTCTATGAGCCACATGACCGAAAAATTGCAAAATACATTGCAGACATATTGTGGACAAAATACCACATCTCAACGGCATCAATTTTTTGGCTCTTTCGTCTGCGAAGAGAAAAAGTCTCTGTCCCGTATGGAAATATTGAGAATACAAGGGCATTCGTCAGTCTTATATGAAAATATGGTATTCCACAACATTTAATTCTTTTACATAAACTCATAAATGAAAACAGTTTCGAAAAAGTTAAGGTCAGTAAAATTCTTTCCAACCATTTAGATCAAAATTTGTTATAAGGCAAGACAAAATAGCAATAAAAGTAAGCCTGCTCACAAGGAGTGAACGCGCCAACCTGCTGAAAAAAGACTCAAATTATTATAATAGACCACAGTAAGGCCTAGAGGAACTTCTCGTCGACTACAAAAATAATGGTAAACAACAGCCACGTCTTGGTTGGGGCAAGTCAGAGGAATTACTTGTCATAGTGTACACGAAGTTTCTCTAGCAGCCCAAGACAAAGAAAGAAGAAGAATCACGACGGAGACATGTCATCAGTATGCTCTTTCAAGAATCAACAAACAACAAAAGTATCCTATTATAGAGTAGTCTTTACAATGCGCAACTCTTGGGGACTAGGAACTACTAATTCATGTATTAAAGATTTTTTAATCTGATTAGCATAACTAAGGGATAAAAAATCTCTTAAGGTTACTATCTTTTTCATTTTTAACCTACTATTCGTCTTTCTAACTGACACAATTTAATTATCATTTTTACGTTTTTTTTTTAATGTGCAGATTAACAATTCTATAAGTAGGATAAACCTTACGCTATGTTACAGGGAAAACTTCATTTTCTTGCTATTATTCTTTGAAAAATGTGGCTTTTCACTAACAGGTGCAAACAACATTGGTAAATCAATTACGAAAATAGAAATGGTCGTCCTACAATTGCAGGACATAAATAAATATTTTTTTAAAACTTTCCCTATAACATACCTTACTAATTATAGTTAATCCTATGTTTACCAAGCCAATCATCTGGCAGTCCATTGAGACCAATCCATAAAAATAACAATTAAATTTAAAGTATATAGTAAAAATAACGCACAAATTAATAGTGATGGGAAATTCCGTTCTGTTTTGCGATCCGATTCGATGGATCTATGTCACTATGAAAATTCAGCTCAGATCAGAACTTTTATTTCATTTTTAAAGTTTTATTATAAAATAGTTTTATGAAAAATTATTTTCTTTAATAACACTCGCAAATTGTCCAATTCTATAAAAAGAAAAAATGAATGTAAATATTTTAACAGTATTTACGCGAGGTAATCTATTTTCTGGAAATTATGCTTTAACTTTGGAAATTATGGTTTTGTTGACTCCTTTTCTGTGTTTTTTTCGTTCATATATGACTATATATAGATGTTGTATACATTTTAATTGATACTTTTGTTGTGTTTGGGTTGTGTTGGGTTTATGTCTCATCGTTGTCGTGTGAATTTACTTCCACTGCCTTGGACGTTACTTCATCCAGATAATCGTATATTATTATTATTAAACTCTCATTTTCTTCTTTGATTATAGAATTGTTTACTAAACAGAGCTAATTTCAAATAAAATTGTAAAACACTGTGCAAAAAATTTAATTAATGTAAAACTTTGTCTGTTCTTCAAACGTAGATTATATAAATTTAGAGAAATTATTGTGTAAGTACAATTATTTTGTACATTAATTTAACATTTCTGATGATAATTATGTTGATCTCTTTGCCTTTATCCTTATGCGTGGTCAGCTTTTTTAATTACATTTCTCCATAAGTTTTTGTCTTGCGTCATAACAACATCAACAGCCCTCACCAACATATGCTCTCTAAGCATCTCTTCCCAGGTTTTCTTTGGTCTTTTGCTCTTACTCCCCTTAGCAACTTGCTGGTTTGTAATTCTTCGTATTGGATAATTATTGATGCCACTCCTAAACTTCCTCTAATACTCATTCTTAATTTTATCCTTTTTTGTCACTCTAATCATCCAATTTTTCATAATTTTCTTTTAGTTTTATTAGAATAGTTCTGTCACACACCACTCGCTACCTTCAACTTCATCTATCCCACCTTCTAATTCTACTGAATGGACTTCCATTTATTCTTGTTGAACTCAATGAGCCATTACTTAAAGAGGATTGTTGTCATCCAAGTATTTTTGTTGAAACTTTATGTTACGTGCAATAATTTTATGCATTTAAAACACCTTGGACTAATTTTTCAATAACAAAACATGGCAATTTATGGCTTCCATCGGAATAAGCACAACACCTAATCGTCAATCGTAATATTGGCGGAAGATACATCGGTATCTTTTACTTCTCCGGAAATTTTCTGTTAGAAACTTGTGAACGATTTTTCCAACAGCAGAACCATCCATTTGTCACTTTAAAGTTTTCGTTACTCAAATTTGAGGCTATTTGTTCAGCGTTTTTTTTTTAACTGGACCGGAGATAGGAAGATTTTAGGACTTCTTCCCAGTAACCCACTCGGCTAATGCTTGTTTGACGTCTGAATTTTCACTGCGTTTTCATTTTGGTAGGTTTTGAATGAGCTTGCTAATCGTTGACCAAACGGTCTTAGGTTTTTAAAAGTTTGCTCACCCGAACTGATGAAATTTCAACCTTTTGAGCAATTACGATTTGATTGCACGTAGATTGTTTCACGTGTTTAATTACACTATTTCTTTTAAAGTAAGAGCCTTTCTCTTCGAATTTAACGACGCTATGATTCACTTGGCAATACAAAGGTCTCTGGTTGATTTCTGAATTAACTCTATTAATTCTAATTTAGTAAGATTAGACCTCCTAAGATTTCCGACATAACGAAAATAATTATTTTTATAATTATTGTAGTATGACGGAAATATTTAATTTCGATTCAGAGCCTCTGCATATGTCGCTCTGATTATACCTTATGAGGTTTAAATACGTATAAGCGAATGGCAGATGAAATTAAATCTAAGACCATCTTTATTTTCTAATTTAATAGTTTCTAAACAGTTTATTAACAGGCAATGAAGTGGGTGGGTAGTACAATTTTTAGACAAATGAAGAAGTAGAGTATGACCTGTGGCTGTTTCGGGAAAGGGTTTAAATTGGCACCAATAACAAAGTAATAAAGTATTTGTTATCTAACAAACCCTAATAAACCAGACATCATTTAAATTTTGAGGATATTGTATACCTACAGATATTTGTTTACCTAAAAAATATTCTATTATGCGGTATTATTTTATTAAAATGTGTTCTTATAAACGAATGATTTTATCAAGGACTATATGGAAACGTTTTGGGACCTCAAATGTCTATTCCATAAACGGGGATTCCGATAACCGGTATTCTAATAAGCGGGTTTGACTGTAATTGGAACAGAGAAATAAAGAGTTATAGACCTTATGAAGCAAAGAGATCACGAGAAAGACGGAAGACACCAAATACTGTGAAGATGAGAAATGCAAAAAAGAAAGTGTAGATCGAATGTTTTGCACCTGAATAAAACAATTTAAAAAAATATGTCTTGGATAACAGTTAATATGGCATTCGATTTTTAACTAACAGTTCTAGAACACTAATACAAATCAGTCCAACCTGTTCAATAAAACAAATAGAATAATTATGTGAATACGAATTTAATGAATACAATTAAAATAAACGTACACAATATATAGGCATGTGTATATGAGTTGAATCAAACAGGTAATTCGATAAAAAATAGCTAAGTATACATTTTAATTTGTATAGAAATGTAAGTTACATGTAGATAACAAAAAATGACTGTTGCGTAGATGTAGATAGTAGTAGAATTACATGTAGATAGTTTTCGTAATACATTTGGATCAGTCAACTATGTAAAGATCCGCATTACTGAATCAGTTTAAATCCGTTCCTTCCATCACTACCAACAAAGGGTCATTCGTTTTCTATCGTAATTTTCTAATGTACGCGTAAGAGTTTTAATGTAATTAAAACTCTTTTAATTTTTATAGCAAATGATAAAAAAGGAAGAGCGGGTGTTGAGAGAGCGGTGCGACTTGTTTGGCTTAATAATTATAAGCTGTTGTTCTACACATAGACCAGTTGGGTGTAGATAATTAATAAGAGGTAATAGTGACTATTTAAGTGACAATAATTTCTTGAACTTTAGTTTCTTTGTAAAGAGACCGATTTATGAAAAATGGTAAACGTAGAAATTATTAGTTATTATTCCACAGCCTAATTGTATTCAGTGTAAACAAATGCCTCGAGTTCAAAGACACCAAAATTACCACCATATTAGCGATTTTGACAGGGGTGGAATTATTGCGTAAAGGGATATGGATTTGTCTTATCGCGAAATTGGCCGTCGTGTTAATTATACGGCAATGATGGTTATGCGTGTCTGTGGTTTGTGGACAAACGAAGGTAGAGAAACACTAAGAAGAGCAACTGGTCGAGGCAACTGGCAACTACGCGTCAAATTGCTGACCATTGGCTTGGAGTAGTAGGGGACCTGTTAGTATGCATAGACTATACGGCATTCGAGCTTTTAGACTGGTTTCATTCCACTCACGACTAGTGCTTCCTTTGACTGTGGACTACTGTCATCAACGTTTGAATTGGTGCAGAGAACGATAGCATTGGGTCGCAGAATGGTGTTAATGCAGCATTCAGCGATGAATCACAATTATGTTAAGGAATCCATGAAGAGCGACAAGATATCAGGTTTGCTGTTGAGAGGCATGTACACAAGACAAATGGGGTAATGGTTTGGGGCTATTGCCTATGGTAGCCGATCACCACTTGTGCTTATTCGAGGCAATATGATAGCTGCGCGTTATGTTGATGACATCTTACAAATCAATTTACTGCCTTCTTTTTCAGCAAGACAACGCTCGTCTCTATATTGCTCGTCAAACTATGGACTTTCTCCAGGAAGCTGATTTTAATGCTTAGCCGTGGCCGCCCCGTTCTCCAGATTTAAATCTTATCGAATATGTATGAGATATAATGGGAAGGAGACTGTCCACTTTGCACCATCATCCACAGACTCTGGCACAGTTATTACATGAAGTTTAAGTTGCTTGGAACGAAGTGTCGCAAACAGACTCATCCCATTTTGTCAATGGAGTGTATTCAGCTACGGGGTATTATTATTTTTTTATTACTTGTTAATATAAATGCTTGACAACCTTATTGTTTCATTCTTGATGTAAATCTACCATGTTGTCAAAAAATTAAGTTCAAGACATTATTCCTTCTGGGTGTAACACTTCTAATTTCGATGAGTATATGTATGGAATTTTTTTAGATACTTGCTATAACGTTCAATTATGTGACGATAAAAGTCATTGAATTCAATACTGATGTATTGGAGTTATTCTGTGAGATGTGTGTTTAGATTTATGATCTTGGTTAAAACCAATTGCCCAGCTCAAAATTTTATTAAAATTATCATTGTCATAGTTACCAATTTCCTAGTTTTAGCTGAGATGAGAAGAAATAAACTAAACTAGAAAACACTAAGCTACCAATGTTTGTCGCAGCTAGATGAATTGCTGTGCAATTTTTTGCATTTGATTCGAGAGTGTATAGGGAAAGTTTGTGAACAAAATTCATGGTGTTTAAGTGAAAATTGCATTTTGTGTATAAGAAAAATTCATTTGCAAAGTACATCGAAAATGAAAAATTTGCAACTAAAAAAATATCGACAGCAGTTCAATTTTGTTACTCGATGGTTTTCTAGGTCGCTGAATACGAATATGATAACGAAGTTGATCCTTGAGCTATCTGGTGCCTAGGATAAACCTCGTCTCCTGGAATATGTTAATTTTATTCTAAATCGGTCGACAGTCATTACTCGATGGTTTTCGAGGCCACTGAATACCAATATGATAACAACAATGGTCCTCGAGCTACCTATTGTCCAGGGTGGACGTTGTCTTCTGGAGTTTAATTAGTCAAAAGTTGGATTAGTTCATTGGATCATTATATTAGATCATTGTATTAGTCGCTGATAACTGCTTATTACTTTGGAATCATTTTTACGTCGCCAGAAAGAACTATCTATTTTTGAATTGAGCTTTTGTATTTTCTCAGGTGCAAAGGAGGCTCTGCTGCTTCGATTTCTAAAATATTCGTGATTGGTGCGCTTTTAAACATCCAAGACAGAGTTGTTAACACTAAAACAAAAAATTGTTTATTTTTTTCAACATCTTTTTAATACTCCAGGTAGGAACTATATCAATCGGTTTTGCACTTCAATTATTACCAACTAATACATTTATACGCTTAGAATACATTATTTGCCTAATGGCAATTTTAATTTTTAATTATTTCTTACCAAGGGTTTTTCTTTAATTCATAATATATTTCGACTTCTCTATTCTGACTTGAACTGATTTTTCCTGGCCTAACGTTTTAGGTACGCCGATTGCAAGTTTCGTTAGTCTTCTGCTCTTAATTACTTACGGAAATGGGTTAATCTTCTCGTTAGCAATACGAAAATCGAAAACGTGCTGGCTGAGATTTCGCGAAAAAGGAATTGAACATCCGCACGTAGCGTAAATCTACCGACTAAGTTTTAAGTAGAAGTAAATGTGTAATTAAGAAGTCGTACGAATCTACATCTAGAAATATATTTGCTACTAGTTTGACAATTTATTCAAAATGGCGTATGGAAGCGAATAAAGTAAAATCCACAGATATAACATACAGTTATTCATTCCCTATTAAACAACATTTATTAAACATCTTATTAAACATTAACATCTTATTAAACAACAATTAACCCCAAGCCGAATATGTAAAATAGTACAACTAAAAAATAGGAATCTACCTTTTATAGATTTTTTACTAAAACATTTTTACATAAAACGCAAACAGTTGAGAAAAAAATTAAGCCAGGTATCATCACATTTTTATGCTGACGATCTTGCAATATGTGCTCAAGAAATAGTTTTGAAGAAGTAAAGAGAAAACACGAAACTGCCTTAAAAACAATCACTGCTATAGACGTCACATAAATTTGAAATGTTCTCTAGAAAATGCAGAATACCATGTTATTCATAATCGTAGAATTTCATAAATATTTATTTATAG
This sequence comes from Diabrotica balteata, assembly GCA_918026665.1. NCBI lineage: Eukaryota > Metazoa > Arthropoda > Insecta > Coleoptera > Chrysomelidae > Diabrotica > Diabrotica balteata. The sequence goes on from OU898284.1 coordinate 10,757,622, forward strand.
GTTCCAGAAAAATTGACGTGTTTCCCAAAATTTTGCTACCGTGTATATTTTATGCCTATACATAATACTATTATATATATTTTATGTATATAGTTGAGAAAACCCACAATGTCAGCAATAGCTACATAATAATAAAAGACAGTACTTAGTGGAACACCCTATACAACCTATATTTTTTTATCAAAAATGCTTATTGTCCTCACATATTATCGATTAATAGAGTTAGAAAATATTTCTTTCTATTATAAGTTGAATTAATTATTATTTGTCTGCTCTCACAACTGCTCCTCACAATAACAGTTTCTGTGTTTTACATAAACAGTACAACTTCATCTTATTTTTCGTTCGTCTTAACAATTTGGCATTCGTAATGCTTCCCGTCTTTGCAATTCTTAATGTCCTGTGATACATACAAAATTCACAAAATTATTTTTTCTTACGAGATTTGTTCTTAGTGTTTTTAATTCCATGCAATGTTACAGCACCGATAGAACAGAATATTTTCGTTTGAAGATATAAGGCGTAAATCAAACCGTCCAATGGATAAGTAGTACGGTGATAGCCTCAGCCCCACGTTGGGCGCCAATGTGTAACATATAATAGTTGGATCACTAGCTGTAACATTGGGTGCTAATTGTTTTAGGTTTCGACTAGCTCTGTCTTTCAGGTGTAGATACGACTTATCTTAAATGTAAATCTGAAAAAATAAGTTTGTTAGGGACAAATAAAAGATTACATTAAATAATCAATACATAAAACAATTTCACAGCAAATCTTACCTAAAGCTGTACAAAAATAAAATGTAAAAACATAGTTATTGGCATTGTTTATAATTTTTTGTCTGGGTGCTGCTAAACTGCTCAACTGCTAAAGTTGCAGTTGAATGTAGTTCCAGTTTGGTTGTTGAATGTAGCTAAATGTTTGGATGAAAGCTGAATGTGTGGATGTAAGCTGAAGTAGTTTCAGGTAAAAAACAAGAAAAATTTCAATTCAAGCCAAAAAACCCAATGAAGATTTAAGAACAGAAATAAATTAAACTTTAGATTAAAGAATAAATATAAAAGAGAAATGTAACAATAAAACACTGAAAACTTTGTTTTCAAACTTCCACAAAATTTATTTTAACTATTATCACTACAGCTGTTTCGGCTGATTGCCTTTCTCAAGTGATCTATTTGGCTTGGGTTTACAAATTTATAGTCTCTAATGAAATAGGTTGAGGAGGGGAGAACTGTTTGTCTCAAGTTGGTCATTCAGAATTATATCTGTGTTTTTTAATTTGTTGATTTCCATAGATTCTAACAAAGATAGCTTAAGGCCTTTATTTTGAATGTGAAGAATTTTAAATTTGTCATTAAAAGAATGATTATGATCTAGAAGGTGAAGTGCATATGTCGAATCTGTTTTTCTATTCTTGAAAGCCCTTTTATGTTCTGCTATTCGTTTATCAAAGTTTATCTACCAGTTTGACCGATGTAAGTTTTTGGGCAGTCGCCACATTGGAGTTTGTATACACCACTATTTAAGTGTTTTTTTATTTTGGCTCTTGTTATTTTTAATATATTTGCCTAGGTTGTTATTTGTTCGGAAAGCTGGTGTTATTCCTTTCTTTTTTATGTGTTTGGCAATTTTTGTTGTTATTTTGCCTGTATATGTAATCGAGCAGAAGGTACTGGGTTTTTTCTCTGGTGGTGGAAATACTAATTTCAGGGCTTTCTTGTGTAGTTTTTGATTTAACATTTTATTAATTGTTTGTTCGTTGTATCCGTTGTTTACTGCTATTTGTTTAATTATATTTAATTCTGTCTCAAAGTTGTCTTTTGACATCGGAATTTCTGTTAATCTATGTAACATACTATGATAAGCTGCCAGTTTATGTTGTGTTGGATGGGATGACGAATTGTGTATAGTTGTGTCAGTATGGGTAGGTTTATGAAATATGGAGAAGTCATGTTTGTTTTGAAGTCTGCTAATTTTTAAATCTAAAAAATTTATGGATTGATTTTGTTCTGTTTCTATTGTAAATTGAATATGACTATGAATGAATTAATCTATGATAAATATGAGTTGCCTGTTAGTTCCTGTGAAACATACCAGTACGTCGTCTACGTATCTCCACCAATATAAAAACTGTTTGAATACGGGATGTTTTGAAATCTTTGTCTCTAGATGATCCATAAAAATATCTGATAACAATGGGCTTAGAGGATTACCCATTATAAGTCCTGCACTGTTATTTGTATATATTTACAAATATAGTTACAAATATATACAAATATACAGTGCATGACAAATTTAAAATTCTTCACATTCAAAATAAAGGCCTTAAACTATCTTTGTTAGAATCTATGGAAATCAACAAATTAAAAAACACAGATATAATTCTGAATGACCAACTTGAGACAAACAGTTCTCCCCTCCTCAACCTATTTCATTAGAGACTATAAATTTGTAAACCCAAGCCAAAAATAGATCACTTGAGAAAGGCAATCAGCCGAAACAGCTGTAGTGATAATATTTAAAATAAATTTTGTGGAAGTTTGAAAACAAAGTTTTCAGTGTTTTATTGTTACATAAAATGAATTTCCATCAAGTAACGGTCGAATCCATCAATTATATAAAAGAGAAAATTTAATTAATAATATATTAGAATAAAAATAGTATAAAACATTCAGTTACAATACATTAATTATTAATTATTTAAAGAAAAATATCAAGCATGTGACGTTATAACATTACAAATTAAGTTTATATTTAACATTACTTTGCCATATGTATATTATTACTTATATACAGTAGTAATCCTATTCAAGAAAAAATATCAAAAAATAACTTAGCTTTATTGACTTATTTTTTGTTTTGTAACTTTTAAAATAACTTACTTAACCCCCTCTGTGGCTCAGTGGTAAGAGCGCCTGCCTTTGAACCTAAAGGTCGTGAGTTCGAATCTCACCTGGGTGGAGAAATTTTCGTTTAATAAAAATTAATGAATAAAAAATAATTTCTATCCTTGTGCGATCGGTACTCACCAGAGGGACCGCAGACGTTCGGATACAATTAGCGTCTCTTAGCAAAGACAATGACGTCGACTTTGCTAAGTATCAAGACAATTACTCTACACACACACTATACTCTACACCTGACTGACTGTAAAAATTCACTGTACCATGCCAATGACCATTAGTTGTCGACGCATTAAACTCAATAAAAAAAATAACTTACAAATTTTTAATTGTTTCAGGTACAGCAGATGTAGATGGGAGACCAATTATTCTCTGCTACGCTGAATGCATTTCAAGAGCTGGACTGAACAAATACGAAATAGCCAAATTATTGCTTTATTATTTTTCAATACCGACGTAAGTATTGCAGTACATTTATTTTTATAGATATTCCAAACTATATAAATACAAATGTGACAAGTTATAAAATGCACATATCCGTATTGTTGTTGATATCCTTTTTTCTCAATATATTACGAGAACCAAAATTCTAAGTGGTTGATTATAAAAGACCCTGATTAATTAATCTTCGTCGAGGAAAAATGTAATTCGATGTTACGGTAATAGTAGATTGTGAGTTTAAGTATTTTTATTTTATTTGAGTACAGTTAATTTCACAATTTGTTTTGAAAATTACTAAGTTTAAGTGACTACTTTGCTATGTCGGGTATGTACGTTTAATACATAAAGAGAGCGAAATGGGCAAGAAGACGAGATATAGTTCTATTAACTGAGAACCGCAAGATATATTTATAGGTAGAACGCGTGATGTGGTCGTCCCACGAGGGACGAGAGATATCTGTGTACCTGATGGCGTGAAAAATCGTCCGACCCATTTAAGGGGAAAGGCACTGTACAAAAAGTGACTTGATGAAAACCTCTTACTTAAAGAAAACTTTGATAGTATTGAGAACCATTACAATTACATAAAACAATGTCTTAAAAGTGCAGGAGAAGAAGCCTTGGGTAAATATGAAAAAACCTAGCAAAGGAAGCCATATTGGTGAGATGAAGAAATCGAAGAAAAATAAAGATTAAAGGAGATAAATACCACAAACACTTAAATATAAATACTGATCGAAGTAAAAACAAATATCGAACAGCCCAAAGAAACGTACCAGGTGCGATAACTAAGAAGAAAAACGAAAGTTGGGAAAAAAACTGCTCCAGAATAAACACTTACTTGGGAGTAGCAGAAGCTCCGAAAGCTGGAAAATACTTCGATCTCTTCGACAAGATGAGACTAAAGACATCATCTCACCGATCAGCCTAGATCAGTGGGACGAATACTTCGCAAATCTACTGGCGGAAGAAAGGGTAGAATATTTGCAAACACCTCAAACATAATCAGAGGTGCAAGTACATACAATAGCTTTCCCAATAATTAGTATTGATGGTAAAGAAGTAGCACGAGTATGCCAAGCATTAAAAAATAGAAAACCACCATGCCCTGGCAATATCCCACCTGAGCTACCCAAGTACGGTAGAAGCAAATTATATAAGTAGCTAGCCAGTCTATACCAAACATGTATTAACGGAGAGAGTATACCGGAGGAGTTTAGGATATCTTTTATCACAATACATAAGAAGGGAAAGTAAGATATATGTGACGATTATCGAGGATTCGCAGTCCTTAGCATCATCTCGAGAGTTTACGGTTAAAAGGAGAATGGCAGATTAATTCTGTGATATGGAGGCCGAAGAATAAGCCGGCTTTAGAGCAGGTAGATCAACTATTGACTATCTGTTAACTGTTACCCAGCTGATCGAAAAAAAAGTAGCACGAAATCAACCAATACATTTCCTCTACGTGGACCTTAAAAAAGCTTATAATAGTGTGCCACAACAAAAACTCTGGGAAGCTCTCGACAAAACAAATATTAGTGTAACTTTAATCAAGACTGTTCAAGACCTCTACAAGAATAACACAAGTAAAATAAAGAAAGGTCAGGAGGTATCCAAGGGTTTCACTATCAACAAAGGACTCAAACAATGATGCTGCGTGTCTCCTTCTTTGTTTAAGATCTACTCGGAGCAAGCGAAGAAGACGTGGAAAAAAAAGCAGAAACATGGGAATTTATCTAAACGACGCAATATTGTACACAGTGAGTTTTACAGACGACCAAATAGTGATGGTTCAAGACTATAAAGACCTCGAATATATGACCTGTAAACTTATCGAAGAAAACGAACTATGTGGGCTAGAAGTCAATATCAAGGAAACTGAATACATATGTATTGGCTCTGATAGTAACTCTGCTAGTTACCAGCTGAAGTCTGTTTGAAGAGGTTTACTCTCCGGACGCTGGAACTCACTTAAGGCATGGGTGTATGTTACCTAAAGTAAAATTTAATTAAATATTTAACAGCAAATATTAATAACAACAATATGTACAATCTTTGTTAACCTTATGTATTTTAAAGGGTTTTTAACCTAATATTTTAGGTGGCTCAGTCATATTAACCTGCATTTTTAACCTGATGATGGAATTATTATTCGAAAACGGTTGTGTTATTTGATGTACCTCTTTTAAGGGTTTTTTTAAATATACCCATTTATAAAGATTTAACATCTTTTTGGAATATTTTCAGTGATTTGATCTCCTGTTCTAACTTTGGTTACATTCTTGTTATTTAGGTTATGGACTATCTTTGTTATGTTGGTCGGTGTTTTATTTTCTATTAATATATTTAGAATGTCTCCCAGGCGAACCCTGTCAAACGCCTTCGTCAGATCAATGAAGCAAATATACGCTGGCATGCCGAACTCTATAGCTTTTTCTTTTATTTGTTTTATTATGAATACTGCATCTGTTATAGACCGCACTCTTGTAAAACCTTGTTGTTCTTTAAGCATTAGTGATTTGCCTTTCCAATTTGTCCTTAAGAATACTCGTGAAAAGTTTCATCGTTGTATTTAAGAGGGTTATTCCTCTGTAGTTTTGTGGGTAAATTTTTTGTCCTTTTTTTTAAAATGGGGATTGTGATGCTCTTATGCCATTCCTCTGGTGTTTCTGTTTGTTTAATATTTTGTTAAATAGTTGTGACAGTTAACTTGCAAGTTCAGGCCTCCATATTTTAAAAGTTCATTGGGTATACTCATCCGTTCCAGGTGATTTTTCTGTTTTTTAGCTTTTTGATCTTTGCTTCTACTTCTTCGTCATTGATTGTAGCACTCACATATCTGCTTCGTATTCGTTTATATTCAGCGTTTCTGTCAGCATCATATAGCTTTTTAAAATGCATGTTGCCATGTCTCTATAGGTACTCCCTTGGTCTGCACGAACTCGTTAACTGTTTTTTTCCTGTTCCGAAGCATTTTCCATACTTTCTTTTGGGCACCTTGTAGGTGGTAGTCCATGTTGCTGGTGAAATTTAGCCCAATGTTCTCTTTTGATTGAAAAAAATCAATCAAAACAGATCTTCTATCAACAATTACTAAAATACGTCTACTACCATCAGCCGACCATAAAACTGGACAATATTTTGTGCTAGAAGGATTCGAAGAAAATGAAGAGTGAGACTGGCGTCTTTGCTGTCACTTACATATTTGATCGCAACAATGGGAGCTTTCTTAAGAAAATTGTTTGAAGTTTTGAAATTTTATTGTCCTTTTATTATTTTTGTATTATTCTGACATATATATCTCACGTACATAATTTAATGTATATACATAATAAAAAGTATTATCGAACTGTATTATATCATTCATTTTATATATAAAAATACAATAAATTGTACATGCACCGTTGGAAAGCATTATCCAATAACACATCGCCGTTTGCTTCACTTACTTCATTTCTAAGTCTCTATAATTATTATAAATCAATACTGTAATTTTGAATTTAACTCACACTACTTACCGTGAAAATAGCTGTCCACGTATCACAGAAAAACGTGAGGTAATAACAAGATGCTTGTTTGATAGCTTCAATTATATCAAGTTGTTTGACCAATCAAAAGAAGAAACTTTAAACATGTAAAAATTATACAGATGATAGATTGGATAATTGAGAAATGGTAAAACTGTATTTTAGCTTTAACTGTAGGAATTACACAGTTTAATGTTTGTTATTGATTTATTAATATAATTATTAGTCATGAACGAATCAAAGGAACCGATACATAAGGTATCTTAGCAATGCATTAACTGAAATATACATGGAGAGAATAAACTACAAATAAAATCCAGATTATATAACAAATTGGACTTCAATATTTAAAAAAAATGTGGAAATGTGCACCCTAAATGGGTGTCAATAGGACAAATAGGAATAAGGGAATTATAAAAATGCGCTGCTAGATGAAACAAAGAGGCTGATAGCATGAGAGTGACAACTAGGACACTCAAGGATGAAATCGGCCAATTTGCATGCCTGTAAATCAAAATTTAAGGACAGTTAGTACTAAAAAAACGAAAACGCTGTATAAATAAGCTAACAGCTCATTTTTGATAAAAATTTTCAGTCGGAATTTCGGGAATTTTTCATAACTGAAGGTAAACTTAGTTAAGTAATAATTCATTTTATTTTATTTGCTAAATGTCTAGGTTATATTTTTAAGGTCTATTGAACAACAGTATTATTTAAAAATTTAAAAAAAACTGGGAATTCTAAGATTCGCCTACATGGCGAAACTAAAATCAAATCTTTTTAAACAATGAATGTGTTGCCTTATGAGTCTATTTCAAATCGGTAAAAAGAAATAAAATAAGACTTACTCACAATCAGCTTGATTTTACGACCAAAATGACCGGTTTCGCTTACTACACTTTGCTAAGCATCTTCAGGTCTAACGTAAATAATTAAGTAAATTAAACGCTGAAATTACAAAAGCCCACATTAGGGTGCTGTCTTATAAAGATAACAATTACAGTAATTATGCCAATATTACATAACTTGTTTATTAATATGAATAAAATTGATGAAGCAGACAAAGTAAAAACCCACAAATTGGTATAAAAATAATCTATTCGATTTGAATAATTGATGGATTCGACCGTTACTTGATGGAAATTAATTTTATTGTACAATAAAACACTGAAAACTTTGTTTTCAAACTTCCACAAAATTTATTTTAAAAACTTATCACTACAGCTGTTTCGGCTGATTGCCTTTCTCAAGTGATTAGTATGTTACAGAGATTAACAGAAATTCCGATATCAAAATACAGCTTTGAGACAGAATTAAATATAATTAAGCAAATAGCAGTAAACAACGGATACAACGAACAAACAATTAATAAAATGTTAAATCGAAAACAAACAAGAAAGCCCTGAAATTAGTATTTCCACCACCAGAGAAAAAACCCAGTACCTTCAGCTCGATTACATATACAGGCAAAATAACAAGAAAAATTGCCAAACACATAAAAAAAGAAAGGAATAACACCAGCTTTCCGAACAAATAACAACCTAAGCAAATATATTAAAAATAACAAGAGCCAAAATAAAAAACACTTAAATAGTGGTGTGTACAAACTTCAATGTGGCGACTGCCCAAAAAACTTACATCGGTCAAACTGGTAGAAACTTTGATAAACGAATAGCAGAACATAAAAGGGCTTTCAAGAATAGAAAAACAGATTCGACATACGCACTTCACCTTCTAGATCATAATCATTCGTTTAATGACAAATTTAAAATTCTTCACATTCAAAATAAAGGCCTTAAGCTATCTTTGTTAGAATCTATGGAAATCAACAAATTAAAAAAACACAGATATAATTCTGAATGACCAACTCGAGACAAACAGTTCTCCCCTCCTCAACCTATTTCATGAGAGACTATAAATTTGTAAACCCAAGCCAAAAATAGATCACTTGAGAAAGGCAATCAGCCGAAACAGCTGTAGTGATAAGTTTTAAAATTAATTTTGTGGAAGTTTGAAAACAAAGTTTTCAGTGTTTTATTGTTACATATTGGATTTGAAATAAATTAGTAAATACTTAACCAAAATACTATTTACATGCCCGTACAAGAATTATTAGTTAATGATTCGGAAACGTAGTTTAAACTATCCTGGATTGCTGGTGATGGGTGATCTTCGGTTTTATTGTAACTCTTTGATAATTAGCGGGGAAGTTCTTGAGGGGAGAAATATTAACAAATGAAATAGGAATTAGGTATTATGTAATTGTTTGTAAAATGAAAGTTATGTTTTATATTATTTAAAATATTAAAAGTTATTTACATGTATTCCATCGATATATTTTAGAAATGTGTATTATTTATTGAATTTTTATTAAAAGGATATTATATGACAATGAATGAAGTTAGATGTACAATGATTTCTGTTTCGGCAGAAAATTGTGATGTCAAATATGTTAAAATTAATAAAACTAAAACAATTAAGGACAATCAAAGACACTTAGGGACAAGCAGAACACAATCAAAATGACAAAACAGACATTAAATTTAAACTGGAGCAGTTATTGGTACTACATCACTTATTAGGAGAGGAAACTATTAAAAACATAGTTTTTTGTTGTCTACTAGACTTTTAAGAGGTGAATTTGACAAGGTAGGTTAAAGTGTGACATTTTTTCTTCTTCCAATGCTTTGACTCGAGAGAAACATAATGGCACGATAGATTGCTATCCTAGTTTAAGAAGTTTCGTAATTTTCCCCATATTCTATAACTCTTAATGCCGACTTTAAATCAGTCATATGTGTGTCTTTATCTGTTGCAATTTTCGCTGCTCTAATTTTCAGACTTTAAGAAATACAACACAAAAGTGGAAGTAACGAAATGTTTGATTAAATTTTTATTTCAATCCAAAAAAAAATTGTCACTGTAAACCGGTATGCTATAAATCTTTGGATATTTAATATAAATTGTATATTGTCTAATGCATTTTCTACAATAGACATGATATCATCAACACATTAATTGCTTGAAACAGCTAACACTCAAGAATGTTCATAATTCCGAAAACCCTTTCAGCTATTGAACCAACTCAACTATATCTTCTCAGATAATGTCACACCGGGCTCGTAACCTTAAGGCGCTAGGAACCTGCGCACCGACTACCTGTCTTAGATTTGCATACAATTCTGGTGGCAAATCTGAAGAGGAAGACAAAGGTGTTTTCCCTTTGGCTTGGAATAACTCTGTAATTATTCATGCTAAGGTGTATAAGAGTGTTTTATCGCCGTTCCATATCTGGGCGATTCATTAAGTTGTTTCTTCACATTTCTCGCTTCTTTGTCTTCGGTTCCGTAATAGGCCAGTTGGTGTAAATAACCGGAAAATGTAATTAACTTAACGTTATTTTTATTTTAAATAAACATACTTTTCTATATAATGCCATTTGATTTTCTTTTGTTTTGAGCAAATTAATTTTACGGGCGTGCATGATTTGGACGCTAAATTTAAAATTCGACACTGAAAAATAAAATCACCTGTTTCTGCATACATGATTTGGACGCTGGGTGTAATTGAAATGTAAATGGAAAGTCAGGTAATAAAATTCTAGAGATTAAGCTTGATAAGGTTTATTTGTCACTTTGAAATAAATACGACATACATTTTACGAAATGGAATCGATCGATATAGTTAGTTTGATACTCATGTATCCTATTTCTAACGAACATAATTTTTTTCTACTCTTTGGATCTTTAAGTCTATTACTTTCACGATTACAGACACTATTAATTTTAATGTAAGTTTCAGTTTAAAATTTTTTTAAAACATCAATAAATATGGAAAATATTTGGATGAGCATGGTAAAAATTATCATTAAAACGCGAGTGGAACGATTCACAAGCATTAGTTGTTAATTGTAAACTCTCACTCATCGCAGCCCAACATCTCTGACGGAAATGTTGCGTGGTCGCCAATGTAGTTGTCCAATAAGTAGTCGGAAAACTTTTCAATTTTTGAATCCTTTGGTTGAATAGCCATAAAATCATATATGAAAGATTCTTCGACTTCTGAGCGAGGTAAAAATGGCAGCCCAAAAATGTATTTCATCCATTTAGATATTTCACTGTATGCCAATTTATATTCCCGAATTAAGCCACAACCACCGATATTACGATACCAAGCTTGCATAAGATGAAAACGGCACCCTTTAATGTGCACATTTGGAAATTCAAAACGCGCAGCATTGTGGATAGCAATTTCAAAATCGGAGAAAATGATTTTTGGATTGAATTTTAGACCAATTACTTCACATTTGCGTTTCAAAACATTAAATAGTTTTATATAGGTTTGTTTCGATTTGTCGGGAAAGTAAACAATAACACAATGGTATATAATGTCCATTGATAAATACATGTATGGTAAAAAGTTGCTTGAAATATTGAGCACAGTAACTAAATGTACCGTCCATATAAATCGATTCACTGCCGCACAGAAAACGCATGTTAGTGTTACACGAGAAGATGATAATGTTAGAACTTAGTTCAACCGCAAATATAAAATTCTCGACTTTAAGTGTTTTGATATTCATAATATTTACCGCAGCAATAGTTTCTTCTTTACTTTTGGGCAGTTTATGGTTGAGCCAATTCGCCGTTTACTGTATATTTGATTTCGTATTAAATTAACGTCTTTAACAGACATGTGGCTCAAGCAATCTACGTTTTCTTTCAACGCACTATGTATGATTTTGAACGGCCTTTCGGTCAAATTATCCTTAGCCTTCCTTTTGGCACTGCTACGCACAATCTGTCTTGCTTGATATCACACTCGTGATTATGTTCTAGATTACTTCGAATCACTAATTTTCTGGCCCTTTCGTGAATATCTTCGCTTTACACGACCGTTTTACGCACCTCCAATACGTTTCTCCCGATTTTAGTACTTTATCTTGAAGAAAAGTAAAACTGTTTACTTTGAGCAAATTTTACCACGATTACTTACTAACGTTGAAATTTCCATGTTCACTTTTCACTATTCTCTGACAAACTAATAACTAGTAACTAAGTAAATTTCAATGACCATCATTAAACCCTAATTATATCTAATATCTGGTACCTGCGATAATCCTTCCGGCAGCGTCCAAAACAAGGGTACTTTTAAGACCCTCAGGTACTTCAGCGTCGAAAACATGCCCGCCCAATTTTACTAATACTGACAAAAAAAGACGTGTTAGAGAAACTTCACATAGGCAATATCTGAAAATGGTGGATAAAGAATTTTTTACATAATATAAAATTAATCTAAAATATTTAGAGCCTCCTACAACTTCCGGTTATACAAGAAGTTGTCTAAAAAGTTGCTTCTGCTTCTTTCTGTTACTCTTTTTTGAATAGAGTCCTTGTTAAATCATCCTGCAGATTTGAAACATTATTGTAAATTCTGCTTGGTTATTTCTAATATATATAAATATAATTTTTTTTAATTCCTGGGTTTGTGATGTATGAATAGTAATACAAACAAAAGCTGCATATTGGAGACGATTTACATAAAAATATCTAAATTCCATCAATAATAAGACAGAAAACAAAGATATTTCCAGTATGTATAACAATTTAATAAATTGAGTTTTTTAAAATACGACCCTGAATCAATCGTATTTTAAAGTACCTGCCAGATGTATTTGAGGGCCAGATAATATTTCTGCATTCCATGTAAAACCACCAAATAGTATCAAAAGTATAAAGTATAATATGTAATGTATTTAACATCTTCTCTGATGGCTTCTTCAGGGCTTTCTAGGTCTCAATCTCCTAAGCCCCCAAACACTACTATACTATAATATACTATATTACTTGGGACATAATTTTGACGTCTAACAACAGAATTTCTTCGCCTCTTGGTGCCTAACCTTTACGGTATCTGGTAATCAACAAATGCTTTTGTAGACAGCTGCCCTAAATAAATGTTCTGGCCGTCGAACCGTCCAGTCTCTGTCATTATTTAACCACGGTATTCTTCTTCTTCTTCTTCTTAAAGTGCCCTATCAAGTCCCCTTGACGTCGAGATTAACATGGCGAAACTGTCTCTGTCTCGAGCTATTCTAAATAGTTGCTCAGCTTTCTTTATTCCTGTCCACTCCCTGATATTCTTCAACCAAGAGGCCTGCTTTCTACCAATTCCTCTGCGTCCTTCGATTTTACCCATCATAATAAGTTGAAGAATATTATATCGGTCTTCCCTTACTACGTGTCCAAAATAGGCCATCTTTCTACATTTGATGTTATCAAGCAGCTCGCGAGCAGCATTTGCTCTCTCAAGGACTGCCACATTTGTCAGCAAAGCCGTCCATGGAATTTTTAGTATACGTCTGTGCAGCCACATTTCAAAGGCCTCCAGACGATTAATGGTGGATATTTTTAATGTCCATGCTTCGACACCGTATAAGAGGACTGACCAAATGTAGCATTTAACCATGCGCTTTCGAAGTTGAAGTTGCAAGTTATCATTACAGAAGAATGACCTCATTTTTAAAAATGTCGTGCCGGCTATCTCGATTCTACATTTTATCTCTTGATCTGGATCTAGTTGTTCAGTAGATATATGGCAACCAAGATATTTAAAACTGGACACTCTTTGAATTATATGACCATCAACATATAATCGTGCATCTTGATGTGCTAAACGGCTAAACACCATGTGTTTTGTTTTTGCACAGTTTATGTTTAGGCCAAACTCTCTTCCCACTGTATCAATGGCATTTAAAAGGCATTGTAATCCATTCATGTCATCACTTAAAATAACTGTATCGTCTGCATATCTGATTGTATTTATCAGAATTCCATTAACTTTCACGCCCCATTCCAAATTATGCAGCGCTTCTTTAAATATTATATCTGAATATAAATTAAATAACAGTGGAGATAGTATACAACCCTGTCTGACACCTCTTTGTATTTGACATATTTCTGTTGATTTTCCGTTTATGCAAGCTGTCGCTGTTTGACGCCAGTATAACTTTTCTATGAATCGTATGTCTTGACTATCAACTCCTTTATCTTTTAATATTGTAATTAATTTGTGATTCTGTACTCGATCAAAGGCCTTTTCATAGTCAATGAATACAGAAAAGACGTCTTTCTTTTGATCTTTTGATTTTTCTTTGATGTATGGTATTCTGCATCTGCGAATTCTTTTGCCTTTTTTCTTCACTTGCAAAATTAGCTGAATGAGTTGGCACTTATTGGTAAGAACCACGCTCCGAAACAGAATGATAACAAATAGAATAGTAAAGATGGCAAGAGCCGGTTCCTCAATAGAAAGACGATAGTTAAGAAAGAAGCTTCATGTAAGCTTGTTTTTACGGTTTTGATGTTTATTTTGTTGTTTTGTGTAGTCGTTGTTTATCTTCTAAGTTAAAAACATTTAATTCAACAGTAATTTAGCTTTTCAAACGTGGATTTTGATTAAGTGAATGATTAAGATATGGTGTTATCTATAGTAGATGTTGCTCAAATTAATGCATTGCTACAGGACGCTTTGCTTGATACCAAAAAATTAGAGGCATTAGAGGCATTTGAACTGTGGATGTATCGCAGAATCCTGAGAATATCATGGACCGAGAGAGTCACAAATGTCGAGGTCTTGAGAAGAATGAATAAAGAAAAGGAAGTCATATTTACGATCAAAAAACGAAAACTGCAATACTTGGAACACATTACAAGAGTCGAAAGATATGAAACTGCTTCGAATAATTATGCAAGGGAAAATAGCAGGAAAAAGGTCCATAGGAAGAAGACGAAACTCCTGGCTAAATAATCTACGGGAATGGCATAGCTGTAGCAACAACGAATTGTTTCGGTCAGCAGTTTCGAAAATACGTATAGCCCTGATGATCGCCAACCTTCGGAACGAAGATGGCACTTGAAGAAGAAGACAGGACGGAAGAAGTCAAGTTTATGTATCCAAAACTTTAGATATTCCGAGAACTACTGTATGGAGAGCTTTCCATCGCTTTGTACAGGTACATACTCACGTTAACCTGATGCAGTAGATGAGTTCTGCAATTGCTGCCAAAAACCCTCTGCAGGAGGTTCGAAATGCGAATGTAAGTGAAAGAACGGTTAAAAAACGTAATGAAAGATGACTAACTTAGGCAAAAAATCAGCTATGGTTCCCGAATTACAACCCAGACACTGCAGGAATTGATTAATTTTTGTTCGACAACTTAACACTTGGATATACCCCGAAAAGAAAGTTTGGCGGTTGTGGTGTCATGGTTTGGGCTGGAATTTCATTTAAAGCTCGAACAGAACTTATTTTCATAAATGGCCCTCTGAATGCTTATCCGTATATAAAATATGTTTTTGCAGAAGCAGTAGTTCCATTTGGTTCATTTATTGAGGACAATTTTGTCTTTATTCATGATAATGCACTGCCGCATACTGCAAGAATCGTGACAAATTACTTGGGGGAAGTAGAAATTAATACTCTAAAATGGCCAGCTTGCAGCCCTGATCTAATTATGATCGAACATCTTTAGGATAAACTTTATCGTAGGGTCGGAAGTCAACCAGGCCAGCTAGAAAGTCTTACAGTACTTCAATACATGCTTCATGAAGAATATGAACGTTTCCAAATCGTGTTGGTTATTGATGTTTTAGAGAGAGCATAATACCCAATATAAGACAATTTGGTTCAGTTCACTCGTAATTTTTATTGTTGTAATTCGTTTCGATAATACACTATTTTCTTTTGTAACCTTCAAATTAAATAATTATGCTAAGGAATCAAGCAATTATGGCCTTTTTTTTAATGAAGGATGTTAGAATACAATATAAAACAGTGTATAAAACTTACAATGAATTTTTATTTTCGGAAATTTATAGGGTGGCCGCTTTTTGCTGGTCAGTTTATATAAAAGTAAAATGCACTTTTAAATCATTTTGATTGTTACTGTTGGCCTTCTGATGTTAATATTTATTTAGTAACATAGAGATGTCCAATGTATTAACTTTAGTTCTTGGTAATATTTTCTTCTCTCTGTCAATGTTTTAATAAAACTCCTAATAACAATTTTTTTGTGTTTGCTGTAATAAACAAACATTTTTTATTTTACTGGACTAAAACTCACAGCTTCGTAGTGGCAGCGGTAACACTCTACTGGCCTATCGCTATTTGTATCTATTATGCATTTTTGCTCATTTTCTTCCGTATTGCTCATTTCCATGAGATTTTTGGTGCCGATACGCACTGCAGTCAGTCGGAATACATAAATCTAAAAATGCAGGAATAATTTATCTTCAACAATAAACAACCGTTGCATAAAATCTTATAAGTGTAATGATAAATGTATATGATATGGCCATTAACGCATAAGAAGCATATAAGAAAGACTATATCATTAACATCAGCTGGTGTGTCAGTCATTACGTTATTTTATCTCATTAACTGGTTCAGTAATAATGATCTAATTTATAGGTATGCTGTCTGCGATCTTCATTATGGTTCTTATCATGCACATCTTCATATAAATTTTATCATATTAGGTTTTTTCTAGTTGCAGTATTTTTCTATTCTAAAATTAACTAAAAGTAACTAATAGAAACACTTAGTGTTTAATCTTTATGTCTGATTATCCAGTCTCGAATGTCCACTGCTAAACATAACCCCGTCTATTATGCACCGTTCTCATCCAATATTTATTCATTTCCTTTCAATCGTCAATAAATTGTGTTGATTATAACTTGACGGACGTTCTGATTACCCTCATTTAGCCTTCATTCCATTACCCTCTTTATCCATCTATCATCTGGCATTATCTTTTTGTTTTTTAACCGTATTGATTTTTAGCTTGGCTATTCTTTTAATATTATAAAACATCTTAATATTTTGTCTTAATTATTTGTTTTTAACTTTATCAGCAGTTTTATATACAGTTTTAACTACAGTTATTCCCAGTATGGGTCAGTGTTTTTTCTTCGTACATCAATACTGGTACACTGCACTGATCATACAGTTTTCTTTTCATTAGTATAGGGTTTAGACAGTTTTAAACGTTTCTCTTCTTCTTATTCTTCTTCAAGTTCCACTCCTATCGGAATTGGAAATCATTCTGGTAATTATAATTTTATTGGTTACGCGCCTGAATAGTTCAATTGAACTGCATCCAAACCATTCACGGAGATTGCGTAGCCACGAGATTTTACGTCTTCCTACGCTTCTTCTACCTTTGATTTTACCCTGCATTATATTCCTTAGTAGTTCGTATTTTTCACCTCTCATGATGTGCCCCAAGTATTCCAATTTCCTGATTTTTATGGAATTTAAAACTTCGCATTGTTTTCATAGTTGTTCGAGATCTTGTTCGTTTGTTTTGCGATTCATCCATGATATTTTCAAAATACGTCGGTAACACCACATTTCAAATGCTTTTAGGTTTTTAATGTTAGATTTTTTAAGGATCCAAGCTTCAACTCCATATAAAAGGGTAGAGAAAATATAACATCGAAGCATTCTTATCCGGAGCGATATATTGATATCGCGATTACAAAAAAGTTTTCTCATTCTATTAAAAGTTGATCGTGCAATTTCAATGCGGCGTCTTATTTCTTTTGTCTGATCAGTATCTTTTGATCCATGCTCCAAGGTATTTGTACGAAGATATTTGTTCAATTTCTGTATTATCTAGTACTAGCTTAACTTTGATGTTTTGTGCTTTTTTAAATACCATGAACTTGGTTTTCTTCAAATCGTTTTTTTAGTCCATAATCGTTGCAATATATATTTAGTTGTTTAGCAAGGTGTTGCAGTTCTTCTAGTGTTCCTGCCAGAAGGACGGTGTCGTCAGCATATCTTATGTTATTAAGTGGATCACCGTTTATTATAAGGCCCTCACTGATCTCGGCAAGCGCTAATTCTGAGATGGCTTCACTGTATAAATTAAATAACAAGGGTGATAACATACTCCTTGGCGGACCTCACGGCCAATCTGGATATCCTCGGTCAGTTCGTTTTCAACTTTCACTTTTGCTGTTTGATTCCAATAGAGGTTACAGATGATTCTAATGTCTCTACTGTCTATGTTTTTATTTAATAAAATTTCTTTAAGTCGATTATGCTGCACTCTGTCAAATGCCTTCTCAAAATCAATGAAACAGGCATATACTTCCTGATTAATATCTAAGCATCTCTGCGAAGAGAACACTTACTGCAAACAGTGCATCTCTTGTTCCCAGTCCTTTCCTAAATCCCATTTGTGTATTACTAATGCTTTCATCTAATTTCTTATGTATTCTATTGTGAATTACTTTTAAAAACAATTTCAAGACATGACTCATTAAGGCTATGGTGCGATGTTCATTGCACTCCTTTGCATTGGCTTTTTTGGGAAGCAGTATGAATGTTGATTGGAGCCATTCTTTGGGTATTATACCTGTTTTATATATGGTATTGAATAGATCCAAAAGAAGATCAATAGATTCAGTATTCACAATTTTAAGTAATTCATAGGAAATTCATCAGGCCCGGGAGATTTACCACCTTTAGCTTGTTTCATTACATATTTAATTTCTTCTCGTATATTGTCAGGCCCAGTATCATCCTTAAATTTTTTTGGTGCTTCTGTTCTCTCTTTGTCTTTAAAAAGGTGTGCTATATATTGTGTCTTCTCTTAGTTTTTATAATCTCATCCAGACATATCTTAAAATGTGTGCGTTTTGTTATTGATCTGTATATTGCAGGCCAGTACATCTTAAATTTTTTGGTGCTTTTCTCTTTGTCTTAAAAAGGTGTGCTATTATTGTGTCTTCTCTTAGTTTTTTATAATCTACTCATCCAAGACATAATCTTCTTAAAATGTGTGCGTTTTGTTATTTGATCGAATGCCAATTGCATGCCACAGTTCTTTGAGAACGACGTTGTCTAGGATATCACCGACTACAACGAGTGCTATAGGTCAGTTATTACCAACTTCTTTTGTACGAATTGAATAATATGGATACCCACAACACATTTGCTTTCAATAGGATGGCTCATGATACATGGACATTCTGTACGAGCGATTTGAGGATCTTCTGCAATTAGGATCATAAAATTCTCGAACCAGGTTAAATAAGGAAAGCAAATAATTTTCTACCTTAATCAATTTTCATACTACTTATGATGTCGTAGATCTAACCTTAAACATTAATTCCACTAATTTAATAACTTATCTCTTTTTCAATAATAGAGATTTGCAGATTTAAGACAATAAATTTTATCATTTGAACAAATTTAATTTTAACTAAAGGTTTTCATTAAAAAGATATTAGGTATTATTACAACAAAAAAAAATCTATAATTTTAAAAAAAATACATTAGTCTTTGAACATACCCATACCTCGTCATGTTTAGCTGTCTTCTGGAATTATATTTTCTGTCACCTCAGCCAGTTGATCTGTCTCGCTTTAACTGACAAGAAGCACGTGTTAAAACCGAGCAAGGAGACATGTAGCTCCTCAAGTAATAATTTTTATCCAATGTCATCGACCAAATTTGGAATGATGTAAAACCATATATGGATGTAACAGCTACAAATTTAGTGTTAGCTTCAACTACATAAGAAGGCATTGAGGATGATCTGATTAGATCTAAAACGTTATGCTACGGTATAAATTTTGACGACACTTTAAAAGTTTTAACTATATGTTTTTTATACCTACATACAATTGTGAAGTGTTTTAACTTCTGTATGTTTTTTTGTTCTTTTTGTCTTCGAATCAACAATCCGAAATTACACTGTAAATCTATCAACACCTATCTAAATATACAGTATAAACATTAGGGGTTTTTTCTGCAAATTTTTATTTCAACAGCATTGTAGATTGATAAATATACTGTCACATGAGATATCATTTGTACTGTGTTTATTTATTTGTATACTGAAATTGGTTATAATTTTTTTCAGGCCTAATTCTAGAGAAAAGGGTTTTACAATACTTCTCTTAGCAGAAAACGAGGCTGATTATAAAGTAGTAGAACTTTTAGACAAAGCCGTGTGCCTAGTAGGAAACTCAACGTTTATCAACAAATTTTTAATATGGACACCTGGACCAAAGGGTATAAAGGAGGTGAAAAAATTGACGAGTCAAAGTCGAGTAAGTATTTATTTATTTTTGTGAGATTAATTTTAATTTTCTGGCTGTAATTCAATAAAATGCAAAAGCTAAGGGCAATTAAAATATGTCTAATTGTTTATATCTTAACGTTTCACGGCTAAGGTTTAAAATTGGAAAATTAAGGTATACTATAATTCTCATGCCAACTGTAAAACACAAAAGCAAAGGATAACTTTTAATTTTGTTCTTTATTCGGTATTAATATCAGATACGTTGTATATAGATCAAGACATTGTTTTATTAACCATACAACACAATGGCAATTGCTGTGACATGTTACACGTTTTCACCTCTATATTTATTTCACAGTAGGTACGATTTGTCGTAATTGTCATATTGACATTAAAAATGTTAAACGAAGTTCTGAAAGAATAAACACATAAATCTATTACATTGTATACCGTCCAAGAAAAGTGCAACTTGTACCATGGTACTTTCAGGGTTATTTGATACGCGAAGTAATTCATTTATTTATTGTTGCCTTCTACGTCTTAGAACTGTCGATGAGGAGCGTCAAAACAGGGATATTGATATTTGTGCTTTTGTGGAAGTTACAATAGTGTACAAATTGCTAGGGAAGTTAACGTAAATGCTCGAACTGTCCAGCGCGATCTCAAAAGGAATGGGTATCACTGCTTTAAGATACAACCAACACAAGAACTGTTTCCGGAAGATAACTTTAGACGGAATGGAGTTTTGTGAATTTATGTTAGATAAACAGAATGAAAATGTACCTTTTTTTAAAAAATATTTTATTTTTCTGACGAGTCTTTATTTTCGTTACATAAAAAACACAATCCATTCGTTGCAAGGTATTCTATCTATCTATATAATTAGCCTTCTTCGGTCCATCTTTGGACATAGGTCTATCCTTTTCCATTCTTCTCTGTCTGTCGCTACAGTCATCCACCTAGAGCCCACGTGCTTCTTAATATCATCTGCCCATCTCATTTGGGGACCTTCCTCTGCTTCGTTTATATTCCCACGGTCTCCAACGTATAAGAATTTTGTTCCATCGGTCTTCTTTTTGTCTTATATTGTGTCCGGCAAATCTCAATTTCAATTTTGCAACTTCTTGTCTAACATCCCTCACTTTTGTTTTCTCTTTTATCCACTCATTTCTCTTTAGGTATTATTCTCGGAAAAATAAGCACCTCAGTGTTGCAGTACGAACGCAGCATCCGCAAAAGTTAACATTTTTGGACTGGGATGTAAGGCGGACCATATTATTGTCGGTCAATTTTCTTATCGATGGAAACCGAAACGGGTCCAAATATTTACAACTTTTACAGAATGTGATCATTCCAGCAGTTCAACGCCTTCCTGTTAATTTTCAGGAGGTTTATTTCCAAGAGGATAGGTGTTCGGCTTACAACTCTAAAGCAACTATTGACTTTCTCAATCAAACGTTTCCTGTAACGTCCAAAGTTTGTAAGTTCTTAAAATTGGGCATAGACGTTTTCATCTTTCTTGGCGTGTGCATGTAAAAAACACTGGCAATAAGTTGTTTCATCTGTCTTTCCTTGTCTAAACTCAATTCGTTTACGTCCTCCAGTGGCAGCTGTCTGTATTCGTAAAGAGGCCGAACTTATCACCGACACCGTATCGGCCAAACGCATCGGTGTTATTACTACAATACTGGTAGACGTGAGTGGTCTCTTCATTCCCTTCTCATCGCACTTTACCATGAAAAACGTGACTCGCACAATTGAATTACGCATCTGTGTATCAGAGAGAGACGAATAGTTTGGAAGAATATTATTTTTTTTTTATTATTTAAAAGTACAAACGATTCATATTCTGATTTTTTTTCTTTTTTCTTGTCTTATTGTTATAAGCCTTATCCATAAAAATTTGTACAATTTCCAGTGACAATAAAGCATATTACTTATTTACTTACTTATTTATTTGTATTGCTATTTAAGGCTAAAAAATAACCAAAAAATTAGTTAAAGCATTAGAATAAAGATACTCTAGAAATGGGCTTGCAATAAATCTTAATTTATTATGGTCAACAAAACAATGTCGTTATCTTTATACGTTAACATATACTTGTTCGAAATAAAATTCTACTTTCAAAAAATTTAACTATTTGCCTCACTCTGTACGTAAACAAGCTATACCGTCCCTATAGACGAATTTCATTGTGAATTCTAAGGGCTCACTTTTTATTTCCGGTTCATCCGGTCACGGCGCACTGGATGAAAGATTTTAATTCAGTTTGTGAAGAATGCCCATTGAAAAAATACCTACAATGACGTTTGCTAGTATTTTATCAATAAAAGTTCAAAACGATTAAATAATACACGATTTAATACTTAAAGTTGATCAGAGTAATTGTTTGTGGATTTAGAAGTGCTGTGTGTGAACAATTGTGGTTGTAGAATACGTCTTTAGCTTTACTACGTTGTCAAGGTAACTATTTTAATATTTTACATAATAATAACAGTATAGGTATACCAATATAATACGAAAATACGTTTACACTGATCATCTTAAAACACTTTTTTTGTTTTTTTTTGTTTTGTATATATTTTGCAATTATCTGATTTTACATCGGTGTTTTTATTTTGTTCTTCACTTTGTTAGTCTTGTTCTTTTAACATATTCATCTTCTTCTTCTTCACTGGCTTTACACCTCGGAGTCTTCGCCGCATTCACTATCGCCCTCCATCCTCTACGATCTTGCGCTTCTATGTCCCATTGTTGTACCCCAATTGTAGATAAATCGACTTCAACATCATCCTTCCATCTTTTTCTCGATCGGCCTACTGATATTCTACCATCTCTTCTTTTAAAAAAACACTGTTCTTTAATACGTGACCTGCCCATCTTATTCGGTTTGCCTTGATATGTCTAACTATGTTTTCAGATCCATACGGAGTCACCAATTCAGCATTGCGGCGTCTTTTCCAATCCCCCATCTCTTTAAGGGCCAAATATTATTCTAAGAACCTTTCTTTCAATTAGAAGCTTATTGATTTCCCGCTGGTTAAAAGTCCATGTTTCACTGCCATATGTAATAATTGAGCAAATAATCGAGTTGTACAGTTTTAATTTAGATTTTCTTTTTAGCAGCTTCGATCTTAATAATGTTGAAAGGGAGTATAATGCTCTATTTCCCGCAGCTATCCTTGCTAAGACCTCTTTTTTCTATGTGGTTGTCAGCTGTGATTATCGCCCCCAGGTATTTAAACTCCTTTACTACTTCAAAGTTGTGATCATTAATACTGATGTTCTGCCTAACTTTTGGTCTTGGATTTTTGGTTACTACCATGTATTTCGTCTTTTCTTCATTTATTCGGAGACCTAGACTACCTGTTTCTTCCTCGACCTGTGAAAGCACCTCTCACGTCTCTTGTAAAATGCGTAACTACATCTATATCATGAGGAAAGGCCAGCAACAGTTTTGATCCTTGATGAACAAATCCTTCTGTCAGCCCAGACGATATTTTACTTATTACATATTCTAAAGCAAAACTGAACAGCAACGGTGACAAGGGGCCCCCTTGCCTAAGTCCTGAATTTATATCAAATGGCATCGATTCCTATATTTACTTGCGCATATAAATCTGTCATTCACATTTGCGTAAATTCAACTAATTTTCTTGGTATTCCCATTTCTAACATTGCTATCCCCAATTTGATTCTTTTTATGGAATCATATTCTTCTTCTTCAGATGCAAATCCACTAATGTATGTTAGCGATCACATTTTCCATTAATTCTCTATTTCTTGCAATATGTATCAGAGATTATATGTCGTTAATCCCTGTCCATTGCCTTATGTTTCGGAGCCAGGACATATTCTTGCGTCCCATTCCTCTCTTGCCTTCAATTTTACCCTCGATTATAAGGTGGAGGAACTGGTATTTTTCATTTCGCATGATGTGACCTAGATACGCCGTTTTCCTTTTCTTGATGGTTTCGAAGAGTTGGCGTTCTTGGTTTATTCTTTTAAGGACATCTATATTTGTGATTTTCGCTGTCCATGGTATTTTTAGGATACGGCGATAAATCGACGGATTCATATGCTTGCTGGAAATCTATGAAAATTTGGTGCACATCGCAGTTGAATTCCCAGTTTTTCCCTAATATTTGTCGGATGGTAAATATCTGATCTATAGTTGACCTTCCAGCACAAAAGTCGCATTGGTAGTCGCCTAGAATATCTTCCGAATATGGTGTGATTCTCTTTAGCAATATATTTATATGATGTATATGATTTATATGTATATGATATCATACAATTTTTGGTGTAAAAGGTTACCTCCTTTTTTAAGAGAGAGATTCAAATAACATTCTCTCTCCTTTTGCCGACAAGAATGTAGAGCCTAGAATAATTTTTAAATAATTTTAAACTGTTTGTCTTTGTTTTAGTGTAGTGTTATGTACAATTTATGTTCAATTTCATGTTTATTACATTCTGCGCTTGCTGGATAGCCCAAATTTGACGAAATGCCCCTGATGATGCTTTAGAAAGCAAAAGTACTTTGGCAAGACTTAATTATTAAAATTGTGCTCGATATTTGTCTTTAATTTTTCAAAGTACAACAAGTTATTGTAGGAAAATGGATCTACAAAAGAGAGGTAATATTTTTGACTACAAAATCTTGTCCAGAAATGGTCGACGTTCATACAAAATCACGAATAAAAAGAAAACCGTCTACAATAGTAGAATATAATTCTGTTAAATCTTACATTGACGTCTCTGATCAAAAAATTTCCTACAGCAAATCCTATCAGACGTTCTATAAAATGGTATTGGAAAGTGGGAATAGAGTTATTTATATAATACAGCCGTATTAAATACTTTAATTCTGCACAACAAAGCTTTGAACAAAAAATGGATGTAACACAATTTCGCGAAGAATTATTGAACTGTTCATTTGCAAAGACAATAATGTTTAAAAACCCTCAACAAACACACCATATGCTGGAAGAATATGACAAAAGAGAACGATGTGTTATATGCTACAGCACACTGACAACATTCTTTGGTCACGCATATGCATCTAAGAATTTCCAAACAGTGCAACATCTAGTGTTCTGATTACTGTAATGTAGAGAAAAAAATGTATTTGTAACATTGTTTTTTTTTTTAACACATGATGTTTATTTACATATCATTTGTTTAGTTGTTTACTTTCGTTTTTTTCTTAATAAAGTTTCATAATAATGTGTTATCACAATTTGCATGGGTTTCGCACACTTCCAATGAAGATGTTCTTCAAAGATCAAATCAGAACGTCTGCTCATAAACACCATAAAGAGGATAAAAACGAATACTTCGGCCATATAATTAGAGGACCCTAAATACCATCTACTTCGCCTTAATAATACAAGGAAAAGTTGGAAGAAAAGAGATGGATTGGTCGAAAGAAACTTTCACGGCTTTTAATGGTGTGGTTCCACAGTAGAAGGATTATTTCGCGCAGCTAGCCGACAGAGAAAGGTGTCAGGAATTGTAAACATGATGTACGGCCAACGTCTGAATACGGACACGGCACCAAAGAAGAAGAATTTCAATATAATTATATAAGCTATGGGTTATGACGTTATAAAAAGTCGTCTCTGTGAACTACGTGTATCAAAAACAAACACGCCCTACCAAAGCCCTTTTTAATTAAAAAAATGTCATTATATGAATAAAACACATACAATATAGAACATTTTATAAAAGAACATAAACAAATAATCGCCAGGTTGTGACAACTTTATGCGGATACAATTAGGCCCAGGAATTAAAGTGTTAAACGTGGTTCGTTAATTTTTCTACTCAATGTAGATCGGATCAACTTTTATTTTCTCTTACCTCATTGATTTTCTTCTGATATACGAATAATCACCAAATTTCCTTACTATACCTTTCCATTCACCTTGAATTATGTTTTTAAATAATAACGAACTTTTTGGTATAAATTAGTGCTTGTAAGTGGATATGACTCATAGCTCCGAGCAATTTGTAATATTATTTTTACATATTCAAACAACCTAATATATGATTTTTATGGGAGCAAATTAAATACGTACTTTTTTATTATACGTGAAGTATACAACGTTTATGGAAATAAAAGGTGAAGCCGAAATTTGTTGCTTGAAATTAGTATCCTCGAAAAAAAGTTACCATAATTAGGAATTGTTATCAGATGTCCTTTATATATAATAATTATAGTTTAGTTTTTACATCTTTACGTACATTGTTTGTTAAAATAGACGCGTGTAACTTATTGTGATAGGTTTTAGTGCAAGTGCTATACGCTGGTACGTAATTTAGTTATTAGATTTTCCAGAATTTTAGGTAGAATTTTGGGGTTTTTGACTAAAATGGCAAATTTGTTTTACCGCTTGTAAGTTGATTAGCATTATGTAGATTACTATGTCGATTTACATAGTATATTTGATATGTGATAATACATTGTTTTTGCCCTGTCACTCATCACTGCTTACAGACCACCGTCTGGAGCTGAAGTCCACTGTCACATCGCCTTTAATGTCTGCTGTAGTTGCAGTTGAAACGTCGGAAAATAAAATTTCAAAAACCATGCACCATTTCAAAACCTTGCTTTTATTTCTTCCTTTGGCCGTCGGATCAAAAATTCCCGTTATTATCACTACCTGAAGTCTAAATCTCAATTGTTTCTACCCTGTAGAAGTTTGTACAGATCTTTTGCTTGGTGTTTCCTTGGTGTTAGGGTCTCCATATTGGTTGCTCATACATTGTCTCAGAGTTTGCAAATTAAGGTGTCTTATGTAGAGGCTCTATTACTATTCTCAGTTTATTCCTGCACCTATGTGGAGCCACTTTCTCCTGTTTTTTTTCCAATCTGGGTGGTTTGATTTCTTTTTCGCTTCCATGTTTTCTTCTGAAGGTGTTTCATTTTTATTGATTCCTTAATTTTTTTTTGTTTTCTTTATTTATTCTCCACATTTTTTAGAAGTTTTATAGAAGTCGTGTTTCATTTGTTTAAAATGGATATAAAATAAAACAAATCCAGAAACTACACCACCTCAAATAAAAATCAAAGTTGATGGTCTAATTTTCATAAGCCACATAATATCCATTCTAAAAAAGAACATATTGTTAAGAAAGAAATACTACTAGTCGACAATAATAAAAAAAGCAGAGAAAAACTTGGGAATAACCAAAAATAAATAGCGATAGAAGCTTCCGGGGAGAGAAAGATACTAGAACACGTAGTGGTGATTTTTTCAGCATAAAATCTGAGCGAACCATTGAAATACGTGTTTAAATAACTTGAACATCCTCAAGTTATGATATATCCTGATGATCACTGGTGCTATAACCTTAAAGTAGAGCCTCTACCTTTACGAGTCTTTTTCGCAATTCACTCCTATTCATTGACCACCACATTTCTTCGCAACGTTATTCACACTTTTCTTAAATGAACGATTTGGCCCATACATCTACTTCTTTCGAGTTGTGACACAAGGATCCGTCTGGGAGAGCTATTGTGAGTGAGATAGTGAGCGTGCTAGATGACCTAGCTGTTTACTTTTATGAGGATTATGAAGTCTTTTCCACCTGCTATTTATTTGTTATATATTTTATGGTTGTATTCATCCTCCAAATATTATTATTGTAGATAACAACGAAGATTTTCCTTAGGATCAGATCGAGTAAAAGTTTTACACGTGATTTGGAGATGATATATGTTTCTAAACCGAACAAACTATATCTTAGAGGTACTGCCTGCTAGAATAAGGCTTCCTTACAAAACCGTATAAACAACTTTTCTGAATAGATCAATACATTCGTATTTTTTTTTGTATTAACAAAAAATCGCATCAGCAAAATTGGCTATTAGTGAAACAATAGTAGCGAACGATAATTTGTATTACATTGATATGTTTAGATGGCGTTTAGAATGTTAATTGAAGTTAAAAAACTTTTAGGTTTGAAATATTGCTCTGTAGACCTAGAATATCACTTTTGTGATTTGTCTCTCCGACTTGTTGGTAATGTGGGCCAGGGTTTTATCTATTTTTTACTTGTAACGACTATTTTGCTTACCGCAGGGTAAGAATATGGGAGACAAGATTGGCAAACAAAATAATCGAAACAAGTGCTTACGGACACTCAGTTGGTTGTTGGAGAGCTGGGTCGTGGATAAGTTGAAGATATTGGGGGTTGGATTGGGCAACTACAAAAAAAAGAAATAAAGGGGTACTTATACAAATCTCTTGGGACAAACAGAATGAAAATTAACGGAAACACCTCAAGAAATTTAATATAGGGCGCCACTTGAGGTGCCCAATTATACCTATTACAACCACTAGTTGTAACTAGGGAAATAATTGTATAACATAAAAAATATAGAAAAAAAAATATCTTTTTCAAATAAAACTCAAAACAGATCAGAGAAACAAATTGAACATTTATTTTTGTCTCAAACAAAACAGATCAAAAATACATATTATAAAAGAAACATATCATATAACATAATACAAATAACAAAAACTTACATGTTCTTTGTTTACTATATTATGGCCAATTAGATTATAAAAAAATTAAGGATCCCTTTTAATGAAAACATATAAATTTAACCTTATATATGAAATATCGTTTCTACATAATAATCAAATTAAAATTGTCATAACAAAAAAAAACAAATTAAACTTGCTGTCAGGTATCACATTTAATTTTGATGACAAAGAATGAAAGCAATTATTACTTTAGCCAAAAAATATCTGTCTTTACTTTGAAAATTAATATATTGAATTGTTACCTTAAAATTTACATATTTCGTCACTCAACTTAAAAAAAAACTTGTTACATCTCTGACTGGAAGCTACTTGTACAAATCCTCTAACTGGGACATAGGAAACATTTCTATACTCAGGAACGAGGTTGGGGCAAACAGATGACACACGAAGCTGGTGGCACACCCTATGTACTGCTTTAAAATTTTACCATGTTCTGGTATACTGCATAAATCCTTTTAGTGGTTTCTCTATGCTAATCCGTCATGTTTACGGAGAGTCCACTGTTTACAGGTCTGATTAATTAACCCATTACACAAAATTACCGGCTGTTTATGAAAAATGCCCAAGTCCTTTCAACTCGAGCTGCCTTACATCACCTGCCTACCTCGTTGCTCTTTTTAATCTCGTCGACCTATTGTCACATGTTTGCCCTGTTTGAAATCTCTAAGTCGACTTCTTATCACATGTCTGCCCCGCTTGGAATCTAAATCTCGACTTTCTTTGCTTCGTTACATTTTACAAGAATCTAGCCAAAAATTTCCCTTCCGTCTTGCAGCTAACCTGTCCCCAAACTCAAGAACCAAAACAATATCCCCTCGCTTGTATCGACAAAAAAACAAATTTTAAATGTTCCTTTATTGCCTAAACAAACAAATATTCTTTTTTTGACCCTCGACTAATAACGAAAAACAACTTTAATATTAGGGGAATTCATGGTTTATTGCGTTTTTAACGAAGAAAACAAATAAAACCTTTTTTTTATCAGGGGGCATCATAAATTTACATAATACAAATTAACAAAATACGTGCGTATTTTAAACTTGAGTTTTACCTGGCTTATAACAAAAGGTTCGATATTTGAATCTAAACACAGACAAAAAAACATCTATATTTACTTTTGAATCGGTAGAAATATACGCATTTAAAAATCTCGTCAAAAAAAACTTGAAATATTATTTCGATTGTTTTCTTTGGTAAAAACAACAGGAGCGTAACACAGAAATCTTTTCTATACACTTTAAATAAAAAAAACGCTACAATGCCCCTTCTTAAAAGAAAAAACTCGGATAATTCTTATCCAGTTTTTGATAAAGGCAAAACAACAAAAACCAAATCAGAAGATGACCTCTTAACTGAGTCGAAACTTCTTAATAATATCTTTTAGATGATGGCTAGCATGGGATTAAACAACAAAAACAAAGTTTAGTTACAAAGAATGGGCTAGCGTGCCATCGATCGCCAGACTCTTTAAAGTCGAGTAGACTGAAATTTTTGACTCTACTTGAACTGTAGGTGACATGAGTTTCTATGCCTTGGGGAAGCTAACCTTATGCCCTGCAGTGAACCTCGCTGACATTCACAGCAGTAACACAAGTGATTTGTCGGGCAGGCATAGCCATGACACCTCGTTGCCTAAACCAAGTGCTATACACAAATCCAAAATAAATTGCTCTACACTTAATATGTAGGCGTTACTATCTCCACTATACGCCTAGCGAGACAGGGAATTCGGCAACGGTTCCACAAAAAAATTAGGATATAGACCCTAAATCTATATACCTACATATCACAAAATGTGATTCTCACATGTGTCTCCCAATAAAATAGGTTACCTGAACTAAAATTATCAAAAGTGAAACAATATTCCAAAGGATGAAATCAAATCAACATACAAACTCGAAAATACAGACATGGGATAGGATGAACTAATTACTTAAAGATGACATATTGTCCTCATCTGATACAAAAGGCTTTAAATCCTTAATGTGCCACTTACCAAGATCCGAACCATTTAAATCTGACAAACGATAAACCACTGGTGACAATTTTTCCTTGATAGTTGCTTCAATATACTTCGGTGCTAGTTTGGACATAAACTTGTTGACAGCACAAGACAAAACCTTATTTCTTTTCCAAACTTTATCACCCACTTGAAATTGGACTTCTCTTCTACGTAAGTTGTAACTCCTAGCGTTACGTTCATATCCTTTTCGAAGATTAGCCTTAACCTTCTCAAAAACTTTATCTAAACCTTTGACTTCTGAAGCATACATATTACGGTCACCTGGAATTATCTCGATATCTTGATTCTGTTGATCCTTATGATCAACACCATAATAGTTTCCACTTAAAGGAACATGACGGCCATAATTCAGGAAAGCTGGAGTATATCCAGTCACTTCATGCTTTGCAGTGTTAATAGCTTGTCTGATCTTTGCTAAATTCTTGTCCCAATCTACGTGGTCTTTAATATACGTACGTATTGCTGTACCAATGGTTCTATTGTTCCTCTCCACAAAATTACACTGAGGTGCATATACTGGACTAAACCATACTTTCTGAACGTTATACCTATTACAGAGCTCAATTAAGATAGGATTGTTCAGATTTGAGGCATTATCACAAATCACATATTGAGGAACACCAAACATTAGGAAAACATCATTTTCCAAAAACTCAACAATATTCTTAGCCGTAGCCTTTCTCAAAGGTTGGACTAAAGTATATTTACTAAACCAATCAGCAACTACTAATAACCACGTATAACCTTT
This sequence comes from Diabrotica balteata, assembly GCA_918026665.1. Taxonomy (NCBI): domain Eukaryota; kingdom Metazoa; phylum Arthropoda; class Insecta; order Coleoptera; family Chrysomelidae; genus Diabrotica; species Diabrotica balteata. The sequence goes on from OU898284.1 coordinate 10,788,922, forward strand.
CTTTGAACGAACAAAGGGACCTATCAGATCTATTGCAACTATTTGCCAAGGAAACTTGGCCTCTCTCTGCTTACCCATTTTACCTAATGGAGCATAATTTGGTGTCTTCTGAGCACCACAAACTTTACATGACCTGACAAACTTAAGCACATCAACACGCATCTGGGGCCAATAATATCTTTCCTGAATACGGGACAAAGTTTTGGAAAATCCAAAGTGAGCACACGTAGGTGGCTCATGACAAGACTTCATAACTTCAAACCTTTGTGGTTTGGGCACAACAATTTTCCATTCTACATCATTAGTCTTAAAAGAATTTCTGGTAGGGGCAAACTTATAAACAAAATCATTCTCCACCTTCCACTGTGGATAATCAATGGGGGATCGGATTATCTTTGATCTCAAATTATCGAAACCAAGGGTCTATTCTATCTACATCAACTTCTAAACAATTAACATGGGGACGACTATCAAAATCTTTCTTTTTCAAAAATTGGGTTCAATGATGACCTGTAAGGTCTATTGGACTTAGACCTATTCGAAATACTACACTTAGGACAAGAAGATATGATCACACCTTTATGACCACAACGCCAACAAGATACTGACTTACTTCTACAGTCACGGGAAATATGACCTGGTCTATTACAATTGAAACAAATAATCTTTTCGGATTTCTGGGAGCTTGATAAGGGACTGACTGCATTAATGGAGGTGGGGACGAAAAAGATTGCATCATTGGGGTGGGGACGAAAAAGACTGATTTCTTATTTCAGTATTCTCTGGTGGAATGGGTCTATTATTTCATACTTAAATTTGGGATTGGGTCTCCTAGAAGAATTTTCTCTGTCCTGTCTGTCACCTACTCCACTTCTATCTTGCTTGGTTTGATTATTCACCACATGAACTTGTTCTTTGGGCTTTTCTGAATCATCAATCGAAATACCTGCAAGACCTTTAGTAGTCTGCAACAAGGGCAGGACATTCTGCTCTAAACGTTTTATAGTTGCTACTAACATTTCTACTGTAGCAAAATCTTGAAGGGCTATCAGTGGAATGTAGTCCACTAAAATATTTTTCCTCATTATTTTTACTTTTTGGGCTTCACTAGGATATGTTTCCAAACGTTTAAAAAGGTTTTCCATCACTGCTGAATAAATGGTTATGGATTCATTCCTTTTTTGCTTTCTACTTTTTAATTTCATCAAAGAGATTATCATTATAATCTGGATGCAAAAAAGCAGATTTGAGTAGGGCTACCAACTCATCCCAACTATTAATTCTATCTCTAACACTCCTATACCAAATAGCAGCATTACCTTCAAATAACTCAATGGCTGAGCGAAACAGGATGTCTTTGGAAATATTCCTAGACCTAGCAGAATCTTTAACTTTCTCTAAAAATGTGGGAAGAGCTTTACTCTCACCATTAAACTTGATATGTAAATCAGAAATAATGACAGGAGTTGAAACCTGTATTATTGGGGCTGGGACTGTACAACTGGGAACTACAGGGACTGAAACTGGGCTACTAGTGGATGGTTTTACTATATCATCAATAATTTCCTCTTTTTCTAACACATTACCCTGTCAACACTAACAAATCATCTTTACACTCTTCAACAAACTTTTAATACATCTTCCTCAACATCATGCATAGGGAAATTTTCTAATCTGGTATCTAAATGTGTAGACCTTGTCTCAAATCTAGCAAAATCAGCCTTATTTGATTCTACATTTATTGATTGAGCACTAATACATAAATCTTGCATAATCAACTTAATCTCACACAACTCTTTCTCAGGATCTACTACATTATTAACCAAATCGACTAAACTTGAAGACAAAGTGGCCTCCTTGGCCAACAAAGCTCTTAACATATTTCTCTTATCATCAACTGTCTTATTTGGGACATTTTTACCTCTTATGAAAAGCTCATAAGATAACTCTCCTGATTTCAAATGATTAACCTGAGTAGACTTCATTTTTCAAAATTGGATGAAAGCAAACACACAAAATAACTGAAATCAACCTCAACAACTGGTAGAAAATATGACAAATTTAAGAAACAACCGTTTCCATTTATCACCTGATAGTAAGTCTCACTTGCACTCCCGCGTACTGAAATCCAAAACTCAATCAGTTTGCTGCAACTTCTGCTCTTGACTTAGTAATCAGTTGGTAAACAAAAATGAGGTCTTTAACCTGTCTCCTAAAAGTTCACACTTCCACTAACAAGGACTAAAAAAATGGTTTCAAACAACATGGGACAACATGGACACTAACAAACAACATAAACCGTACATACAGGGAAAGACAAAATACTAATAATATTGAAAACTTGACCTTTGAGTGAGCTACACTAAATAACACCAAAATAAACCAACTCTTGTTCCGAAAACTAAATGAGACTGCTCCTAGTCAAAACTAAAACAGCATCTCCTGATCACAAATATTACACCTGTGGTCATTCAGATACAAGAAAGGATACACAATAAACAGTCTACTACTGAGACTAAACTTGTCGAATCTTCTCTACGACTCACAATGACTACCCCTCGTACAACAACATTAATTAAACCCTTGGCATTTAAATACACCTTCAGAGACGGTTAATTAGAAGACAAACTGCATAATACTACTTCTCAACTACATAGCTCAAAAGTCACTCAAACGAATACACACATTTACTCAAAATGACGCAACAAATAAAAAATTACAAAACCCGATTATTCTGTAAAATTTGTCGAATCAATAAAAAAATAAATGTAACAGTAACTGTATAATTTGCTACTGTTTTTAAATTCTTTTCAATATCAATACTTCAATTAAAACTCATATTTAAATATTCAACTCAAATATTTGCTTTCATTTATCATTACATATAAGAAGAACAATACATTATGTCACTATAAGTACATTACCTGAAAAAACAACAATACATAATGTTGGTACAAAATACATACATTGTAATACAAATACTCTACTGTTTGTGAGACACTTTGGGGACACTATTCAAAAGAAAAAAGGTTTCATATAAATGGCTTGGGAACTAAAAATGAAAAGATATGGGCAAAAAGGTCAAAATCTAAAAAAATGAAAATATTCAAATGCCCCACCGATTGGGCGACCAAATTGTAACGACTATTTTGCTTACCGCAGGGTAAGAATATGGGAGACAAGATTGGGCAAACAAAATAATCGAAACAAGTGCTTACGGACACTCAGTTGGTTGTTGGAGAGCTGGGTCGTGGATAAGTTGAAGATATTGGGGGTTGGATTGGGCAACTACAAAAAAAAGAAATAAAGGGGTACTTATACAAATCTCTTGGGACAAACAGAATGAAAATTAACGGAAACACCTCAAGAAATTTAATATAGGGCGCCACTTGAGGTGCCCAATTATACCTATTACAACCACTAGTTGTAACTAGGGAAATAATTGTATAACATAAAAAATATAGAAAAAAAAATATCTTTTTCAAATAAAACTCAAAACAGATCAGAGAAACAAATTGAACATTTATTTTTGTCTCAAACAAAACAGATCAAAAATACATATTATAAAAGAAACATATCATATAACATAATACAAATAACAAAAACTTACATGTTCTTTGTTTACTATATTATGGCCAATTAGATTATAAAAAATTAAGGATCCCTTTTAATGAAAACATATAAATTTAACCTTATATATGAAATATCGTTTCTACATAATAATCAAATTAAAATTGTCATAACAAAAAAAAACAAATTAAACTTGCTGTCAGGTATCACATTTAATTTTGATGACAAAGAATGAAAGCAATTATTACTTTAGCCAAAAAATATCTGTCTTTACTTTGAAAATTAATATATTGAATTGTTACCTTAAAATTTACATATTTCGTCACTCAACTTAAAAAAAAAACTTGTTACATCTCTGACTGGAAGCTACTTGTACAAATCCTCTAACTGGGACATAGGAAACATTTCTATACTCAGGAACGAGGTTGGGGCAAACAGATGACACACGAAGCTGGTGGCACACCCTATGTACTGCTTTAAAATTTTACCATGTTCTGGTATACTGCATAAATCCTTTTAGTGGTTTCTCTATGCTAATCCGTCATGTTTACGGAGAGTCCACTGTTTACAGGTCTGATTAATTAACCCATTACACAAAATTACCGGCTGTTTATGAAAAATGCCCAAGTCCTTTCAACTCGAGCTGCCTTACATCACCTGCCTACCTCGTTGCTCTTTTTAATCTCGTCGACCTATTGTCACATGTTTGCCCTGTTTGAAATCTCTAAGTCGACTTCTTATCACATGTCTGCCCCGCTTGGAATCTAAATCTCGACTTTCTTTGCTTCGTTACATTTTACCAGAATCTAGCCAAAAATTTCCCTTCCGTCTTGCAGCTAACCTGTCCCCACAAACTCAAGAACCAAAACAATATCCCCTCGCTTGTATCGACAAAAAAAACAAATTTTAAATGTTCCTTTATTGCCTAAACAAACAAATATTCTTTTTTTGACCCTCGACTAATAACGAAAAACAACTTTAATATTAGGGGAATTCATGGTTTATTGCGTTTTTAACGAAGAAAACAAATAAAACCTTTTTTTTATCAGGGGGCATCATAAATTTACATAATACAAATTAACAAAATACGTGCGTATTTTAAACTTGAGTTTTACCTGGCTTATAACAAAAGGTTCGATATTTGAATCTAAACACAGACAAAAAAAACATCTATATTTACTTTTGAATCGGTAGAAATATACGCATTTAAAAATCTCGTCAAAAAAACTTGAAATATTATTTCGATTGTTTTCTTTGGTAAAAACAACAGGAGCGTAACACAGAAATCTTTTCTATACACTTTAAATAAAAAAACGCTACATACTATCTCGCAGCTTGATCAATGACACTTTTCACTTTTTTCCTACAGTAAATGCAGTAAATAATTTAGTTACTCACTCACTTCACTAGTTGCAGCTTCGTTTTCATCGTTGCCTGCCTCTTCATTTCCTTGAATTTCAATGTTGGATAGTATCCAGAAGAATTTAATATTTTTTCCATTCAGTTGAGCAGTATGAACTTCTTGTTTTATCTTACTGACCAAAGGATTAGTTGGGTAGACATATTGGATTGATTGTACGGAGTCTTATGAGTATGTAGCAGCTATATATATATATATATATATATATATATATAATATATATATATATATATATATATATGTATATATTATATAATATATATATATATATATATATATATATATATATATGCAGTGTAGTATATACCAGTGGCATGGTATAATATGGCTGGTTTTATATAGTACATAGTTCATCAGAGTAAATGGAGTACTCTGAAGGGAGTTTGTATTTAGTTATCGATATTGTGGTTATGACTGCAGCACCAGTACCTTCATTTGATTTAGATGCATCTGTGTATATATATTTATAATCCTTGTAGTTATGAAACATATAATTAAAGGCGGATTTGATGAACTGTGGGTTTGTTAAATGTTTGTCGAAAGAAATAAGGCAGGTTAGGCACTCAGGGTTCTTTATTTGCCATGGAGGAATGAAGGACGATTTGGAGGGAAAGCGTTCTGGGAACGTGTAGTTTAATTGATTTAAAAAGCTTCTAATCTTTGCGTAGGAGAGTTTTGCAGTTTCGTATTGTTTAATTCTATGTGCAACTGTATTATTACATATTTGCCTTGTTACTTAACAACTTTAATCTAATTCTTAATTATTTTTTACTTATATTTTTTATCTCAAACATCTCTATTTATCTATTTATTTATATATACCTAATATATATTTACCTAAATACCAATTTAACTAACTCAACATTCTTTAACCCGTGTAACCCCTGTTCCCAATCTTGTTTATTAAAAATCTTCATTATCATTGTACCGTTAGACCTAGACAAGTATTATTAACATTCCCTTTATTATAGTCATTTGTAATAATTAAAATCTCATTAGTGACTAAGCAAGACATATTTTAATTTTCGTTGGTTGTGCTTATAGAGCCGATGAACCCGTCTAAGACGTTTCGTTAAATCAACAATTTGTTTTAACTTAAGTACAATAGAGCCCAACTAATTAGATATTTCAGGGTATATTATATGTTGAAGTTTAGTTATCTCGCGTTGGTTGAAAAAGGTAAATAGGTAAATATTGCATTCCAAATTACAAACGGAGATATAATACGGACAAAGATATAGACATAGATATAGATATATATTAGAATAATCTATATTAATCACCGATAGAAGAAACATTTTTTTTTACTTTCCTTCAACAAAACAGAAGTAATGACAAACACGGAAGACCAAGAGACAATAAAAAATACAAACAGAAAAAATAGAATAGTAAATGAGTATATCTATCTAGGACAAGCAATCAGAACTAACAGAGAAAATCAAACAGCTGAAATATCGGGACGAGTAAAAATGGGATGGGCAGTGTTCGGCAAATTTTCTTACGTTCTAAAAAATCAAACAATCCCTCTATACTTACGAAGCAAGGTATATAACTCCTGTATAATTCCGGTGCTCACCTACGGAGCACAGATATGGACATTTACACAGGCCAATTTGGACAGGATAAGGAAGGCATAAAGAGCGATGGAGAGACAAATGTTGGGTATATCACTTAAAGATAGAAAACGTAACCAGTGGATCAGAACCAGAACACAGTAGACGCGATAGAACAAGCAGCAAAACTGAAATGGAAATGGGCTGGATACAATGAACGTCTCCAAGGCGGCGATGCAGACCAGAGATGAGGTAGAAAGATGACATCAGGAAACAAGGAGGTCCCACATGGCAGAGAATAGCTCAAGATAGGGAAAGATGTAGAAAACTGGGGGAGACCTAGTCTACTGACAGTTGTGTTGTATTTACGCAAAATATGGTTTTGGTTTTCACTATGCACTATTGGGTGTCTTCAGGTCGTGGTATGTTTCTGAACGTTTAATGTTGAAATTTCTTTGTACAACATGAGTCAACTGGCAGATCCGAGTCCTTTGATATCTAATGTATTGTATTATAATTAATATTTTTATAAGTATTTTTTGCATATACAGAGTGGCGCAAAAGTCTGGAAACGGCTAATTATCTCGTAAAATGCTAATCATAATTGTACAAAGTTTGAGGTACACCTATTTTGGGACACGGAGATTCCATATTTGATATTTACAATGTTGCCAGATTTGCCGTTTTTCTTATATTATTAGTAACTTTGGTTTTTCAAATACATCACCCTGTATATTCAGTCATTATTGGAATCTCCTATTAAATACGAGTTCAACCATATGTAACACTTATGATTTTATGTAATCTGGAAGGTCATAAATACATAAAACCGAAGTCTGGCAACGCCTAAATTGTTTCAACAAATTTTTTAATACTAACTATTTTCAAATACATTAAAACGTAACAATTGATAGTTTAGAACATTTTTTAACATAGCAGTTACGTTATTAAGTGTTCAAAATGTGCTCAATTTGTGAGTTGACAGCACCCTAATCGATGGTAGAAGGCGTCTACCACATTTCTCCATGATTGTCTAGAAATTATTCGAGATTCATTGATAATTTGTTGCCTTAGCTCTGCAAGACTTGCTGGTTAAGTTTTGTAAACTGAATTTTTCAAGTATCCCTAATAAAAATAATCTTTTTGATTGAAATCGGGTGAACGTGGAGGCCATTCAATTCTACCTTGTCTACCAATTTATCGTCCATTAAATATCTCACCTAAATATCGCCGAACATTTACACCAACTATCTGACGTTAAATTTCTTTCGACAAAAAATGACCCAATTGAATAAGTAACTACTATATCTGACCATACATTTAATTTTTGTTGTCTTTGAGTATGGTTTTCACGCATTCAGTCTTCAGTGTGAATTTACGTCACACCAGTACCTTAAATTGTGTCGATTTACACTTCCACACAGTGTAAAAGTTGCTTCATCGGAAAAACATATTCTGTTAACGAAATTTTAATAATTTTCAATTTTATCCATCATTACCTCAGTAAACTCTAATCTACGACCAAAGTCATCTTCACTTAATTCTTGCAATAAGTTAATTTTGTATGATTTAAATTTATTTTTACGTAATAAACGTAAGACTGAAGAATGACCTACATCATGTACTTGTGCAACCCTGCCTGGGGATGTATGTGGAACTTCAACAAAACTTTGCTTATATCTGAAGTTTTGTTGTCATTGATTACTCGTTTCGGTCAACCTGATCGGTATCTATCTTTTACTTCTCCAGATTCCTCAAATCGCCTTACAGTTTTTTGTACCGTCGTCTTATGAATAGGGGGACGGTTTAGAGAACGGCATTTTAGAGAAGCAATTTAAATTGCAGAACTTTTTGAACCACAACTACTGTCAATTTTAGTTCATAATTTAAATGGTGAACAAATGTCAAAATCACAGCATTCTCCATTTAAATATTTAAATTTATTGAAATCTACATATTTTGCACTGTTTTATGTATTTAAGATCTTTCAGACTACATACAATCAAGTGAACATATGGTTGAACTCATATTGACTAGCTGAACTCGTGTGAAATTCACACTGAATGCGTGAAAACCATACCCAAAGACCACAAAAATTAAATGTATGGTCAGTTATAGTAGGTACTTATTTAATTGGGCCATTTTTTATCGAAAGAAATTTAACGTCAGATAGTTGGTGTAAATGTTCGGCGTTATTTAGATGAGATATATCCTGGACGATAAATTGGTAGACAAGGTAAAATTGAATGGCCTCCACGTTCTTCCGATCTCAGTCCTAAAGATTATTTTTATTAGGGATACTTGAAAAATTCAGTTTACAAAACTTAACCAGAAAGTCTTGCAGAGCTAAGGCAACGAATTATCAATGAATCTCGAATAATTTCTAGACAATCATGGAGAAATGTGGTAGACGCCTTCTACCATCGATTAGGATGCTGTCAACTCACAAATTGAGCACATTTTGAACACTTAATAACATAACTGCTTATGTTCTACACTACCAATTGTTACGTTTTAATGTATTTGAAAATAGTTAGTATTAAAAAATTTATTGAAACAATTTAGGCGTTGCCAGACTTCGGTTTTATGTATTTATGACCTTCCAGATTACATAAAATCATAAGTGTTATATATGGTTGAACTCGTATTTAATAGGAGATTCCAATAATGACTGCATATACAGGGTGATGCATTTGAAAAACCAAAGTTACTAGTAATATAAGAGAAACTGAAAATCTGGCAACATTGCAAATACGAAATATGGAATCTCCGTATCCCAAAATAGGCGTATCACAAATTTTGTATAATTATGTTTAGTAATTTACGAGATAATTAGCCGTTTCCAGACTTTTGGGCCACTCTGTATGTAAATTTATAGGGCCTAGTAGTATTATTTAATTTCTTTTTGGTATGTATTTATATACTTTTTTTAAGTTGGTCGTTGATTGATGTGTTTGCTTTTAAAATTAATAACTTTATTACTGCTATTAGGTCGTTTGTGAATTTAAAGATTGTAATATTAGTTACGTAAAATGACACCACAATTCATATGATTATTTTATTATTCCTCCTGATATCTGCCATCGTATTGGTGAGGTATTTTTGCTGCTCTGTTTTATTTAGGACGGGTTTTTTTTAAGTTCATCGTTTTGATTTTTTATTGGATTTATACCTGAAGTGATGTAAAAACTAAATTTTGTTGGTGTAAAAAATGGTGAAACTATCACCTGAAACTGCTCGATATTGTGAATTAAATATTTTCATCATGCGCTCAGTTTTTTATGTCTCAAGCCAAGTTTTTCGTTAATACACACACATATTTTTAAATGTCAAAGCAGAATAATATATCCAGTAAATATTATCGACTTCTGCATAAACCATTCATTTAATTACCCATTTACTATGTTCTTGTCAATTCGGAAGCCTTTGTTTAAATTTTGCCATAGATACAAATTTAGTTTAGCATTCAGTACCACCAGATACTTTTATAATATTGTATTGCTTACATTTATTTGATCGACATCTCTAATATACAAACCCAAAAGGATTTTGAAAAGCGTAGGAGGAAAACCATCCTGTATAAAACATGCTTATTTACTAATTAAAAACTCATCAAGCTTTAAATTGGGTATTATTTTCTTTCAGGTCATTCTTTTATCCGATGAAGCATCTCTAACAACGTACATAACAAAAGATCAAGCGCCGGCTAGTTGCGGTGGTACCTGCACGCACGATCAGCTTGAATGGGTGGAATTCTTCAAACAACTGGAGTCGTTCCTAATAGAGTGTAAAACCGCTGGAAAAACTCTGTTTACTACTCTGTCATTGTTGAGAAACGAGGAAGTTCCTAATCAAGTCACGCGTAGGTTCCTAAACCATCAGTGCAGGTAACTATTTTTTATTTATAAATTTGTATTAGAGTCCACACATATTTTGAACGGTTCTAAACTCGTTAAAATGACAGCTTGGTATTGTCGCTGCTAGAATTTCTTCCTAATAATAATGACCAGTAGAATCCAGTTAAAAAATAGTGTATGGGTAGAACGGTAAAATATTTGGCGATTCAACAGAGCTAACGAACTTATCACCTCCACTAAGTTATACATTTTAATAAACTTGAGAATAATTGTATACACCTTATTAATATTGAATGATAGCAAATGAAGTAGATAGAAAAGGGGGGACTATACCAATTTAATATAAGTGTTTAGGGAAGCTTCTATGTCGAAATTTTAGCCTACAAATAGTCACAATATCATTTCTTGTAAAATCGTAATCTTGGTACTACAAAACTGTCGAAATCCTTAGATGTATATAACCTTAGATTAATGAAACGATTTGCAGGACTCTCAGTAGATTTATAATAATATTCTCTGAAAGGTTTGATCAATACTAAAATGTTTTTTCTTAACCCCAGACCGATAGAAGAGTTATTATTAAACGAATAAGGAAAGAAATGCACATTGGATACATTATTTAAGACAAACGATGTGTATTACTTCAACTTATTATGCAAAAATGATTGAAATAAGATCAGTATTGTAAAATCACGTATGATTAAATATTACTGAGCTTTAAAATAAAAAGGGCATTTGCAGAGGAACGTACTTTCACGATTCACCTTAATTCAATTATCCTGCAAGTACCGTCAGTTATTATGTCATAAGAAAAACGATTTCAAAACGAGTCAATCTCGTTCATATCCGAGATATAGATAATGAAAACGTTAAATTAACGTTAATTTGAAGTTAAGGAGTTCCCTAATTAACTATCCGAGATTAGCTGCTTTCAAAGGCATTCCTTGATAGTTATGTAGGTACCTAGTTGTCGTAAATCCAATACAGTTACGTTATGCTGAAAGATCTACTGTGAACACACCTTCTAAATTGGCTGCTTAAAACATAACCATTATATTTAAAGTATATGATGAAATGTAACAATAAAACACTGAGAACTTTGTTTTCAAACTTCCACAAAAATTTATTTTAACTCTTATCACTTCAGCTGTTTCGGTTGATTGCCTTTCTCAAGTGATCTATTTTTGGCATGCGTTTACACTTTATAGTCTCTAATGAAATAGGTTGAGGAGGGGAGAATTGTTTGTCTTAAGTTGGTCATTCAGAATTAAATCTGTGTTTTTTAATTTGTTGATTTCCATAGATTCTAACAAGGGTAGCTTAAGGCCTTTATTTTAAATGTGAGAATTTTAAATTCGTCATTACAAGAATGATTGTGATCTAGAAGGTGAAGTACGTATGTAGAATCTGTTTTTCTATAATTGAAAGCCCTTTTATGTTCTGCTATTCGTTTATTAAAGTTTCTACCAGTTTGACCGATGTAAGTTTTTGGGCAGCCGCCACATTTAAGTTTGTACACACCACTGTGTAAGTGTTTTTTTTTTTTCTCTTGTTGTTTTTGATATATTTGCCTAGGTTGTTATTTGTTCGGAAAGCTGGTGTTATTCCTTTCTTTTTTATATGTTTGGCTATATAACCTTATAACCTTATACGATAATAACCTTATACGATACATAATGTTTTGGTAGTCGTCGTGTTTATTTTTTCAATCTTGATATAATCATTATCCCCTCTCCTTTCATTCCTCAACACGGGCCGGATGCGGCCCGCGGGCCGCCAGTTGGACAACCCTGGTTTAGATAGTCTATCAGAAATAAAAAAAACACAAGCAATGTACAATATTCCAAAAAAAACCCAAAATACGTGATTACAATGACTAAACGGCGTCACAACAGCGGTGCACTAGTAATTTTTACGATGGTTTTTCATTGTAAACCTTATTTACGCAGAATATCCAATAGCGTCAAAGTGACAAATAATCCATATTGCCGGATAACTTACGCGGTTTTTTGTTCGCACAACTTTGCCTCATACTTCAGTGAAAAATCAGAATAATCTAGGAGGCACCAAGAAGCCGAACTGACAACGGGTCAGGCGGCTGCAAAAAACAGTGTCATCAAAGTTAAGGACTTCTTTGGACACTTGATTTCAAATTTAAAATATCTGATAAACAAGTAAAGCTGAAAGCTTGAATGTACCACCACTGCATAGAAAACGAAAGAAACTTTACAGTTCATAACGTCATTGGTAGGAATCTTTCAATTTGAGGTAATTAGCAATTTATTTATTATGACAGAATATATCTAAATGCTCAATTGCAGTTTTCTGACTTTTAGAAACGATCAAAGGACATTTTGTGGACTTTACCTGCCACGATGTGCAGGCCAATGATTAATTTGCAAATATCTTCAGGTCTATTTTAAAATCCTGGTTTTATTGCTGTGATAAATTTGTACCATCTACGAGTGTATTTATGCCAATTGGTAATGAGTTTACGTGAACCCATTTTCATCTGTGTACCTTTTTTTATAATTCTTCTCTCGTTGTTTTCAGTTAGAATGGGTATATATATTTTTCTTGTAGGAGGCTTCTTTAAATTTTTCTGTGGAGGTTAGACATCACATATTTTATTGATTCTAAATTTTTTTATTCTTTAAACTTTTTCTTTGCAGTCCGATGATTTTATTTTTTATTCTTTGTCATGCATCTTCTACTTCTCGATCTCTTGATATATTTCCCCATCATATCCACGGCAAAAAATTTTTCACGCGAATGTCACACGCGAAATAAAAATATTCATATGCTTCATCTGGTAACCAACTTTATCTCTCAAAAGATCTTTTGCTTTTAATGCTCCGAAATTAAACATATTAATGGAAAATAACATCGCAATCTTTTCCTATTTTCTAAGAATTAAAACAAAGAGGTGTATTACAAAACAAAATCTGAGAAAATCCCATAATTTTGGGTGCATTTATTTATTTTGATATTACTAAATATTTCACTAATTGTTCTTAGCAATAGTTTTTACGAAATTTTGATAACGACTGATAAATAAAGATAAGATAAAGCGCATCAACAATTGATAGTCATAGATATTATTAACGAATTATTTTACTTTATAATAGTGTCTGTCCTCAGTTTTGCATATTATTAGTGTTGAACAACATTTTTATTTCACCAATGAGTAACAGGTAATAAACATCGCTGTTTTCCTTTTATTAAACATTAAACACTGTGATAAGTTCTGCCATCAAAACGATCCGTTTCACATACATTGTTTGTTTATTTACAGACAAATAACAAAAGCGCTGGATTTTGAGAACGTTCAGAAACTACAAAAAGATGGAAAACACACGTTGACCAGTCTGGAGGAAAGAAGTCAGTGGCTTGCTAGCAGCAAGGATGTTCAGAGGGGTAAACAGAGCGCCAGTGACACTTTCCATGCGGTTGAGAAGGTGACGAGAAGGCTGGAACAGTTGAAACATGAGCGGATGGAGAAAATGAAAGAGTTGGCGAAATTTAGAACGTTACAGGAAGAAGCAGAGGAGGTAAGTTGATTCTATTTTAGTCGATTGTAGACACATATATTGTTTGTAAAAAATCGGTAAAAATAAGTAAAGACTTTTTGAAAATATAAAATAAAGTTATGAAATTACTTTTCTTCTAAAAATGTTTTAGCAAAACAGGTCTGAACCATATTCTCTGGACATTAAAATAGTATTGTATTATTTCGTCCATTATTATATTAAAGGGAAGTGGGCTTAACGAGTCACCCTGTCTGACTCCGCTTTGTACTGGTATACACTGTGTTAGTTTTCCATTTCTCTTTGCCTGTATTCGATTATGCAAATAGGTGTTTTCGATGGATTGGATAATATTGATTAATGTGTTTCTTTTATACAATAGGTGTAAGATGTCTTTGACTTAGATGCAATTGAAAGTCTTTGTCAGGTCTATAAAACGTAGATATGCAGGTTTATTGTACTCGATGGCCTTTTTTATGACCGATAGATAACTTTAATGTCATTTTTGGATAGGAATAGTCTATTATTGATTAGGCCAGTACATTAAAGAGGCTGTCATTAACCAATTTATCTCCTCCGTCTTAGGATTCGCATGGTACAGTACGGAATTGGATTACGTAGAAGTAGGGAATTGGAATCTTCTATTTCACTAGTATAATATACATATGCATACTCTTATATAATCGTTCATTGTGTAGTAGAAATCAACAAAGGGCTTCTTCATGTATCAATTGATGTGCTTACAGTCGAATGTCTATGGGTGCTTTTGAGATCTCCACTGTAGTCTCCATGCTAGTGTGGGAATATCGAGACCAATCCGAGTGACTGGAGGAGTATAACAGTGTCATACAGTGATGAATACGAGGTCATGGTGAAATTAACGACAACAAACGGGCTAATAAAACTGTTAAAAGAGGATCAGTTATAATATACTTTGCTCCACAGCTGCCGTCAGTAGTGTTAAAAAGTACTTACTACGAATGAACTGTTATTGCTCTTCTTTACTAACCTTTTTCTTTTCTCCAGAGCGTCAAGATCGTCGCCTAAGGTTGATAGCTCTATAAATCAATGGATTACAGAAAATAAAAAGACCATTTGCAAATCTCAGCTTTGCAGAACATGGAAATTTTATTACATATCACCTTATGTGTATGGTATACTGCTAAGTTGCGCCATCTTGTTACAAAAACAACTCATAATAATCAAAATTTAATCAAATGCATCCTCTAATAATTTGTTGAAAAATGAATGGCCCAACAATAAGATCCCCAAAAATTCCTGCTCATTCGTTTAATTTTAATGGCTGTTGTGTATGTGTTTCATGAAGACTCCATGATTTTCTCCGGCTTAATAAAGGCACTATGTTGATTTACAATACCATTTAGAAAAAAACGAACATATGTTTATTTTCTTGTTCATAATCTCATAAAATTATAGTCGCCTAACTGAATTATCTTCATGTATTTCCTGTATCAAGTGTATGTTCCAAGGAAGAAATTTGTAATATTTCACTACTTTTTGCATAGTATTACGTGACAAACCAGATTCTCCAGCTATGTTTTTAGTACTTGAAGTACTACTTCTTTCGCTTCAGTTCTAACACGTTTTTTACACTCTCAAATACTGTCTTATGATTTATAACACACGTCAATCAATTATGGTACTGGAAGGGAGAGGATTGGCAAATGACATAATATGTCTTTATCGTTAAAAGATTGCCTCTTCTGAATAAAAGTCGACCTGGTCCAGCATTTTAACAAAATCTCACGAATATTTGTCAAATATTATGGTGGACTCTTTTGAGTTTTGAGATGGGGTGGCGTATAAAGACAATTGTTGAATCATTAAAACATCGTTAAAAATCTTACCTGGTACGTGTGTTGAGGGTACTCCGAAAGCGTTCAGTTTTAAGGTTAGTGTGTCTAAATGTGGTCGAGCCATTTCCACGACGCATGGTATATATACAACGTTAGAACTCGTTGATGTACCGACAAATAACAGTACTCACCGCGCCGATGAAAGATCGTGAAGTCTGCCCTATTGCACGGCGTATGAACTCACAAAGTTCGCGCCGTGTGATCCCGGCTTTAGTAAACAATATTCCTTGCTAAGAAATATAAGGAATAGTCGCTGGACTGGATCAGATGCACGTACTATATTTAGATAGGCTTGTTGTCTTACGACCACATATACCAACTGGTTATTTGATAGCCGACGTGCAGCTTAGCACATAGAGCGATTCTTCACAGTGCCTAATTATGGGTTTTAAATAAAAATTAAATAATATATATCAAGAAATGTAGATAAAGCATATTGAATTGTCAATCAAATTTATTTTTAAATTACTTGTTCATTCCATTTGATAAGTGACAGACAGTATTTATTGTTTACAAAATATTAACATTTGTTTTGCGTACATGTTATACAATCTTTACGATTTTACTTTATCGTTTATGTCTAAAATTGTGAAAATTTACAATTGAAGACACAAGTGGATAAAGGTGTCATGTAAAAAATCAAAAAATTGTTTTTTGTCAAAAATGTTCCCTAAATATACTGTATTTTCATTTGCCTCTTTCAAAACTGACAACAAATAAGACGGAAAATATGACCAATCGAGGCAGTTTTGAAGTGGCTAGCTGCTTGCTTAGGTTTTGTCAATTGCTCAAAGAAAGCCAAAAAAATATTGATCACCTTATTTACTGGTCAGACTAATGCACAGCACAAAACAAAAATTTTACGCTTATCAGTCTCTATCAGTTTAAGTTACATCTGTTTAATAGGAAAACAAACCTGACAGGAGACAAAGTCAATTTTAGGGACGAAATTAAGTGGATAAGAGTAGATGAAATTGGTAGCTACCTGTACAAAAACTTCTGTAGATTAATTTTCACCGTTTCAAAAGGTAGACCTATTAAAAAAAAGGAAGCAGGGTAGTAACAAACGAAGATCACGTCACACTAAGACGAATTGAAGAAAAAAGGGGCAGTATTAGTTCCAAAAAAAGAAACAACTTGCGCGAGCAGCTTGCATTTGTTAAGGATGAATGTAAGTGGTTTTACGAAAATATTATAGAAGATAGTCAAGAAAACATAAAGAAAATGAGAAAACCTAAATAGTAGGTAGTAAATGTAGACTATAATTTACTTTTACAATGTTCTGTTTTTGAAAATACAATATTTTTTGGTACATAACCTCTTTTTTCATTTCCCACCTATACTACCAGGGTTTGATTTTTGCCGGATAAAGGTGTTATGTACATTCAAAGTCTATTTTTATCAAAATTATAATGCCTTTTTATAATTTTATAGTTACTTCCAAAAACTACAACCATACATACAAAAACACCTTGATATAATTTTAAATCAGAAACAGCGCAAGAAAGTTCCAGTTGATAAACTTTAAACTCATTTTTCTGGAAATAATGATTTTAGTATATGACATCTTTATCCACTTGTGTCTTTAATTGTTCAAAACTAAATATAAACATTTAGCAATATAAGAAAAACAATGCGTTTTATGTGCGGTAATTTAACATATTTGGAATGGTTTGAAATATAAAAAGCCGCCAAATAATTTCCGGTCAACTGTAACATCAAAGAATACAGCTTACTCAATCGCCTTTTTTGCTCCCATAAATCTTCCTGACATTTCAATGAGCTATGTCGATTCTGAAACGGAAAACGTTATTTTTAAATTTGTAATAGCACATTGTTACTGGGTGTATTTTAGTACGCTATTTTAGGTCAAATATAACAATCTGGTATTCACAGTTTATTGTATACTCATTTGTTTATCTATGGATATTTAATCATAGTCACTAATCTTATTAAATGAACCAGTTAACTAATAACACAATTTGTATGCAAAATTTGGTATTATTCATTAATACGGTCGCCTTATACAATGCTATTCCTCTGCGACAACTTTTTTTCGCTATACCATTCTTTTGAAGTCTTTAAGTAAGCAAGGGCAGCTCCAATCGCCATCAATCCTTCGGAGTGAGATATTTTCTCGATTAGCTCATCTGTGTCATCCTCAGTGGCATTGTGTGGGTTGATAACCATATCGGCGATTGCAAGATTTCAGTTCTTCATCATTTATCGGCATTTTCGTTGGTACTAATTAGCGAGGTCTATCACTCCAGCAATACAGTTACTATTATCTTTTCCATCACTTTTTGCTTCAATTTGAAAAAGCTTCCGCCATGACTTTTGCAAAGTTGTTACTCTCACTTCATCCCACACTAAAGCTATCCAGTAAAACACTTCCTTAACGGTGATCTTTTTAAAGGCTGCTGTCACAGTCATCCTCTCATCCAACCAGGTCAACAAGACTTGGAAAAGTCTTCGACAATAGTTCCGTTTCATAGCCTCTACAACTCCTTGTTCCAGAGGTTGAATGAGATATTATGTGATGTTTGGTGGCAATAAAACAGCTGTAATGTCATCGCTAGTCAACGAACTTGTGTCTGGATATTCTGACGTGTTGTCAAAAAAAAATAGCTTTTCTTGGTAGGTTTTTTTTTTAAGTAGGCCAACAATGCAACCGAACTCATCAAAAAACCAATATTTAATAATTTGCTAATCAATCCAAGCACTACGTTGATTTCTGTATATGGTGGGTAGACAGTTTACTTGAATATTTTTAAAACCCCTTGGATTCTTCTATTTTCCAATAAGTTGAGGTCGTAATTCTAAGGATGCAGAAGACTAGCTACACATCAAAAGAGTTACACTTTCTTTGCTTTTTTATCCAGGCGCAGTTTTTAACTTTTGGCGGCCAGTGTTTTGATTGAAAGCATCCTGAAATTGAGATCTGTTTCATCACAATTGAAGATTTGGTCTGACGTAAGGCCGTAAGATTAGAAAACCATAAAGATAAGGCTTCAGAAGTCTGTTCGTATTGTCCAGTCAGTGTTTATTCGGTTAGTCTGTTGTTAACATTTTACTATTTAAGTTTAAGTTTTATGTCACTGATTAATAAGTTATGATCCGAGGGGACATCAGCTCCAGGTAGTGTTTTAGTTATTTTGATTGAATTTCAGTACCTCTTGTTAATTGTTATATAATCGATTTGATTTCTTATGATCTTTTCTTTAGTATGTGCTGGTGACTTCCAAGGTTATAAATGACGCTTGGGTAAGTCCAAACTTCCATTGAAGTCCTCCATTATTATAGTAAGCTCTTTGTTTTTGACTCATTACCTTCTTTATACCATCATAAAAATTCTCTATGTCATCTTTACTACTGCTAGCTGTGGGCGCATAAACTTGGACCAGATTTATATCTACTGCTTTTGAGTTTAATTGCATCACGATGACTCTATCCGAAATGTAACAGATTTATTACAGAAAGAGATTTCTTTATGTACAATGAATGTGACGCCATGCCGGTGGTTAGTGCCTTCTTCTCCGGAATAAAATACATCGTGGTCGTCTATTTTATATTTACCAGTCCCTGGCCACCGCATTTCGCTTATCCCTAGAACTGGTTTATTGAGCCTTATTATCTCACATATGGTATTTTGTATCTTACCAGGCTCGTAGAGACTTCTTATATTCCATGTGCCTATTCTGATACCTGATTTTATTCTGATTTCTTCTCCTCTATCACAGGATTTCACTGGATAACGCCCTGGGAAGCCCTGTGTGCTTGTCTTCTCCTGCCGGATCTTGGTGTCCGATGATTAGTATACCTTTTCTTATCATATGATAGTGCCAGTATAATTGAACTAGGGAATAATAATAAGTTGGTTTCCCGTTGCCTTCCCCATCGCAGTATCACAACCA
Organism: Diabrotica balteata; assembly: GCA_918026665.1. NCBI lineage: Eukaryota > Metazoa > Arthropoda > Insecta > Coleoptera > Chrysomelidae > Diabrotica > Diabrotica balteata. The sequence goes on from OU898284.1 coordinate 10,808,640, forward strand.
TTTAAACTGCTCCAGTCATGCTTGTGATAGCCCAGTTTCAAGGCGATCCAGAATTGTTTACTCTACGCCTTGAGCTAGTACTGATGATCGCTGCTGGCCTTCATCACATATAGTGATGAAGGATTATCGAGAGGAGTTTTTACCTGCTATTCGTATTTCCCCTACTCACACTTTTATTAACTCATTGTTCAATATCTTTTCGTTTACGCCTCCAATCTTCCGCATTCACTTCTCCAACACCTAGGTCAGCAGCAACCTTTTTTACTGACTCACCCTTATCTAAGCGTAGCACTTAATTTTGTTTCTTAATAAACCATTACTCGTTTACGTTTTAAATTCATATTGCACTTTAAATTACGTAGAAACTACACAAAGAAAAGACATACGTGAACTTTTAAGAGCTTAGAGTCTTACAATGGGATGAACCGAACATCTATCTGTGATGACTCATACTGATGAGTGGAGGAGTGGGTGGAGAGGTGGCCAGTATAAGCATAGTGACTATAACTAGAACAATAACACTCGCTCGTGACTCATCTCTTCAGCGTTAGAACGGCCAGCTCACACACTTTCACTTGATCTCGCTTTCCAAGCTAATTTTTTACAGAACTTGTTCTTTTTAATTACTACCTCGGTTAATCCAGAGTTCCAAAGGGCTTGGTTAGTCGGGACTCGGATAATCACGACTCTACTGTATTGATATCTCACTGTACACTTTACCATTATTATCTCTTACGAGACAGGAGCTGTCCGTTACACAAAGTAGTAAGGGAGTTGAACAAATTGAGTACAATGATTCCATGTGGGAGAAGATCGAGAAACTTTCGCACGTTGGTGAGTGCATTTAAATATATTGCAATTTAAAAAATAAGCTATGATAGCCAGAGCAATTTTGTTACTGGTATCTCCAACACGTTAAAATGTTTACCAATGTATGTAACATCGAGATCTGCAAACGTTAAAAATGTTAATCGTAACCTTTTGTAAACGTTAATATTATCGCCCCTGTAGCTGTAGAAATAATTTAAAATATCGTTTTACAAATCATTTAAAATACAAGCAAAAACAAAGAATATATCCATGATATATTTTCCGAGGTTTAGCAAAGTCTACCTTCGATTTATGTTTTAACTTGCCATCTCTTATGGTTCGAAAACACGACAATTTCTATCGGAGATCTCTTCTTTTTCTTCTGTCATGCAACACGTTGACACGAATCCATTTGGACACAATCAGGAAGTGCATGACCTTTTATAGTATCTAGTTAAATGATCTTGTCTCTTCGCTAATTTGTAGTTAACTCAGTTTTTGAGTTTGGTCAATTTGTTTTTCTGCATTTTATGTTCTAGACGGAGTAGTTCATCGTCTGAATGTTAATAAGTGGGTGGCTTTTTGTTTTTCTAAATCACCATAAGTAAAATAAAAACAGTTGAGAGGATTTTAGATACAATGTATGTAGTATACAGGGTAATACGGTAAATGAACGGATAAGTCAGAATTTTTAAGACATACGTATTTATTTTTTTGTTTTTATTGTTAGGTTATAACTTCATAATGCTGTACTTTTTTGTTTGTGGGGATACAGAATATCAGATTTTAATAGCTTATAAACAACATTCTTCATAGGCGACTTTAATGTGAAAATAGGGTTTAAACAAGATGATGCAGAAGTAGCAATGCGTAAGTATGGATATGGCGACAGAAATTTACGGGAGAAAAAATTGCTGAAATTCTTACACCAAGACAGTTTATCCATGATGAACCTCAGCGTAAATGAACATAGATTAGCCCAGATAGCAGTGTCAAAAATAAAATCCATTATATTATAACAAACAGAAAAGAAATTATATCAAAGACATCGAAGACTTAAATATTATATTGGAAAGAACAAAGATGATCCTAAAAACAAGAAAAAATAAGTGGATTCCCCAACACAACAACGCCCTGTATAAAGATAGACTAACCACACATATACAAGACTTGCAAGATGAAATAAAAGCTGTAGATCAAGCAAATGATGGCATAACGAAGGACCTAAAAGAAACGGAAAGGAATTACTGCCCGAAAGTTCTGGCCCTTAAAGAAAAACTAAACCAAAATACCAAAGGGCTAATAAATAACAAAGACAGCTGGAAAAATACGACTTCAGTTACACAACAATGAAGAATTTAAATAAAAATATCCACCGGTCAATTCGAAAAGACGCAAGAGAAAACAATACAAGAGAAATAACTAAAATATTTTAAGAAAACTGTAGCATTTTCAATTTCATTGATTCTTTTGAGTATATTGAAACCTCCTCGTATAATAAAATATATTAAAAACTCCTTATATATTTTTAAAAAATGAAACGAAGAATTTTTCCGTGTTGTTAGTTCGTATCTTTCAAAGTACCCAAAAGTGTTTCGTCGCCGAGTAATAAAACCATTTGAGAGTTGTTTATTTTACTTCGGCAATTTCTTTTCAAGTTTATGCGTCGCAAAAAGATATCTACGTTTTTATTTCCGTTGTTTGTTTATATTCAAGTTAAGCGAAAACATTTTTAATTTCGTCACTATCGTTGGAGCCGCGGTGAAAAGCGGTCAACGTTATGTCCGAATTTGACTTCAAATTCGAAATGTTCCTCGTTGTTTGTGTTTTTTTATGAAGACGTTTGTTCGTCTTTTTTTTATGAAGAAAATGTGTAGCAGTGTGAAGTTAATGGTTCAGTAAATGTTTGAGTGAGGAATGGAAGAATCGTCGATTCCATCCTCGTTTTGTTTCTCCCTCGTTATCATCCAATGCTTTTGGCAGTATGGAGATAGATTTGTTCGAGATATGAAGATATAGAGATAGATAGTTGTGTTCATTACAGAGAGAGTAAAGCCCTCAGTTCCAGTTATGGTGTCGGATATTCCAGTGGCGTCTGGTTCCACAAATTCTAGTGTATTTTGTTAGTGAAAGTCCAGGTAACTTTTTGATCAAATTTTAAAGTAAAGACAGACAATTTGTTTTAAATTAAATAATTGCTTTCGTTGACATTTAAAATTGTAAATTTTAGATTTTGAGTTGAGCTGTCAATTTGTGTGTTTAGTTTTTTTTTAAATTTAATGTTAACTTATGACAGCTCGTTTTTTATTATTTTTTTGGTTATTAGTTTGTTTTATTTTTAAACAAGGTTAACCTCCATATAAATTTGTAGTTTTATGTAGTATCTCCAACTCCTGGAGTTTGTAAGCGGATGACACGTAAGTTTTGTATTTTGGATTTCTCCATTTTGTAACTGTTTGTGGTGACACATAAATAAAGGTTAAATTTTGTTGTCTTAACTTTTTATTTATTTTTTTTTGAGCTAACCCTTTTTGAGTTTATTTGAAAAAGATATGTTTTTTATGTTTTGATTTGTTTTCTAATTATTTCCCTAGTTACAACCAGTGGTTGTAATAGGTATAATTAGGCACCTCAAGTGGCGCCCTATATTAAATTCCTTGAGGTGTTTCTTGTTTATTTTTATTGTGTTTGTTCCAAGAGATTAATGACCCCTTTATTTCATTTTCTTGTAGTTGCCCCAATCCAACCCCCTTATCTTTTACTTATCCACGACCCCAGCTCTCCTACGAAACCCCGAGTGCCGTTCGCATCAGTAGCGATTATTTTGCTTGCCCTATCTCCACCCCCAATAGTTTTTCCCCCAATTTTCTATCTCCCGTATTAATGCCCCCTGTGTTAGGCAAAATATTTTCGTTACAAAACAAAAGTTTAAAAGTTTTCAGGCAAAATACGAACACCATAGGCAACAAAATATGTACAAAATAACGAAAGGCAAGATCAGCCTCTGCCCAAAATCACAAACCAGGGATCACAATAATTAATACTAGAAATAACTCCATACGAAATCAAAACGGCACTTTTAGAAATAAAAATATATCAGACATTAGACCATAAACTAACAGATAATGTTAACGATATATTTCAGATCCCTGGTTCAATTTCCTCCTCTGTCCTCGTGCTCCGTTTTCTTCATCATCCCAGAAATCAGACAGTGTACTTCTCTCAATTCTTTCTCTCCTCAAAACATTATGTTTACCATGTTTCTTTCATCAAGCCCGAAACCCATTCGCCTCTCGATATCTCCCCTCTCATTTGCCCATCTCCGGCAGTTAAAAATGGACGGGAGCGTCCGGTACCACACAAACAGTACAGTCTACCGAGGCAGATTTGCTTACTCTATTTGTGAAGGTGCCAAAACTACCATGTCCGGTCAGAAACTACGCCAGGAAGTAGTCTAGTTTCCTGAACTTACATTCACAGGTTAGGTTTGGTTAGGGTTACGGCCTGAGTTTGTTTAATCTTCAAAGCTTAAGTATGTTTAACTAGAGATTATCTATAGCATAACATGAGATCATCTGCGAATGCACACTCAGCTATACCAACCGGTCGTAGTTTACTATATCCGATATGTACTGTGTGTATACTTGCTTTTGTTTCCGTAATTATGTCATCACTAATCAATATGAACAGTGTGGGGCTCATAACACCTCCTTGTCTTAGACCATCGTTTATTGCAAACATCTCTGATTCCAAGTTATTCTTACGTACATAACTCTTGTTATTTTGATAGCACCTGTTAGTTGATGGTCAATATTTCTATTTTGCAGACTTTTCCAAACTGTTTCCTGGGACACTCTGTCAAATCATTTCTCAATATAATAATAATAATTCTTGTTTCGATACTGGTTTACCCTACTCGATTAGTAAGTAGCTTTTTCTTCTTCAGAACTCGCGGTGTATAGAGGTTAAAAAACTTCTTCAAGATATTTTCCAAATTTATCTGCTTTTTTATCGGTTTTGGCTCATTAACTAGTTTTTCTTATTACGAGATTGTTTTAATTTTTTGGTAGCTTTTGATAGTCAATAATTAGTAGCTTACTTACTGACTTTCCGTATCCGGAACACCAACAGCTTAAAATTTTGTATTTCCAATGGTTGGTCACATAAATGGCCCAGTTATTCGGTAAAAATAGGTCTTCTTCTATACAGGTCTCTCTCATCTCTGTGCATGATAGTAGATGGTGACTATTCTGAACCACGCTACAGTCACAGGTATCGCTCTCTTGGTATTCCCATTTTTTCAGGTTCTTAGTCTGTTTAGCGTTTTCCATGTCGGATACGGCAAATTGTGTCCAGCAGCCATTTTCTCCTATAGAGCAAAATGTGTTGTAGTTGACGCTTGCCATAGGTGTTTTCGGTGCATCTTTGGCTCTTTGGGAAGGGATCGTGATTTTTCAGAAAACTTTTCCGAGATCTTAGTCTCATTGGCTGAACTTGGTGGTTGTACAAGATGTGATTTCGATCCGTTTCCTACTTCCTTCGTTCTATCTCTGACATGACCTGTCTTGTGATAGCAGGTGGAGCAATTCCAATTATAGGGTAGACCTCTTTAATAGGTGTCTGTTTCAGACAACTAACCGTTTCATTTCACGCAACATCGACGTTTTTAGCGTGAGCAAAGTTTTTCCACACTGGTGCTCCAAACTCGGCGGCAGAAAATTATAATGCTAAGGCAGAAGAACGGAGAGTGCGTGGTTGTGCTCCCCATTTTGTATTTGTTAGTTTGCGGATGATATTACTTATGGGGCTTAATTTTTTCTTGACATCTTGACAGTGATCGATACCACAGAGTTCTATCCAGACGTACGCCGAGGTATTTTGGCGTCTCATTATGTTCCAGCATCTGACCACGCCATTCCACCTCCAGTGTCCTTCGGGCATGCTTGTTTCGAAGGTGGAAAGCACATACCTGGGTTTTTTGTAAAATGGGGTTTCAGATGGTTTTCGTCATAGTAAGTATAGGGTTATGTCTTCTAGGGCATCTGTCTAGTCTTCTAGTACTTGAAGGTACTTTCCTGAGCTGCCATAGCTGTATCATCCGCGTAAATAAACTGTCTTGTTTCTTCCCTGTATCTTGACACTTCCCTGTGGGAGTCCATTTTTTTGGTCCCTCCTTCAACTGTTCTTGGACTGGAGCGTTACATAGAAGCGTCTATTCTGGAGAAGGCTGGAGAAAATTCTTTGTAATTTCGTAGAGTTTTACCAGCAATCGTTGATGGTTAACTGTGTTATAGGTGGCAATCACTTTAAAAACGAGGTCATTCTTCTGTAATGATAACTTGCAACTTCAACTTTGAAAGCGCATGGTTAAATGCTACATTTGGTCTGTCCTCTTATACTATGTCGAAGCATGGACACTAAAAATATCCACCATTCATCGTCTGGAGGCGTTTGAAATGTGGCTGCATAGACGTATACTAAAAATTCCATGGACGGCTATGCTGACAAATATGGCAGTCCTTGAGAGAGCAAATGCTGCTCGCGAGCTGCTTGATAACATCAAATGTAGAAAGATGGCCTATTTTGGACACGTGGTAAGGGGAGACCGATATAATATTCTTCAACTTAGTATGATGGGTAAAATCGAAGGACGCAGAAGAATTGGTAGAAAGCAGGCCTCTTGGTTGAAGAATATCAGGGAATGGACAGGAATAAGGAAAGCTGAGCAACTCTTTAGAATAGCTCGAAACAGAGACAGTTTCGCTAGGTTAATCGCCAACGTCAAGGGGACTTGATAGCGCACGTTAAGAAGAAGAAGGAATGTACGGACGCAAGAGTTATCATTGTTACGAGCCACTCTAGGATTTTTGGTCCAAAGTGCTTTATTTGTTATGCTCGTATATCGTCTAGGCCAGCCGCTTTATTATCTTTCATTTGGTGAATTGAATTAGTAGCTGTATGTACTTTACGTAGATCTTTTTGTGCTGTTATATTATATTTCTAGCTCTCTTTTGATTCCGTTGTATTGTAATGTATACTGCCTTTTGTTTTATTATATCTTTTTATTTAATTTGTTTCCTGTAAACTTTTAGCCTTTTTAACCAGAATCGATATTTATAGTGGATGAAAAATCGCGCAGTCCAGATAAAACATTTTTTTAAAGATCTGTTTATTATCTTTCTAAAAGCTAGACATGATAATATTCAGCTTCTCGTCACCGATAAAAATTAGCCTAAAAATAAATCTCTCACGTTTATTATTATAACACAAAATAAATTAGGCATAAATATGAATGACAGTAGATGCATCCACATGGATTAATCTAAACTCATCAGGATCTTTATTAAGATAAGATTTAAAATTTATCTATAAAAATAAAAGTATCAGTAAACAAATCTATAAAACTATTTTAGTAAACTTATTACTATTCACACACATAGACACACCTAAGGGGTACATCCAACAATGGATGGAATAGCTGTTGATGATGATGATTAATATTTACACGATCAGACTTAAATGCAACACTTGATTTTATCTTGTTTACAAATTTAAACACAGAATTGCTTAAACAATGCCAATTGTTCAATGATTTAATGATATAGAAAAGGATTCAGGTATAAAAACCATCAACAACAGTGGATTTTAACCAAACTAGCGGTATGGTAAATTTTAAAATTGTATAAAAATAAAACAGAGTTTGGTGATTGACAGAATTTTGATGAATACAATTATTATAATTAAAAAATGGTTATCTGTATAAAATTTTAAGGAATAACATAACTGAGTATCGGGATTGTTAAGTATCCTGACATACACCTACATCATAATTATCATCATCATTATCTTTATAGTGAGTTTCTTCTTCTTCTAGTTCCATGACCGTTATCCATCGTTGGTTACCATATTCGCCCTCGTGATTTTATTGACAGCAGCTCTAAATAATGATGTCAATTTTCCGTACCATTATCTTAGATTTTTCAGCCATGATGTTCTTCTTTTGTCAGGACCACATTTACCTTGAATCTTTCCCTGAATGATCAGATATAAAAGTTCATATTTTTCATCATTTGGTGTTTCTGAAATATTATTGTCTTCCAGTAAATACGGATAGTTCCTCTGGAGTACTGTTATCTTCTTGTAAATTGTGACTGGCTAAATGAAGTACTAGCTCAGTTCTTTTTATTATTCAAGATTATACTGGTATTCTATTTTTTCACTGAAATACAAACCTTTATACTGATTGTTTATACATACACTATTTCACACAAATTGTCAATGTTATTTGAGTTAACAATGACACAAATACTGGTTACGTGACTATAAAAACTACTATTTAAAAACCACAACGACGGAAATGTGTACTTACGGCTTTAATCATCGAGTAAGTCGCCAGAGATATCAAATTTTCTAGGCGAACAGTGACACAACTGCCCGTTACACCAATGTTCCTTTGAGATTATACCAAAACAAAAGTGTTCCGTTCGACAGTCTATAAACAATTGACATTTGCGGCGATCTCGTTCCAACAATATGGCCGAATGTACATAATTTTGAAGACAACGTAGCTTCCGAGCATCTAACAAATGTACCAACTGTATGGTATTGTTCTGTTACGAACATGCATTCAGCGTGGCCCGTATAACGGTTGCATCTCGAAAGTGACTAGAAATTTCCAGGGATATCGAGTGCGAGCGAGAAGAACCCGTCACGTAGGCGAATTAGAGGTGGGAATGTTCTAGAACATATTGCTCTGTTCACAAATTGTTGATAGCACGAAATATGCCTCAAAATCATCAAATGGTCGTAAAATTTGCATCATCATAGGCGTTCCCGAGGTGTTTATTCATTAAAATTAATATTAATATTAATAATATTTTAATACTGATATATTTAGTAAAAAACAATTAAAACTTTCACGGCAAATGTTGGTTATTATATTATATTAATAAAAATAATAATTTAACCATTAACAATTTTGTAAATAAGAATACCTTATTTCTTTGGATATTTCAATACTAATCTTCGCGTTTAATCACTTTACTAGAAAACCTGGAATTTATATCCGAAGGTACTATCGGTTGCAAGATAATTAGGATGGAATTCCCCAGATTTTTAATAATATAATGGGTATAGATGCCGGATTTGGCCACGTACCTCGTCTGTTTAGTTTATATTCTAAACTTAACTTAAAAGGGTGAAGTTATTAGGAACGAAAACAATTTGTTTGTTTAGTACGTTTTTGATCGCATGTAATTTACGGCTCGTCGGTATTTCCTCTTCTACGGCAGTAATTAGCGTCTCGAATATTTCTTTTGCGAATTATATGCAGTGCGTGAGTGATTTTTTATTCCATATACCTACGAACATATACGTACCTTTCGCTCGTGCTCGTTTTGTTGGATTGTTTGTGATGGCTTCATCATCAACATCATCAAGTTTTACACCGGTACTGTTGCGTACAGTCAGTAAGTCTGTCTATTCACCAAGAGAAAAGACTATTGTCCTGAATGTTCACAATGCTCTGGTTTTCTCAGAATCCCACAAACACTGTTCGCAACATAGTCGAAAGTTGTGCCAACATGACTGGCGTAGGGGAGTCAACTATATATAGGTTCCTATCAGAAAGAAAAAACACGGTATAGCTAACCCAAACACAAACGAACACTTAAAGAAAGGGAAAAAGCCTATTGAACTTGATGAATTTGCCAAAAATGGTATTCGAAGGAAAATTCATGGATTTTTTTTCAAAAATGAAATACCAAACCTAAATAAAATTTTACAAGAAGTTAGAGATGATCCGGATTTGCCTCATATCGGACGAACTAAATTGTGGCAAGTTTTAAAAGAATTAAATTTCCGGTGGGAGAAATCAGACCGAAAATCACTTTTGATTGACCGGGAGGAGAAAATATGTTGGAGAAGAAATTATCTAAGATCCATACGAAAATTCCGGGCTAAAGGAAGGCAAATCTTCTACCAGGATGAATCGTGGGAAAACTCAGGTCATACTCTAAAAAAAGTTTGGTCAGACAAAAATATATTTAGCTCCAGGCAAGCCTTTATGGAAGGTTGGTCTACTGGTATCTACCCACCTTCTGGTAAAGGCAGTAGATTAATAATTTCCCACATTGGCAGTGAAAAAGGATTTTTTGAAAAAGGATTAAGCATGGTTTGTTGGAATTTCAGTCCAAAAGCACAAAAGACTATCACGAGGAGATGACTGCTGATGTTTTCGAAGAGTATTTTATGCAGATGATTGAAAACATCCCACCAAATTCAATTATAGTATTAGATAATGCACCTTATCATTCACGACTAGTAGAAAGACTTCCAACGACTGCGTGAAAAAAACAGGATATTCTTGACTGGCTGCGGAATAAGTACCTGCCTTACGAAGATGAAATGGTAAAAGCAGAACTTTTAAAAATTGCCTGGCAACACAAATCTAAGTTCAAGAAATACGTAGTTAACAACATGGGGGAAAGGAGAAACATCACAGTCCTTAGACTTCCACCCTACCACTGCGAAATAAATCCAATTGAACTCATTTGGGCACAAATGAAAAGTTATGTGGCTAGAAAAAATACGTCATATAAAATACAAGCTGTACGTGAATTGTTATACGAGTCTTTACAACACATTACAGAACAAAGCTGGAAAGATGCAGTAAGACATGTAATAGAAGAAGAACAAAAAATGTGGGATCTTGATAACATAATTGACGCGACCGTAGAGACACAACCGCTAATTATTAACCCTCAAGACGACTCGGATTCCGAAGTTGATCCTATTTATTTTGAATTTGAATAGTTTTCTAATCGTAATTATATAAGGTAAGTGATAGTAGTTGTAATCGTAAGGTATTAAAGGGGAAAGGCGCAAAACGTCGCCTGTCAAAATGTTCAATGTGTTTTAAATGTATCGTTTTTTTTTTTCAAATCCTGAGAAAACTAAAAAGCCTTTTTGGAAAAATTTAAAGGCAGAATAAAATATTTATTAGAATAAATAAAAAGTTTCTTTTGTATGCAATATTTTCAATTAAAAATTATACTATATTCTCTGGGATTTTCTGTAAAATACATCAGTATACACAAATATAATACCCTCAGTAATAATGTAATCTTTCATTCTGCTTTTAAATTTTTCAAAAATATTTATTAGTTTTCTCCGAATTCGAAAATAATGGATACATTTAAAACACATTTGGTGCCTTTCCCTTTAATTACATAAATGTATCTTTTACAAATGGCAAAAAACTTTATTTTTGAATAAAATATTTTATTTTATTATAAGTTTTATTAAAACAAAAAGACAATTTAAAAAATATATTTATTTAGTTCAAATAAATGGTTCAATCATATACTCTACGACACTGGTCGGCCAAAATACGTTCCTAATCGGATTATAAGCTTGAGCGCTGTATTGTAATCCGGCAGATACAAGGTGGGTTAGTCGAAAACATCTTAAATCGTCAGTTTCAGGTTGGTTTTTACTATTATATCCTATTACCTATCCTCTCTGTATTTCAGTTCTCTAATTAGGATTAAACTTGTAGTGAGCTATCAACAAATTGTGAACCGAGTAACTTTGGTATATATATATATATATATATATATATATATATGTAACGATGTTATATATAAGTAAACAAAAAAAGGATGTTAGGAGTTAACTTTTGAAATAATGCCACATTCTGACTTTTTTGAAAAAACTCAAAACTGCCAAAAATTGCACTTACTTATTGTTATTCCGGAAAAGAGATATATTATGGGAAACGGAACTGCATTTTATACATTATTTTTTTAATTTTGTTTTATATGATTATTGCATTAGTTCATTGTTGCAAACGTCAATATATACGGCCATTTTATGTGTGAGTACCGATTCTATGTACGTAATGGGTATCTTTGGTCATTACAAGCGTCTCGTAATATCTCTAAATACATCAAAAATCTTACGTTGTCTGTTGAAGTTAAAATCAGGGAATATGTTTATTTTCACAATCTGGTATATAAACGATCCTCAAAGTATTCATAATATTTTAAGGATGTGTTTGTATGAATACACCTAAAATACTTCCTGGTTATCCCTGCCTCCATTACTCACGGTTAATAAATGTACCAACGTGAATATTTATAACAAACCACTTTGACGGATGTTAAACCATTTATAATTTATTACGCCGTTCATCTGACAAACGCAGATTTCTTCCTATTCCACTAATCAAATAAATTTTATTCTTTCCAAGTCGGGCCACCCACAAAGTACAAAATGACCGCCAGGTGTCGTTTCACTTGCGCGAAATACCGCATTAACAAGATAGCTATCCATCACGATTTTGATAAATATAGTATTTAGCGATTAAATAAAATTTTATTTAATGGCCATTATTCTTACTGCAAAAAGTGCAACTGCTCGTTATATACCAAGTAGTTTGTCCTTAAAGAGATACAACAAAATTGTTATTTCAAAGAATAGTCTAGACAACTGAGAATTACGTAAAATTAATATAAATTCTTTGGAACACTTGCAAATGCAGTTTACAAAATCATTTGAGAGAGAAATGGACGACAGATTAATTTATTTTAAATCACTAAACACTTATTTTGTAAATAAGGAGTTATTCTCAAAAAAAAAAAAATTCAAAATAAACAGCAATTACATCTAAACCATGTAAAAGATTCAATAGATTCAAAATAACCTTACGAAATTCTCTGATACTTCTTATTACAAAATTTACAGTTTTTGCAGCACTAGCGATTAAGCTTGCGTTCTGGAATATATCTAAAATAATCCCTTAAACTCTTAATTCATAGGACAACACTGTTGAGCAAGTTACTATAACTTATCCAATGAGAAGCCGCATTTTTGATAATGAATAAGAAATAGATAGCTAACAAAGGGTAAAAAATAGAGTGCAAATGATATTTTTTATTCAACTGAAATGTTTTACAGATAAGTTTACATGCATAAGTCTCAATATCTCTCAATTCAGGATAAGAACCAATTGTATTTAAGGATCGATGCTAGTCTGCTTTCAAAATACACTCTGGGCCAAAATTAACCGATCACCTTAAGAATGGGTAATTTTTGATGTCTTATATTTTCTAAACCTGTTGTCCCATTTAAGTGATTTTTTAAATATGTTATAGCCTTATTCCTTGACAATATCTTTATAATAATATTGTTGCTAAAGAGGTAAATTTTTATTGTATACCGGTTGTAGGAATTAAATTGTGTTTTTTTCTTAAAATTTGGATCATCCTGTGGAATATTCTAACGTTTGTAGAATACTCAAAATTAAATCGTAACTATAGTTTCATGCATTCTCAACAGTTTGTTTTTTGATTGATTTGTTCATGTTGGATAATACAAAAGTTAGGTGCTTTTACAACTAGACTTGTTTTTTATCATTTTTTATCTCAGCGGAAGAAAAAAATAATCTTTTTGAAAAAAAGTCATTTGTTACCGTAAAAATCCAATGAATAAATTAAAAAAAAATTGGGTATCAATAATGGGTGTTGCCGCCTCTAGCCCCTAGGACGTCTTGGAACCGGTTTGGCAATTCATTCATGATATCCTGGATATCAGATTGGGAGATATTGTGCTACCCCTCTACATCAGATGTCTTCAGCTCTTCAAAGAATGCAGGGGCTGGTACTTTTGCTCTTGGCCATCTTTTGAGGTTGTCCCAGATATGCTCAATTGGATTAAGATCTTGATGGTAGAACTTGAATCCCGACCTCATTAAGGTACTCACGGGTAGATCTTGCTCTATGGCAATGTGTATTGTCATGCATTAATTTGAAGTTATCACCAATGAATAGTGCAAATCGCCTGACATGGTCTTGGAGAACTTCTTGTACGTATACTTTACAGTGCCTCTACCAAACATCACAAGATCAGTACGCGCTTCGTAAAAAATACCTCCCCAAATCATTATTGACCCTCCTCGCAAAGCCACTGTTTCGGTTATAGCACATGCAGCAGACCTTTCATTTTGACGCCTATTGTCCAGGATTATCCTTACATCAGCTTATTAAGTATTCTTGGATATTCAGTGTTCATTCAACAGTCCTTAAAACTTAAAAAAAAGAAAATTTGGCGTTCCTAGGATGTGAGAAAAGTGGAAAACTACCTGGAAAAGTGAGTTCAATACTTTGACAGGCAAATTGAGTTTTAAAAAATTAAAATGGAAAAAAATAACAGACATCTATTCTTATAAAAACATTATTTTCTGATGAAGATACTCGTCTATTTCTCTTAAGCATGTCAATCATTATACTTGCTCCTATTGGGCTACAAAATATCCACAGGCCTGATCCCAATCAGAAATGATTTGTTGCTAAAGCAAGATGATTCGCCTCCACACTATGATGTCTTGGTGAGAAACTTCTGAGACCATATTTAACTAGTCTTAATTTTTTTGGGGTTACATATTCTTCTTCTTCAGATGCAAATCCACTAATGGATGTTAGCGATCACATTTTCCATTAATTCTCTATTTCTTGCAATATGTATCAGAGATTGTATGTCGTTAATCCCTGTCCATTGCCTTATGTTTCGGAGCCAGGACATTTTCTTGCGTCCCATTCCTCTCTTGCCTTCAATTTTACCCTCGATTATAAGTTGGAGGAACTGGTATTTTTCATTTCGCATGATGTGACCTAGATACGCCGTTTTCCTTTTCTTGATGGTTTCGAAAAAGTTGGCGTTCTTGGTTTATTCTTTTAAGGACATCTATATTTGTGATTTTCGCTGTCCATGGTATTTTTAGGATACGGCGATAAAGCCACATTTCGAAAGCTTCCAATCTGTTTATATCGCTCGTTTTGAGTGTCCAGCCCTCTACGCCATATAGCAGCACTGACCATACGTAGCACTTAGTAAACCTTAGTCTCAGTTGAAGATCGAACTCTGAACAAGTCAGTACCTTCTTGAATTTTACGAAAGCTTGTCGAGCTTGCTCAATGCGACATTTTACTTCCCTGTCCGATGCCCAGTCTTCAAAAAGCCACGATCCCAGGTAATTAAATTTACTCACTCTTTCTATGGATTTACTATTCAGTGTTATGGTGGAGTTTTCCAGTGCATCCAAGTTTCTGGAGATGATCATGAATTTGGTCTTTTTGGTATTAATCTCTAGTCCCATTCGCTCACTGTATTCTCCGATTATAGTGACAAGTTGTTAAAGATCGACTATGTGGTCACAAATTAAGACACCATCATCAGCATATCGAATGTTGTTGATTCACCTTGATTCCCATCTCTGCATCCTCCAAAGACTCTTGAAATATGGCTTCCGAATAAATGTTAAATAAAAGAGGGGGTTACATATAAAGCAAAATATATTATTGCTATTATAGAACGCAAAGAAGAAATTCTCATGTAGGTGGCAGCACAAATAACTCCGGAAACTATAGGGATAGTTCTAGAATAACAATGATCTCTAACTTTCGAAAGAAGACGCCACCTTTTCAAGAAAAAGAAAAAGTTACATGTCTTTGTAATTATTATTACGGTGCTCCCACCCTTAGAGGTCTTCGACCTTCTCAAACTATCTGTGCCATTCTGCTCTGTTCCTTGCTTGGGTTTTACAGTTGGCAGCTTTGATCTTTTTAGCATCTTGTGTTACATGTCAATTATAAATAATCGAAATATCTGTCTTTCTGACCAATGGTCGCATTAATTTTTTGTGTTAGGACACAGATGTTAGAACAAAACGTTTTGTTTTATTTTGATAATGTAATTTTACATATATTTGGATTGATGAATCAGTGGCTCGCAACTTAACTTCAAAGTATTTAGATCATTAGTTTGTTGGTTTGAATCACTGGATACCCAGACAAATAGTTTTAGACATACCTATATACCAAAGGTCTGTGGCTTTAAATTGAAGATGACGAATGAAATTGACTTCTAAGATATATGGCTAGTACTGTATGCGATATATCACGCTGCAGTGAACACTCAGTCATTGTTTTCTAGTGGCAGGCGTTAAAATATTAGAAATCCAAAATATAGTAGCAGTTTTACATACTAGTATCAAGGTATATTCTACAGTTATCAATTTTTGTACACCATAATAATCGATTTATTTCGTAATAATTTCCTAATCATTTATTTATATTTCGTTGTCTAGACTATTATTAGAAGCTTAATCTAGTACTTGTTAATTGCTGCTAACTTTCCAGCGTCATAAAACTGAATGATTCATTCATAGCAAGATTCACCAGTTAAAAGGAGGTTAAGAATAAAAACAAAACATAGACTTATCTTAACTGGTATTTAAGTTTAGATTGTGTTTCAACAAACTAGTTAATTTTTGTTGCTTTCGAAGGAGTTTACATTTATAGTACCATTAAGAGGATAGTTAAATTTTTTAAAACCATTTTTAGTATTACGGGCAAACAAAATTATTTTGAAGGGACAGGGAAGTGAAAGTATTATTGCTTGTATTTTGCTTATAGTGTATCGGCCCTATTTAGACCTTCAAATCGTTTCTGTTTTTTTTTTCTTGTTTTTGTGAAATCTCCTATAAGAAGGTGGGAAATCATCACAGCAGAAGTGTAATTAAACCAAGAGATTACTTGAATACAGCGCACTGAATATTTCAGTCGCTACCTTTTATTTCAATATTCCCCTTCACCATTATCAAAATATAGAAACACCTTATTTTTTATGTTCTTACTTAGGTATGTACTACTTTATGTTTAATTTTTAAAAGAAGCTACAACAATGTATGATGTGCTTGATCTATATCGCTGGATTTAATTGCATAACATACAATGAAAATTGTAGAAAAGTCGTATGCACATGTATTTTTTTGATAAAAAATGTGCATCAAAACTAATTTAAACCTTGTAGATTGAATCAATTTACGACTCTGTTCTTCCTTCATTTAAGTAATTACTATCGTCGTAAATATTCAGATCTTCCGTGTTTCTCTTTTTTTTATCTAAATTACTACCGGCATCGCTGGTGACAAATTATTTATTGCATGTGAATTAGGTTGATGCACAGTTGAACAAATAAACTGATTTCCTAATTTTGTGATACCAAAAATGCTTTTAAAATATTTTTATATATAGAACATCTCTAAAGTAAAAAAAGATCGGATGTTATTGTTAGAAATTAAGCTTGTTAAGATTTAATATAAAAGTAGTTTAATTTAAGAATGTCTTTTTTCTTTACATTAAAATTTTTTTCTAAAATATATAAGAAATTAGAATTCATGTTATTCTATAAACCTGCGGATCTGCCACTTTATTGAAGTATCATTTTGATCCCTATATTTAAGAAGTGAATCCTAGGCATGTGAAAGTGGTACTTGAAGGTACTTTCTAGGAAAGAACTAAGAATGTACATTAAAGGAAACATAATGAAAATCAAACAAAAGTGGAAATACGTCTACATTTTATGTGCCGGCAACAAAAAGAGATAAATTCAATCTACATAAAAAGAAAAGATAACAGATTGTATCCACAAAATTGTCTAGTAGACTTACAAACCATAACATTAATCATATGAACTGTTTTTTAAGTCCTTTTCTCTATTTGGAATACTGAATATAGGCCTCTCCGAATTCTCGATATTCATCTCTGTTATTTGTATGACGTGTCCACATTGGTCCTGCAGTTCTTTTAATATCGTCGCTCCATCGCATTTGCGGTCTTCCTCGTGGTCTTTTGGCTTCATATAGCCGCCAATTCCCGATTTATTTATTCCATCAAGCATCCGTAAGACGTTAGTTATGTCCAGCCCATTTCCAGTTTAGTTTAGCTGCATGTTCAACAGCATTTTTTACTTTTGTTCTATTACGATCAACAAATATTCAATTATATATTATATATTATATTAAATTATATTATATATTATATTACGATCATCAACAACATCTTACTGATCATGGAGATCGGAGGCCAAGATCCGGCAAGAAAAGTGACAAGGCTTTTCGGGTCGTCAACCAGCGAAAACCTGGTCAAAATATAAATATTACCAACGAAATAATGAAAATTGGAACATGGAACGCTACCAGCATATATGAGCCAGGAAAAACACACAACGTTATTCAAGAAATGCAAAGAATGAATATTAGCATTTTGGGTATAAGCGAAACCCGATGGTCGGGAAATAGATGCTGTCATATTAAAGATCGCATAATCTACTACTCCGGTAACCAAGATCCCCCACATCGTAATGTGGGTATAATGTTAAAAAAGTCTCTATCTCGTCATGTCCTCAACTTCCTACCTTTGTCCGATCGTGTTATGATGTTACAAATAAATAGAAACATCACAAAAATGAATATAATACAAGTATACGCACCAACAGCGGACAAAGAAGAACATGAAATAGAAACATTTTATGAACAAATTGACTCGGCATTGAAACTAACCAAAAAAAGAAACATCACAATAATAATGGGAGATTTGAATGCTAAAGTTGGGAAAGGAAGGACAGATGATTTGGTAGGAAATTTTGGATTAGGGAATAGGAACGAGTCTGGTGAAAGACTGGCACAATTCTGCCAGGAAAATAGAATGGTAATTACAAATACCTTTTTCGAACTACCCAACAGACGTTTATACACATGGAAATCTCCACAAGACACAGAACATCACATAGTGAGAAACCAAATAGACTATCTACTAATCAATGAAAGATACAGAAACAGCATAATGTCAATTAAGACATACCCTGGTGCAGATATATCATCTAATCATAATCCACTAGTTGCAAGAATAAAAATAAAACTAAAGAAAATTAATAGCACAACCCCCAAAAGAGCAGTTGATATCAACAAATTACGAAAACCAGAAGTAAGAGAACAGATGATACAAGAAATTGATGAAGCAGTAACAAAGATACAACCCATAAAAGACAACACAAAAGTTAACATCAATGAGAATTGGACAGACATTAAAACAGCGTTCATGAAACCAAGTATAAGTCACCTCCATAAAAGTAAAGAATATAAAAAAGAATGGATGACAGATGAGATACTGAACTTAATGGATGAAAAAAGAAAACAGAAAAACAAAAAGAACCAGAAGTATAAAGATATACAAAAAGAAATTCGTCTAAAAATACGCACAGCTAAAGAAAACTGGTACGGGGAAAAAATGCGAAGAAATCGAACAACTACAAAATAAATACGACAGCTTTAATGCACATCGGAAGATCAAAGAGTTGACGAGGAGACAAAGGAACAGACACAACATATTAGTAGACGAGAGTGGAAACATTATTATGGACACAGAAGAAAAATTAAGAGTCTGGAAACAGTACATAGAACAACTGTTTAAAGATCAAAGAGATATTTAACAGCATTTACAAATCTGGTATCATACCTAATGAATGGCTAGTAACAACAATAATAGCCATACCCGAAAAGTCTAATGCGAGACAATGCTCGGAACATCGCACCGTCAGTCTCATGTGTCATATATTAAAGATCTTCTTAAAAATCATTCATCGGAGAATATATAAAAAATTGGAAGTTGACATCGGACCCTCTAAATTTGGCTTTAGAGACGGACTAGAAACTAGAGAGGCACTGTTTGCTTTTAATGTTCTAACACAACGATGCTTAGACGTAAATCAGAACATATTTGTGTGTTTCCTAGACTATAACAAAGCATTTGATACAGTAAAACATAGGCCACTGATGCAAATACTGGAAAATAAAAATATTGATACAAGGGACATGCGAGTGATAAGGAATCTATACTACAAACAAGAAGCTACAGTACGAATTAACAGCTCGATATCAGATAGAATACAGATCAAAAGAGGTGTTCGGCAGGGCTGTGTGTTGTCTCCAACCTTGTTCAATGTCTACGCGAAAGAAGTTATTAAAAAAGCTCTTATGAACGAAAAAGCCGGAGTAAAGATCAACGGTCACCCCATTTGCAATATCCGATATGCTGATGATACCGCGCTCATAGCAGAAAATATTGACGACCTACAGAGATTACTAAACAAAGTGGTAGAAGCAAGTAAAGAATTTGGTCTGTCACTGAATACAAAGAAGACCAAATTCATGATTAGTATCAAAGAATCACAAAGAAACGTATCAATAATATCAACTTACATGTAGGACAGAATCTCATTGAACGAGTACAAAATTACAATTACCTCGGAACAAATATTAACGAGTCAAACGAATACGCCAGAGAAATAAGAATAAGAATAGAGAAAGCCCGCAGTGCCTTTAACAATATGAAACAAATGTTGTGTAGCCGAAACCTAAGCCTAAAGCTGAAAATACGAATGCTTAAATGTTATGTTTTCTCGGTCCTGTTATATGGGGTGGAGGCGTGGACACTAAATAAGCAATGTATGGGTAAGCTGGAGGCATTTGAGATGTGGGCATACCGAAGAATGTTAAAAATCTCCTGGAAGGATAAGATAACTAACCAAGTTGTATTAGACAGGATGAACAAACAAAAGGAGGTCGTATTGAGTGATAAAATGAGGAAACTACAATACCTGGGACATATTACATGTGGGAATAAATATCAACTGTTACAACTAATTATGCAAGGAAAGATTGAAGGTAGGCGCAGCATAGGTAGGAGAAGAATGTCATGGTTGAGAAACCTCAGGGAGTGGTTTGCTTGCACTTCCATACAATTGTTCCGAGCGGCAGCCTCCAGGGTCAAAATTGCCATGATGATAGCCAACCTTCGTAGCGGAGATGGCACGTGAAGAAGAAGACAAATGTCTTCATTGGTTTTATGGTCTTTAAGTGAGATACCCATGTTATTGATGTTTTAATTAGTCTGTAAACCCACATCAACAATTTATTCATTTCTTTTATACTATTTAAGTTGTTTTTATTTCTTTTTCAAACATAACAATAATTTCATTTTTTAATTTGCGATCCAAACATTTTTGGTGAGCAGTTTGTAGTATTTATTAATGTTGACGTTGATAATATTTTAATTCTAATTTTTTAACAGGCGGAAGTACAAGTTATTATTACTACAATAAATTACTCAGTAAAACACAACTAGACTATCCAAACATTTGAAATTTGTTATTAATGTCAGTCAATGTCAGTCATTTGTTGGTGACTTGTGTGAATTGTTTTAGTTTCGCAAGTGTTTTTCAAAATGGTTACTTTGTTGTTGTTTGTGTTTTTTCGTATTGTTTGTAAGTGTGCAAGTTATTTACGATGGATTCTAAATGTAACACCGGTATGTACATTATGTTTTATTTATCGACAGGTACATTAATTTGACCTTCATAAACCCATGGTCACAAACTTGATTAGTGAAAAATTAAACACTGAGTGGGGTGCAAATGTACCCCAACAGTTTTGGCCTTTTTCTATTATAATTAAGGAATATCTTCAAAGGAATACATTCTTAGTAAAAAAAATATGTTTTTGCTGTGAACATTGATAAACGGTTATCAAATTAAGACAAAAATAGGTTGCTGTGACATTTTAAATAATAATTCAATTATCACACTTGTTACAAACTGATTTTTTGAATGTTCTGCACATACCTGTGGATTGCACCGAATACAAAATTTTTAAGTTTTCCTGTCTTTACTTGGGCAATAACAGAAACAAGTTGTTTATACCTTATGTTTCATTTATTATTTTATTTTTACGCACAACAGGCCGTTAAGGCCTGGGGCATTTTTTTTAGAACATAATCCTAATATTAACTAACTACAATTATTTTAAACAAAACTTTAACTTTAATATGTATATATAACATTCTTAACTACTCTGAAGGACCTGGTGTACAATATTTCTCCATTCGCTTCTATTTTGTGCTTTATTTTCCAGTCCCTCACCTTCACGTGTTTAAGGTCTTCATCCGCTTTACTAATCCACCTCGTTCTGGGTCTACCTCTTCTTTTGGGGCCGATTAATTTTCTGGTTATTACTAGTTTAGGCATTCATGCTATTCTTTCCAGATGTCCCAACCATCTGATTCTTTGTGCCTTGACGAACTTGGTAATGGTAGGTTCTTTGTATAAAGCCATTAATTCATTGTTGGTTCTTATCTCCCAACCATCTTCTGTCTTCCGTCCTCCGAATATGCGTCTCAATATTTTCCTTTCCCATCTTTCCAGAGTATCCTCTTCCTCTATATTTAATGTCCATGTCTCATCGGCATATGGTACTGTGGTTCGAATTACTGTTTTATATATTATGAGTTTACCTTGTCTAGCAACGTATTTTGAGTTCAGTAGGGCTTTTTTATTCCCTTTTGCTATGTTTCATTCTGTCAAAATGGTTAAAATTAATTGTTTTACATTGGAATGTAATGGCTTATTTTGGTACCTACAAATTATATTGTTCCTAATTAATTGTTGGCCCACTCCAATAAAACAATCTTTTTATTTTCTAATAATTTTCCAATCTATATTCAATCTAAAACAATTTAAAACAATTTAAAGCAGGAAAAGTGGTTGGATATATACAATAAAACAAATAAAAATGAAGCGGTAAAACTTTTCATTGACAAAATTTTAAATTTAATAAACAAAAATACAATTATTTTAAAAGGAAATGATCTAAAAACCACTTTTAAAAAAGATTGGATGACAGGGGGACTTTTAAAGTCTGTACAGGAAAAACACAGATTGTATGATCAGCTAATCCAAGATCCCTCAGATAACTTAAAAAAACAACGATATACAGACTATAAAAATAAATTAAGACACTTAGTTAAAACTACAAAAAGAAATTATACAAAACAACGAATTAAAAAAAATAAGACCTCTTCTTCATCACTTTGGAATGTAATTAATTCATTGTGTGGAAAAATAAAAGGAAATACAAAAATTGAATCGATTAAAACCAAAACAGGAGAAAAAATCATTGACAGAAAAGAAATTGCAAATGAATTTAATACACATTACAGTACATTGGGACAAAGGTATGCACAAAAAATACCCATTTGTAATGAACAGATTGAGGACATAGATAGGATAGAAAGCAGCATGTACTTGTATCCCATTGACCAAAAAGAAGTGGTAAATGCAATACAATCTTTAAAATACAAAAAATTTCCTGGCTGGGATGGGATCAAGACAGAAACCATCAAACAAATTAAGGAAGAAATTATTACTCCTTTAACTTTTCTCATGAATGCATGTTTTCAGGATGGTTGTTTTCCAGAATGTCTAAAAATAGGCAAAATCAAACCTTTGTTTAAAAAAGAAAATAAAGAAGACGTGATTAATTACAGACCAGTATCTTTGTTGTCTGTTTTTTTCCAAAATATTTGAAAAAATTTTAAAAAATAGATTAGTGAGTTTTTTGGATAGGTTTAGTATAATATCGGATTGTCAATACGGTTTTAGAGATAGAAAATCTACACAAGATGCTATTTGTAAACTAACATCACAAATATCAGAAGCTTTTGAGTCTAATAAACGTAGTTTATGCATATTTGTCGATCTCTCTAAGGCGTTTGACACGATATCTCACGCGGGATCTTGTTAGAGAAACTTGAGAAGTATGGTCTGAGAGGACGCGTTTTGACATTACTAAAAAGTTACTTAACAGACAGAAAACAATTTGTAGAAAATGATGGTGTCGAAAGTGATCCTGAAGTAATTAATTATGGCGTACCGCAAGGGACCGTTTTAGGCCCTCTACTCTTTACACTTTATGTTAATGACATGCTTAAACTAAAAACTGATGGAAACATAATAAGCTTTGCTGATGACACCGCAATTTTTTATAAGGCCGAAAATTGGGAAGATCTTAAAACTATAGTTGAACAAGACTTCAACGTTATAAAAACATGGTTGCAAATAAATAAACTCATAATAAATTACGAAAAAACTAAATATATACCTTTTGCAATATATAAAAATTCTCTGCCAACTTTTAACTCATTAAAAATAAATAAAAAACAACAAACATTTAAAGCAGAATACATAAAATATTTAGGAGTTTTAATTGACAGGCACCTTAAATGGGACTTACAAATAAAAAATTTTATAAGAAAAATATGAGGACTGTTACCAAAATTCCGCTATTTAAAAGAGTTTTTAGATGTTGAACAGCTTAAAATGCTTTACCTGTCTTTAGTACAATCTCATCTTGTATATGGGATTTTAGGATGGGGTGGCGTAGCTGATTGCCATCTGGTGATCCTTCAAAATACTCAGAAATGGTTTCTTAAACTAATATATGGAAAACGAAAAACATATCCCTCCGACCAACTTTTTCATGAAACTCAGGTTCTTGATGTTCGGCAATTGTACTGCTTATAGCTACTTTAAAATATTCATAAAGATAAAATACCTCTTAAAGTAAAAGTGTCAAATTATGAAACAAGAAGAAAATTGAATGTTGAATGTCTTCACACTTCAAAAACATCCACGCAACGGTCAATTAAATATTTTGCTCCAAGAATATACAATCAATTGCCCATAAATTTTAAAAATATCAAAAATTTTTATTTGTATAAAAAATCAGTTAATGCTTGGGTAAAAGAAAAAGGGAAGTTGTGTAACAATTTAATAAATTTAAATTATACTAGATAAAAAAAAATGAAACAAATTAGATTAGATTAGAAACTGTAAAAATGAAATAATAATTTGTATAAAAAAACATTAAACCTGTTAATATTAGACAGATTAAGTCAACAAGCATGTTAACGCTTTAAAGACTTTTTTTACGTTTATGTTACTGTAAGTAAACTGAAATTGAAATTGTAAATTAATGTAATACTTATTGATTTGAATAAACGTATATTATTATTATATCTTTCAACATCCAAATGGTATAAGCGTTGAATCCACCAATGTCCAGCAGATGAAAAAATATTGCCAGCTGCTACTGGTTGCTTTTTCTTTTAAGTCGTAAATTCTTTGGCAATTTACCTGTTTTATCCACCAAATCCTTTGTTTTATTGTAGTGTAATATAATTAGTTTTTAATCTTATTCTCCTCCACTCATTTGGTCATTGTTATGTTTTTTCGATAAAAGAATATAAGAAGTCCCCAATGGATGCTTGAAAATTAACAATATTATGCTCAATAATGTCCCGTTTGTACATCTCACCACTCATAGTGCATTAGCAAAGCCAGAGATCTGTTTTTTCACCGAAACACATTCTAGCCCAAACCATAACACTACCATCTTAAAGCGTTATTAAAATTTCTATAAATTATTTCCCTTCTCTTTATCTTATAACTTCTCTTCTCGTTGTCATCTAATTTCTCTTCTCTTTATCTCCAGTACTTCTCTAACTGATTCTTTATATTTGAGTTGTAATAAGAGACCTCTACCATACTGAAGCCCGAGCCTGGTACCGTTCTTTGTATAACCTCTACTCTGTCAGTACAGAGGGTACAAAGAAGAGGCTCCATTTGCTTTCTGTATACCCTCTGTAACGACAGAGTATAGGTTACACAAAGGCTCGGGCTTCAGTCTTCATTAAAAAACTTAAAACAAAAAACAAGTGTTAATAATTGTTCATGTAGATAATTCTTGAACACTTTAAACTGTCTCAAACTCATAAAAGCTTTTTACTATTAAAAAATTTGACCTAAAACAAATATTATCATTTACTGTAATTGCATTAAGTATCCTCACATTGTATTTCAAAACAGTATTATCAATTTTCTAACAAGTTTTCATATCGGATCACTGTCAGACAGCATTCCGAAAATGATTAGAGTCAATTAATCTCTCATTACAGACTCATTTGTTGGTCCATAGACGTAGACGAAACCAATTTTCCTGTTAATTAAAATAGTATAAAGTTAATTAGTGAAAATCCGGAACGAATTCTTGGAGACAAGAATTTCATTTGCGAGTTATTAGTGTTCGCATTTAGTTATTAGTTTCTTATCGTTATAACTGTAGCTAATCGGTGTCTGACGTTTACCACTACATTTCATACTAGAGAAAAAGAAGTTTTAGCTAAATGAAGCGTGCAACTTAGTCGTTTGTTTTCTCCATTCCATCTACTCTGTACATACCATGAAACTCACACCGAAGTGAACGCACTAGTCTGCTGAGCTATTGACCCCATTAATAGTACTGTCAAGGGTGTAATCGTACTCCCTTTCAGTAACAAAGTTTGGCCTATAATGAAAACGGTAAAGACATTAGAGACTACGACAGTGGTGATGGCTACCTAATCAGCCAATGAGGGATTGGGGAACTGAAAACCATTACTTATATTTTAATCCTTTGTGTTTTGTGTGGTCACCTGTGTTGCCGTTAAAATTTTTAAAAGCATATTTTTTAAAAGAGGACCTTTAACTCAAACAATGCTTCTATAGTCGCGAGTGGACTTTTTCAACCAATTCGATTCCCTTCAAGGTTTTCTTCACAGTTTTGTCTGCTTGTTCTGTGAAGTATTCTTGTAAACATCATAAGGACCGATGTAATCGATATTCTAATCATTTACCTGCTAGTTTGTAAGTAATTGCCATAAATACAGATCTTAACCAGTTTCTCCGGTAATATATCTTGACAGTTCAATAGATAATTTCTTAGCAGAAAACTGTCAAAGTTGAAATTATATTTATCAGTTTAAATTTTATTCTAAGTTGCTTCAAATTCTATTATAATAGAAAAAAATAGTTTTAATTTAAAATTGAAGGTTTTTATTTAAACGGCTAGATACTCTTCTTCTTCTTCAAGTGCCCTGACCGTTGCGAACGTTGGCTATTAACATGGCAATTTTGATCTTGTTTGCGGCGCTTCTGAATAGTTCGACCGACGTTAGCCCGAACCACTTCCGCAGATTTTGGAGCCACGAGTGTCTTCTCCTGCCTGGCCCTCGCTTACTATCTATTTTCCTAATATTGTTCTGAAGCTATTTTCTTGTGGCATTGTAAATTAATTACTATTTAACTGGGAATAAGCCACAATTAAAGATAAAAATACGTTTATTTCGAAAGAATTTGGATTACCGACAATCTACTACCGATTTCAAAAACATTTTGTTTTTTATTTTTTTGTATTTGTATTTCATTTTTCAATACGCGCGAAATTTTTGACAAGAACTTTGTCATTTAGCAAATTCGTACGACAATGTGATTTCACTGTATTATAACGTAAAAATTAAGGTGTAAACTACTCAGCGGCCACAGCTGTACATGGAGGGGGTTATTACTTAAACACATGCCTAGTTTGTCAACCTTAGTGTTCCTACTTTTTGGGTGGCTTTAAACAGTTGCAAAAATTTTTTAAAAAATTCGAAAAATGATGTTTCTAAGGACCTATTGACCAATCATTGTATTAAAAAGTTTTACCAACACTTTTATATCCTCATAGCCTAACTAGTTTTCTTTTGTTTTCTTAAGATAATTGTTTTTAGTAAAATGTTTTGAGATATTTTACCTTACGAAATCACCTTGTAAAACAAAGAATGAGTAAATCAGTACTACTATTTATTATTAAGATCTACTTCTCACTTGTTCATTTCACTTCTTGACGGGTATATTAATTTGTTAATTGGTTAGATATTTGAAATAAATTGTTTTCTTTTGTATCGATTAAAAGTATCTGATTGACAGCTAATAAATCCATATAAATATGAACATGTACATATGTTTGTATTAAAAAAAGATGCCTCACCTTAATTCAACTGAAAGTGTCGATTTTTGTACCTTCTAGATACTAAACTGAAAGTACAACAGTGAGATTCGATTATATTTTATAACAAATGGCAGATTGATAGAAATTAAATTGATTTTAAAACAGTAACGTCCTTGTAATAGATTTCATTAATCCTCTTACTAACTTTTATAAGAGCTTTATCTTCTTCTTCTTCAGGTGCCATCTCTGCTACGCAGGTTGGCAATCAGCATAGCTATTTTAATTTTTAAGGCAGTAGCTCTAAATAGTTGTTTTGAGCTGCAACCAAACCATTCTCTCAGGTTCTTAAGCCATGAAATTCGTCTTCTTCCGATGCTTTTTCTGTCATCTATCTTTCCTTGCATTATGAGTTCACGTTCGAGTTCTCGCACGCATCACATGTCCAAGATACTCTAGTGACTGTGACTGTGACCAATCTGACTTATTTCTGCAGTCTAGTCATTATTTCTGTTATAACTGTTTATAGGTAAGTGTACTTTTTTACTATTTCAATCTGCTGGCCCTCTACTATCAAGATTTCGATAGTATTATGGTTGTTTTTACAAATTTTTATAAACTTCGTCTTTTTGATATTGAGCGAGAGTCCGTACTTCCTACTACACATTACTATTTTACTTATGAGTCTTTCCAGGTTTTATAAACTATCGGCTGTTATTACTGTATCATCTGCATATCTGATGTTGTTAACTAAAACTCCATTTACTCTTATGCCGACTGTTTCATCTTCCAGAGCAGGGTTGTCCAACTGGCGGCCCGCATCCGGCCCACGAGGCTATTTGTTGTGACCCACGTAAGATTTTCGAAAAGCATATATTTTCTTTAAATGCTGCCACTGTGAAAAAAGATTTTTTAATTTATTTTATATTTTATGGTTTAGCAGTGTTTTTACATCACAAGTACTGTACCGCGTGCCGCTTCGCGGATGTGTAACGAACACAATCTTCCTCCACCACTATGAGAACTGCACTAATTACTGCGCATCACAGTTCACACAGGCCACACCTCCCACTTACCATCCGTCGCCAGCCGCCATCGTGCCAGTGTGCTACTGACACGTAGGCTAGTCGGCTAATCTATTACGTTGCTAGTGAACAGTGAACTTGATTAATTCTTTGTTTTGATTCCTCTTATACAATAATGAGTGTAAAACCAGTAAAACGGAAAATTGATAGTGAGAATAGAATTTACAAAGAAAGTTGGGAGACTAATTACTTGATTGGTAACAATAATGAAAAGTTGCAGTGCTTAGTGTGCATGAATGTTGTTTCAGTGTCTAAAGAATATAATGTGAGAAGACATTACACAACAGTGCATGAAAATAAGTATGCTATGTACACAAATGAGAGTCGGCGTGCCCTAGTTGCAGATTTGAAGAAAAAGCTTAAACAGCAAACTGGTATGTTCAGTAAAATATTACACTCTCAAACGCATTCTTTGCATGCATCTTATGTCGTGTCGCTTAAGCTGGCAAAGGCAAAAAAACTTTTGTGCTGTTGAAATGTGTTGAAAAAAAATGTGCTGTTCAAATTTGCTTGGCACTGATTCAATGAAAAATTTGAATCAGTGCCACTTTCACATCAAACCATACAAAGAAGGATTGTTGCTATGGGTAAGCAAGTAGAAAAATCTATGCTTAGCCTGGTTAAGAAAAGTTCATATTTCTTACTTTGTTTGGATGAAAGCACTGATCAAACCGATGTCACTCAGATATTTGTCCTCTTTATGGAACAACAAAAGGAAAAGACATCTATGACGCTGTGAAAAAAACAGTTGACACAATTGGAGGCTTTGATAAATGTTCAGCCATAGCAACAGACGGGGCCCCATCGATGACAGGTAAAAAAATTGGATTAGTGGGTCTGCTTCGAGAGAATGGTGTTACTTGCCCAACAATTCATTGTATTATACATCAGGGAGCTTTATGTGGAAAATTAGTCAAGGAAGATCAAGTTTTTCAAAGCGTGATTAAGATTATAAATATGATTAGAGGTGGAAATCGATCTCTTTTACACAGGCAACTTAAGCAGATTTTAGTGGAAACAGAGGCTGAGTATGGAGACTTGTTGGAACCATGGAACGATTTTGTGCCATAAGAAAGGAAAACCCTGCATTCCTCAACAAATACGTTTCATCTGACACAACTGAACTGGAAGTGAAGTTTGAGGATCCAGAATTCTTAAGACAGATTTTATAACAGATCTGACTGATCATCTTAACATGTTAAGCTTGAGTCTTCAAGGAAGAAACCAGACGGTTTCATAGATATGATCGAAATGATAAACGGATTCTTTGGAAAAGAACGACCTGACACACTTCCCTAGCTGTCTGGAAATAGTAGAAGAATTTAACGGCGAGGAAAATATGAGTTTTCATCCTGCATTTTACAAACTGAACAAGTTATTGATGAATTCAATACAAGATTTGAAGAAATTGAAAGTCTCAAAAGCAGTGTACTACTTTATAATAACTCTCTTGGAGCAACCATTGATGATCAACCACCCAACTTACAGCTTGAGTTATGTGATCTTCAAGCAGGCATGTTCCTAATTACCAGACAAGAAAAGGGACCTGAATTTTTCAAATTACTATCAAAGGAGAAATTCCCAAACCAGCGAGATTTTGGACTGAAAATGACGTCAATGTTCGGAAGCACATATACATGTGAAAGTGCCTTTTCCTCCATGAAATACACAAAAAATAAAAACAGAAGCAACCTTACCGATTCTTCCTTACGTCATCTTATGAGAGTGTCTACAACTGAACTGGAGGTGGACATTTCTTCATTGGTGGATGAAGCCGATCGACCACAGTCCTCACACTAATTGTATACATCTTTTTCGTTGTTTTTGCAATGTTTGTCTTGATTATTGAAAAGTGTTATCAATCAATTTTAGGTAAAAATGTAGTTGTTGAGCAATAAGAAATAATAATAAGAAATAATAAGAATAATGAGCAATAATAAGAAATAATACTCTTTTTTGTTTTAATTATTTTTATACCTCACTTTATTTTGTTATTACTTGTAACAAAATTATTATATGGCCCGCGACAACATCAAAGGTTTTAGTTTTGGCCCTTGAGGCATTGCAAGTTGGACACCCCTGTTCCAGAGTGTCTCGAATTACATCTTTAGAATGAGCGTTAAATAATAGAGGTGATAGTATGCAGCCTTACCTGACTCCTCTCTTTATTTCCATTTCAGATGTCTCTTTTTCAATTCGTACTATTGCTAGGTGATTGTAATAAAGGTTTGTTCTCAATATCTCTTTCATCGAGGTTTTTATTTTTTTAGAATTTCCATGAGTCGGTCATGTTTTACTTTATCAAACGCTTTATTCTAGTCTATAAAACAGACGTAATGAGAACGGTTAACATCCAAACATCTCTGTATCAGCACGTTGAAGGAGAATGGGCATACATGGAACATGGCCTTGGGCATACATGGAACCTACATATTGTTGGGCGTTTAAGGGTAAACAAAAGTCAACATAAAACGCATTTTAAACTACTTCAAGATTTAAAAATATTTAATTAAGAGAATTTATAATTTTGCGAAAAATTCTTGGAGTTTTAAAAATAGCTAGCGGTCGTTGGATAAGAAAAGGATATAAAAATAATGAAAGACATAATAGGTACAGCAGAATACAAAAAAAATGGTAAATATCATATTTACATCTATACTGTTTACGATCCATACACACATGGTACTTGATTTATAGAATTAATAGACTTAAAGGTTCATTGTATCGAAAACACTGTTCGTAACTATATTTTTCAATAATTTTAGTCGTTTTAATATTTTAATTTTCTATCCATTTCAAAACTTTCTACTTTCGTATAATACTGGTATCGTCTAAAACATTTGCGAATAGAAATAAATGAGTGAGTCATGTCAATTTTAATTAGCAGAGTCATGAGCACTTACTACATATTCAATTGAGAATTTCCAATCCATTGAGGATAAGATAACACAAAATTGCTAATTTGACGTGCACGTTCTAAACTGCACGAGCTGTGTTCCGTTTAATTTGGGAACGTGTTTGGTTTTTACTTGGTAAAAATTTTAAAATGTTACATAGGCGGATGGGAGAGCCTTGATATGTTAATTTAGACAATACACGAGGAGTTTGTTCCATAACGACGTGGACTTTTTCTGTTC
The DNA here is from genome assembly GCA_918026665.1 of Diabrotica balteata. Taxonomy (NCBI): domain Eukaryota; kingdom Metazoa; phylum Arthropoda; class Insecta; order Coleoptera; family Chrysomelidae; genus Diabrotica; species Diabrotica balteata. The sequence continues at coordinate 10,840,211 of OU898284.1, forward strand.
AATTTAATTAATATAACGATTTGCAAATTAGAAATATAGGTCGGTCAATTCCAAGTCCACCAAATAGCTATGTACAACAATAAGTACATCAAATTTAGAAGATCTCTCCTTGCAGAACAGTTTTTACGTCGAGTAATGATTTTTTTACAAAATTCTTAACACGTTCACGACGGCATTAAATTTGTCAGTAACATTTATTGACGTTACCAGATCCTTGTATCTGGTAACACTGTCTACTATTCGGACGATACCAGACCTATGGGTCTGGTAAACATATCTATAAATAAATGGTTTCTGTGACTTTGTATTTGAAATTACCTTGAATCTAACACTGCCATCTCATAGTAAACACTCTAATCCATTTCTGGCAGACATAGCAACAGATTCCGATGTCCGGTAAAGTATTTACGGTATATATAAAAATATACTGATACTTATGTGGCAATTTGAAATATTTTACTTTTAAAAAATAAATAAAATGATAAATTTTTATTTGAAGTAATATTAAAGTGTACAAAAATATAATAATTAAAATAGTAATTAATAATTAGATATGTCTATCATTAAAACAAGTTAAGCACAAAGCCGGTTTCTTTTCGCAATTTTCATAAAAAGTGTTTACTTTGATCACCTTCTTGTCAGCTTCCTTACTTTTCATAGTCTGTCTCAACTTCTTGTAACAATCAATGCAATTTCGTCTACGTTTTCTACCAGGACCTTCTTCTCGTTGCAGACAATGTTTTCGTTTTGATAAGTTGGTTTCAGAAATACACTCATTTTGATTTGAAAGTTGTAATGCTAACTGTTCACGAAATGTTAGCATTGGTAATCCAGCTGTTGATTATTGTAGCACCAAAGATTAGTTCGAAGACTACCTTACGAAACCACTTAAGACCTTTTCGTAAGGAAGAATAATAAGCTGCCAATTGGTCACTGTAATCTACACCTTTTTTAGCTTTGTTGTAGTCTTGGATAACTTGCGGTTTAAAAATATATTCCACTGGTACCTCCCTTGGTTTTGATCTCTTTTTTTTTGTCCGTAGTGCAGAAGTTTAGGGTATGCTCAGGTTTACTGGAAAACATTAATACCGACCTCTTGTCTTGCCAACGACCTTACCTTTATATTGTCCTTATTTTTTATGCCAATTATTTCATTTTTCTTTAGTTTCTTTTAAACTATTCCCTTTGGAATACCTTTCCGATTGCTTCTAAGACTCCCACAATAAAAAGTTTGGCGATCTAATAGATCTTTTGCAAGAGGAATGCCCGAATAAAAGTTATCAGGATATAAAGTTCGTCGGGCATCTAACAAGCTATTCATTGTTCAGTTTTTTATATATTGCCGCATACTCAAACGACCACGCCATGGTACCATACTTTCGTCTATGACTACATTCCGTCCTGGAGTCATGATTTTCATAAATCTGTCATTAAGTAAGTCTAAAACATGTCTGATTTTGTATAATTTATCGTTGCTTTCTAGTATACCGTCGTTATTTTGAAAATGTAGATACCGTAGAATTAACAAAAATCTGTTCCTAGTCATAACTGAGGAGATAAACTTATTGTTATAAAGGTCATTTTTGGACCAATATAATCGAATATTAGGGACCTTCACGAATCCCATGCAGATCACGATACTAAAGAATTTTTTAATTTCTTCTTTATTAGTCGGAACCCACTTATTGTTAGATTTTTGTTTGATACTGTGTACACCAATTTTTTGTTCTGCATATCTATTGGTTTCTTGAACAATTAATTCCAAAATTTCATCTGTGACAAATAAACAAAAAATATCCAACGGGCTCATATTTTCACATTGAATATTTATTTAGAATCTGTAGGATATTCATCAAAATCTAATTTATTTGTTTCCTGAATAGTCCATACATCTTCTTCAGCATCACCTAAAAATAAAGATAATGAGAATCAAATTATAAGATTCATTTTTCTTCTTACCAATTTCTTTTTCCGATTCATAATTATCAGTTTCTATATCACTGGATACTTCTTCGTTCAAATATATGGATTCGTCCCCATCAGAATTGTCGCTATCTTCACTAGGAATGTATTCAGGATCTTCATCAGACAAGTTTTCAAATATATCACTATCAGATTCACTTTCAGTTTGTATCCAAGCATTTTGGTGCTTGTTTAGCACCATTTTAACCATATTTTCGCCTCTAGATGACATTTTTATGGAGTTTAATAAAAAACAACAGACTTGTACAATGTTTACTATAACACTAATAACCAGATATGGAGTTCTGGTAAATCCCATAGCGTAAAAAATTTATTTGTAGGACGTTACCAGGTGTTGGCAATCTGGTAACTTAAAACAGAACTAAAATATAAAGCATATCATGACGATTCCGTAGGTACCTATATCATAATATTTAGTTCATAATTAGCCATTTTATCGTTGTCGGCGCTAGCCCAAGATCTCCAAATTTCAATGCCGGTTGAACGTAAAGTTTATACCAGACCCATGTATCTGGTAGCGGCGTGAACGTGTTAATAAAGTATTGTGAGGTGATCAGTATTAACATTATTTAGGTTTGAGTGGTACGAAACTGAGAACCTGTGCCGGTTTTCGTTCCTGATGCTTACTGTTCTTTACATTTATTCTCAAGGAATCTCTGCAGATAACACCTTTGTTATATTAGATTTTTTTGGCATGAAGCGCTTTGTTGGTAATGGTAATGCACTCACGATGTTCCCGTAGAGCAACAGACGAAGAACAATCAAATAAATTATCTTAAAAAAAATTATTTAAAAATTCCTTTATAAAAGGTATATATCACAGAACGTTTTCGGAATAAATATTCCATCATCATTGTTAACCGAAAAGTATAACCACTTTAATTAAAACAAACATGAAATATAAAATTTTGACCAAGGTTATTACAAAAATGTGGATAATACTGTCTGGATGTACATGTTTTGAGCCACTAATTAGTTTGGTAAAAACCCTTTAAATGTTGTTAAATTAAATTTGCGTAACATTATTTGATTTTATACACTAGGATGTTTGTTACAACAGGCATGGCAACGTAAGAATCTACTGGAGGTTGCTAGTTGCTGAGACAAAGTGTCTACGAGAACAATAATGACATGTTAGGATAGACGCCGGAACAAAGCAGTCAATGTAAATTGAGGTATTGGTCTGAATATGACAGTAGCCAGCAATATATAACAATTGAATGTGTTAAAATAATAATCACAGTAGCAATCATCAATATGTTGTAGTTAAAAGTATGAATGAATATCCACCTCGAAAATTACAAATATATTTGTTGAAAATTGTTACAAATGTTAGAAATGGATTAAACTAAAGAATCTCATGCTTAGTAAACACAGCATTTGTGAAATATTAATATAAGCGATTATAAACTTAACGAAAAATAGTTTTAAATAAGAAGGCTAATCTGACTCCCAATATTTAACTGCAACGAAAACAGACATTGGTTTTTCACTTTGTTTGCCACATACACATATACACTCAGGTGCAAAAGAATCGATCCATGGGTGTTATTTGCTGAAAGAAAAAAACGTTTGAAGATATTAGTTTTGAATTAGGTATATATGTAAAAGTATATGTTAGATTAAAATAATTTTTAGAGATTATCCAAAAAAAAAATCATTTATTTATAGAAACATACGCCAAAACTCAAAAATACAAGAATATTCAAAACTTTCTGAAATTAAGAAAAACATTGATAATAAATCAATATCTAGTGTTTTCCCTCTCGGTCGTTATAATAGCCTGTACACGTCTAGGCATTGAGGTAATTAACCTCTGGATATCAAATTCATCCAATTGGTCCCATATTTCTTGAAGAGCCGTTGTCAGTTCAGCCAAGTTGTTTGGACGGGTACTCGTGCTCGAAGGCGTCTTCCCATCATATCCCATAGATGTTCTATGGGATTGAGATCGGGACTGCAAGCTGGTCAGTTCATACGGACAATTCCCACCTCCTCTATGTATTGGTTGACGATTCTAGCACGGTGAGGATGCGCGTTGTCGTCCATAAAAATAAAATTAGGTCCAATGAAAGGAGCAAAAGGTACCACATGCTGATCTAAAATACTTGTTATGTATGTTGCAGCAGTCATAGAACCTCTATCTACAATAACTAAATCAGTATGGGATTCTGAACTGATACCAGCCCAAACCATAACGGAGCCCCCCCCGGATTACTTATTCTTTCCGCAATATTACATTGAAAATATCTCTCTCCGTGTCTTCTCCAAACCCTTTCTCGACCGTCTGGTGACCTTAGACAAAATCTGAACTCATCTGAGAACAATACATTGCTCCAATCTGCATCACTTCAGTTTTTATGTTCTTTTTCAAAAGCAAGGCGAGCTCTGTGATGTTCTATGGATAGTATTGGAGATAAAGCTGGCCTTCTGGATAATAAATTACCTTCTACAAGTCGTCGACGAAGGGTCCATCTGCTTACATCCACATTTCTCACTTCGCTCAAACGATTTGCCAGTTCAACTAAAGTTAGATGCGGATTTCTCAAACATGATGACACCAGAAATCGATCATCTCTTTCGGATGTTACCCTGCTACGACCTGATCCTGGTCTTCTTATGAAGTTACCGGTGTCGCTAAAACGCCGAACTGCTCTTTGAACCGAAGATCGACTAACACTCAACATTTCAGCTGCATAATATTGGCTACGACTATCTTGAACTAAAGTTGACCATCTTGAACTACACTTGAGTGTATATTGCACTTCTCACACACTGAGGTCTATCGTCAGTTTTAGCTTCATTTATGCCATTAAGTATTTGCCCCAAGATACCCTTCATTGCAAACTACAATGTAAGGATGCAAACCTTTCAGATTCTCAGTCTTTCGTTGGACAAGAGCCTTTATTAGTTCGATGCTCAGTTCCTGAAGTTCCTTCTATTACGTTTTTTCATATTCCATTGTAGGTGGTGAAGTGTAAAAAGGGAAAATGCGTTCAAGAAAGCAATGTCCAATAATGTAAAGAACTTTGACAATAACCACCTTCGTGGCCATTCTTGTAACTGTATTTCCTCGTCATTTGACCTATTGTGTCGACTCCATCCTTGGTCGCATTATAGAATAGATTTGTATCAGACTTATTCTTGGCATCGTTGCTCACCACGTCATTGCCATGTTGTGTAGATAAGAAAGATTAGTGTTTTTTATGTGTTTTATCCTAGAGACATAGGAGAGACGGGTAACTGGTGAATTTCCGTACTGGGAATCCGTAAAGGCGAACATATTTGAGTATAGTCTTCTGCCTTAAGTTATTTTGATAAAGTCAGATATATGTTGGCCGTTTTGTTGCATTTTACTCACCATAGTTGCATTTTACTCACATAGTCACGACTTTTAGGATACACTTCCCTGCATCTGATCCTGATGATGGTTGGATTCTAAATCCTTTCAGCTGTCAAGCATTTTAACAAATCCAAGGCATCACAGAAGAAGAACAAGATAAACTTGTGGATTTGTGGAGTTGTGGTACGACGAAAGATATTTTAATGGCGAGAAAATAGCAGACTTCTGGGCAACAGTACGCAAGGACTACAAAGAACTTGGAGACAAGGCCATAAAAAAAATCCTTCCGTTTGCAACAACCTATCGGTGTGTGAGCAAGCATTTTCTTCCATGTGCTTCATGAAAAAACAAATATAGGAATCGGCTTGACATGCGGTCGGATTTCAGAGTGAACGTTTCAAGTTTTGAACATAACATTACAGAAATAATCTATTCTAAGGTTAAATTCAACGTATCTCATTAATTGAGGAGTGAAAATTAAAACTAATAATGTACTTGTGTAGGTATTCTTTATTTTCAAAAATAAATCCTAAATAGCATTAGTTTGATTTATGTTTTCACATATTTTGGCTCTTTTGGAAAAATTTATTTGGGAACCTCTGCTCTACAACATTCTTTGATGAGTGTATTCTATATTTACTTCCAATATATTACGGTCCTGTTATTTGTTGTTCCTAAAAAACCTTACACAGTTTTGTTAAAAAAATTTACATGACTTATCATCCTAGACTTTAATTATTAATAAAACACCGCCTAGTTGACAATAAGATGACTGTAATTTGTTTTAATAACGAAGATAGATATTGATTGGAACTCGTTGAGGAAAGTCAATAATTCTAGTGATTATTGATGAAGTATTTAACTTTCGCATGAAAGTTCCGTTTTTAATTTAAGTAAATATTAGCTGTAAATATATTTTGAAAATAAGTTACAGTGCATAAAAACAAATTGTTTATCTTGTTATTTTATAGACGGAATAATTACCATGTTGATGAATATTTATAAATGGAATGTTTCTGCATTGTTTTTTGTGTAAACAAAAAGTATGAAAGTTTCTCACTCCATAGCATACAATAATAGATCTTGTTAAAACCAAAACAACTGAAATCGCTTGGTCTTATACAGAAAATAATTGAAGGAAAAGACTTGAGAAAGAAAGGGACTATATAGATGATATACAATTGAATATATAGGTTAGGTCTAATATGAGTAGGCGCTTTAGCACCCTTCTTCTAGATCTACGAGGTCCCTTGTATATACAGTGTGGAAACTATTTATGAAATAATAGAATTCAGCATTCATCGCATCAAAAGAAAAAGAGCTGTTAACCACAATAAAAAACAGCCACAATCAAATACCTCGGTCACATCATGAGAAACAGCGAAAGATATGGACTGTTGCAACTAATCTTGCAGGGAAAAATAGAAGGAAAACGGAGACCAGGAAGGCGAAGGATTTCCTGGCTGAAAAATCTACGAACGTGGTTCAACACAACAACCACAAAAGTTTTTGGAGCAGCAGTGTGCAAAGTGCAGATTGCCATGATGGTCACCAACATCCGAAACGGATACGCACTACAAGAAGAAGAAGAATTCATCGCACGTGAATGGAGTCAGAAACTTGAGGACGGCTATAGTGGAAACGGACTTCGCCAAGGCTCGTCACACTCCGGGAGCTCATCCTGGATAAGCAATCCACCGCCCTACTGGTCGGTTAGAGATTTTGTTAAGACAATCCAGCTGTGAGAAAATCTACTGCCAACTAGAGGCATCCCTTCAAATCCACCACATGAACGGCGGTGCCGAAAGGGATGCGAACGTAACGAGAGCCTTAGTCACGTTCTACAAAAGTGCCCCGCATCACACTGGCAGTGCATCAAGAGACACGATCAGCTCGTTACGTGTATACGAATGGCAGCTGAAAAGAAAGGGTGGATATGCGAGGTTGTCCACTACCAAAAGAAATGTGCCAAGAGCTATTTTGTTTGTGTTAATTTTATCCATCATTCTTTTGCAAAAATCCATTCTACGATCTAAATCGTCTTACGTTATCTCCTGCACAAAAGTTAATTTATATGTATGAAGTTTTTCTTCATGGAGACACCTTAGGACAGTTGTGTGACTCACATTATTTTGACGTACAATTTGACGTGAACTTGACGTTGGATTCTCTGCGACACTTAACAAAATATCCACTTTCACCTCACCTTCAATGAAGTTCGGTTTGTTTTAATGGTTTGACATTACCAAGTTCTCTGAATTGTGCATAAATTTTAGACACAATACTTTGTGAAATATTAGGCAACTGAGAATACCTCTGATTAAATAAGTTTGCTACTTTAACTTGACTTCTACAATTCCCCCCGTAACCGATCATCATTAAAATCTCAATTCGGTGGGTCTCAGTTAAATATTTCATTTTTATTTGTGCAAGAAATTAGCTTTTAATTAGGAATTCAGATAGTTTGGTTCAGACATGTTGGGCAAGGGACGACGTTTTTTCTCTCCTTTCGATGGTATTTCGATGTTCTTCTTGTCTAATATTGATTCTTTGGTTGGTCTGTCCGATGTACGATTTGTCACAGTCCCCACATGGAATCTTGTATACTCCTTGATTTTCTTACGATATTTTTGTTTTGGTGGATGGTAAAATGTTTGAGATTTTTCTGTCGATATTAAATATCGTTTCTATTTTGTATTTTCTTAACAGTCTCCCTATTTTCTTTGTTGTACCCTTTACATATGGTAGAATGGCTTTTGCAATAGGTTTTTCCTCTTCTATTGGATCGTTAATTCTTTTTTGAGCATTATGAGCATTTTCAATAGTATATGTTGAAAAGCCATTTTTTGTTAGCGCTGTTTTCACATTATGAATTTCTTTATTTTAATGTTCCTCATCTGTCAGTCTTTCAGATCGTGTCATCAGAGTTTTAATGACTAAATGTAATTGTGCAGGATGGCGATTTGAATCGGCATTTATATATTACTGAGTATTTTTTTTTAATTTATATTAATTTTTATATCTAAATAAGTACAATCTTAATGGCATCATTTCTTTTTTAATTAAATATATAGTAGTCCGTGAGAACTTGCTAATTGCCAATATCTTATTGTCCACAGCTCCTTACATGGACGAAGAAAATAGGAGAAGAGACTCTGAACAGTTTGATGCTACTTCTTCGGTCTGCAGCAGACGCGGTGGCGGTGAAGGAGGTGGCCAACGATTTCGAGAAATTCTTCTTTAACGCATGGGTAAGTCTATAAAATGTTTTTAGTAAATAGATTAATAATATAGTTTTAGTTCCACAATTTCATACCATGTTTAGTCTGATTTTGATTCGTAGTGATTTAAATTTTATCACTATTAATATGATTATATTAAAACATACATGTTTTATACCAAAATACACAATTGTGAAGTGATTTAACTTCTGTGTTTTTTAAACGATGGTATACAGCCAATTACGGGGTTTTTCCCATTAATTTTATGATTATATTACTTTTTTTTGATAATTACTTACGGCTTTCTAAGTTTAGTGACAAACATGTGAATTTTTGCTGCATGTCTTTTTTATCTACATCTAATATGAAGCTATTACTGGATGAAGGTGTCAAGTCACTTTTTAACACTTTTGAGATATTAAGGGTTAAAGTTATATTGTCGGAGCTTTTTTTATTTAACATAAAATTAAAATCAAATTGCATGAATATACAGACAATAAAAGTAATTTTGAAAGGACGATTAGATTGTACAAAAATTTTTTTATGTTATATGTGTTTTTTAATTTTTTTACAAAAAAATTGAGTTAGCACCTTTATGCACAGTCATTTATTTTATTATTCGAAATAATGACCCATAAAGAAAGAATTAACTCATATTTATTGATGAAAAGAAATACAAAAATGTGGTAATTGATAAATATAAAAGTAGGTAAGTATACTTAATACTAATCACTTTCAGATCGACTTAAATTCATATAAAATCCCCGTAAATTCTCCGGAATAAATGGGAGCTGCTCTTGAATGTTATCAAATTTTTTGGTTGCTATAGACCTTGATTTGTTTAATGGAACTAACAGATCTTCGTGTATTTCTGTTGCGCGGGTTGGTTTGTGTTTAATAATATCTACTTCTTTCCACTCTTCGTGTTGATCTAGTGAATATCTATATTTTGTTATACCGAATTCATCAACTCTTATCCATCGTACATTGCGGTAAAGTATCTTTTCCCCCTTGTTAGTTTTCTTTCTGTCAAACTTAACTTTCGTGGCAATTCTTTTAAATTAATAAATTTATCTTCCATTCTAGTTAACCCAAATGGATTCCTTTTTCTAGCTTCCCTCATTAACGTCATATACTGGTCTATCGTATAAATATTTTGAGCTTCTCGGATAACTTTCTCGACAGCCACAAAGTCTCTGTCAATATCCATAGAACTGTGGCCAACCTCAGGGAACTTATGGTCAATAATTTTAAAAGTCCCTTGGCGGACTAGGTAATGCCATAAACAAACTATAAAAAAGTTCTTATTTTGTCCACCTGCAGAATCGATCCAGGCTACTAAATGATTATTTTCAATATTAATGTTTTGAAAGAACGATAAAATACTACTTCCCACTTCTTCTGGACCTTTACACCTTTGTCCTCAGTCCAGAGGTGAAAAAAACCCATTACCAAAACTATCACCTTTACTTACACAATGAATACCCAAATTATATAGCCACACTTGTCTAAGATAAAAGGCAACACTGGTAGACAGCTTTGGTAAAGGCAATGTTTTTTGCATATCAAAATTTATGTACAAAATGGTACCCTCATTTGCCAAATTTCTGTCTTTTTTCTGTTCTTCAAATGCTGCTTTGTAGCGCCTAACGTGTTCGTGATTATTTTCTTTAGAGTCACAAACCTTGCAGGTATCTGATTTTGGAGATCCAAAACCAAAGTTAAATTCGGAAATAAAAATTTGTCTGTATCGACTGTTTTTGACAAATTGCAGATTTTGTTCAGAACACTGGTTCTTATATAGTTCATACATTTTGTTTACTGACAGCATAGGCGATAAGTACAGATGATGTTCATTTTTATTTCTCGAATAATGTGACATTTCTGCAGGAAACGATTTAATATGTTGACGAATTATGTCAAGCTGCTCGTTGGGTGTTTGATTTTTGCGGGTCATATGGCGACCCCTCTGATCTTTACTTGGGATAGCTTGCCCCTAAGAAATTTGATTACGAATTCGCTCTATTTTCTTTTTTCCGACATTAAATAATTTTAAAAATGCACTTTTGCACACTTGTTTTGATTGTCCATCTAAAGTTACAAAATATTTGAACGATTTTTGGCGAACAGCATTTGTACAACTTGGTTGTTTAACATCACATGGTTTAGGGCAACCAAAGAGGTAGACGTTTTTTCATCAATGGTAGGCAGTGAATAGTATTTATTAAATAAAGTATTTCGATCCGTATCGGCAAAGCTGATATTGCATTTTAGTCTGCATTTTGCTGTGCACAGTGGTATTCCAACTGCAGACGATTTTTTTGGGACGTGTCTATTTTTATAATCAGTATATGCTTCTCCTTTTTCTCTCTTTAACATATTTATGTTTCTTTTCCAATTTTGTGGGTGAGCTTTACGCTTCCTTGATTTTTTACCACTTATTAGCCGTTGGTTGACATTAACTTCAGGAATGTTTACATTTTCTTCTCCCATAATGCCTAAAAAAATAAACATTTATTTAGCAGAAAAACAAGTTTTCTGACCAAAATAATGTCAAACTTCGCTTATTTTTATTATCAAGTAGGTACCATACAATTTGCTTAAGTCTTACCAGTAATCTGTTGTTCTTCTACCTCTTCGGTTATATTATTTTTTGGTTCATTTTCAATCATATGAATAGGATCATTGAGGTCAATAACATATTGTGTTTGTTGTTCTACTACTTCGATTTTATTATTTTTTGGTTCATTTTCAATCATATGAATAGGGTCGTTTACGTCAATAAAATTTTGTGTTTGCTTTTTCTTTTGTTCTAAAAATACAAAAGTTTTTACTTACCAAAATATAGAACATTGTGACTTCTAAATAAAACATTGAATTGTGTAGAAATACATGAGACAAAAATTTGATTATTTTTATATTTTCGTGAATAAAAAGAATATTTTGATTATTTATTACGTTATATTTTCTAGGGAGGAAAAGCAATGTTTTGTTTTAAATCAAGACAATCATTCAATCATTTTATACTGTGTACTTTCTGGTTTTCTAAAGCGAGCATATTATCTACATATTTACTAAAATACCATAGTAATACGACCAGGTCGTATTACACCTTGCTTTTGGTTTTTAAAAACCGTACGTGCATTTTGATTTGATATTTAATTACCTTGTTTTCCTTTCTTAACAACGGATCGTTTTCTCTTTCTATTTAAAATTTTAGAACTTTCTTCGTCTGAGGGGAAATCATATTCTGGGGTGTAGTCTGATCCAGAATCTAAAAATGGGTCCTCTTCGCTTTGTGTTTCCTGGTCACTAATTTTAGCATCATCCATAGCTAGCTTCATAATAATATTAGTTCTTGTATGTTCATCCATTATAGAGTATTTTCAAAGCTGAAATTTAAAATCCTAGCATTATTTACACAGTTTCAGAGTATTTTTTCATTTTGAGATTATACATAAAAGTAAAAAGTAGTTTTTTTATAAGTTTAGCGATAATATTAAGTGAATAATGTGAAAGAAGTACTTACTGTTTTTGCCCAACACAATAAATACAAAATTCACTTTCAATTTACAGCAATACATCACCGCCAAAAAACACGTGCATAATATAAACAAACTAATGTATACTTAATACAGCAAGTTAACCCCTTCTCGTACAAACTATCAAGAGTTGACACCTTCTTGCTCGGACTACTTTAGACAAAGCTTGAATTGACGTGTTTTCAACATTGGTTTTTAGGGTCTCTAGCGACATCTATGCACCAAAGTCTTTACTAAAGCAAGAAAATGAGTTAACACTTTCATGCATACCATTTTTGGCATTTTTGAAAAAACTGAGTTAACACCTTCATGAACTAATAGCTTCATATAGTCTTCGGTAATTGTTCTAATACATACTTGGGGTTCACTACTTATATCCTAGTTTTTTATTATGTTTCTAACAAACATTCTCAGAATTAACTGCCATACTTACTTACTTTTCAACGTCTCCATAGCTGGACAGTGTAATCCCTAGATGTACTTTATTTTGTTCAATGCTAAGTTCTTTAATGATTAATATTATTCTAGTTGTGATGTTGTGAGCTGAAATCTTCAAAATAAACACTTTTTCTTTCTTGATAATTTTTCGAAAAATGCTTCCTTTTCGAGTTATTTGCATTTTTTTGTTGAATTTTTCGATTTTTGTCTGCATCAGAAAAAACAGATTGAAATAAGAAAAACTATACACGCAAATTGGCGTTAGAAAATTCCTAGCAAGTTCTCACGTTGTAAGATTTGAAGCTATAAGATGTTTTGAAAAAAATATCTTAATGACATTTGGTCATTAAATAACAAAAATACGTAACTTGAAACGTTTTAATAAATTTTAAATTTATATCTGTCCAAACAGAAAGTAAATAAATAAAACAGTTTGTTTGTATAATAAACCAAGGATATCGAAAGTAACTTTCAGTAGAATGTTTTCATAAGAGGTTTCAGAAACGGCGGATTGCCACCAGCGCAATATTTGTTTTTCATTTTTTTGGGTCGTGACTGCGACTAAAATATCTATTATAAATACTTGATTGTTTATTGGGAAGTAATTTATCAAAATCTAAATAAGTTTAGGAAGTAAGTTGCGTGCAATTGTAAATATTGGTTTAACCGAAGAGAAATTAGTTGAAGATTTTAGATAGCCGTGATTGTAGCAAGATAAATTCCGAGCGCTTTACGTAACTCCTGGTTTGTGCTGCGGGAAAGACAAGTGTTGTAAGTTAGTTTCTGGATAGTCGTAAATCTTACCAGAGGCGTTCGTAGATTATAAACTGTTTTATAGCAGCATTGATTCATGGTTTATGAAAATACGTATACAAGAATGTGAATAAAGTAGTCTTTCCGAAATTTGTCAAAAATTTAGGGTGGTTACGCTGACAGGTGGTAGGGCAACTCATTGTCCTGAGGCTGAGAAATCGACCTCAAAGGCGGAAGAGCTAATATATTAGTCAACGGCATTGGGATGTAGCAGGCAACGAGAAACCACTACAGTAAAGATCCAATGGATATCTCTAGTATAGTTATAATGACATGATAAATAATCAACAAAATCTTACTGATCATGGAGATCGGAGGCCAAGATCCGGCAAGAAAAGTGACAAAGCTTTTCGGGTCGTCAACCAGCGAAAACCTTGTCAAAATATAAATATTACCAACGAAATAATGAAAATTGGAACATGGAACGCTACCAGCATGTATGAGCCAGGAAAAACACATAACGTTATTCAAGAAATGCAAAGAATGAATATTAGCATTTTGGGTATAAGCGAAACCCGATGGTTCGGGAAATGGATGGTGTCATATTAAAGATCACATAATCTACTACTCCGGTAACCAAGATCCCCTACATCGTAATGGAGTGGGTATAATGTTAAAAAAGTCTCTATCTCGTCATGTCCTGAACTTCTTACCTTTGTCCGATCGTGTTATGATGTTACAAATAAATAAAAACATCACAAAAATGAATATAATACAAGTATACGCACCAACAGCGGACAAAGAAGAACATGAAATAGAAACATTTTATGAACAAATTGACTCGGCATTGAAACACCAAAAAAAGGGACATCACAATAATAATGGAGATTTGAATGCTAAAGTTGGGAAAGGAAGGACAGATGATTTGGTAGGAAATTTTGGATTAGGGAATAGGAACGAGTCTGGTGAAAGACTGGTACAATTTTGCCAGGAAAACAGAATGGTAATTACAAATACCTTTTTCGAACTACCCAACAGACGTTTATACACATGGAGATCTCCACAAGACACAGAACATCACATAGTGAGAAACCAAATAGACTATCTACTAATCAATGAAAGATACAGAAACAACATAATGTCAATTAAGACATACCCTGGTGCAGATATATCATCTAATCATAATCCACTAGTTGCAAGAATGAAAATAAAACTAAAGAAAATTAATAGCACAACCCCCAAAAAAGCAGTTGATATCAACAAATTACGAAAACCAGAAATAAGAGAACAGATGATACAAGGAATTGATGAAGCAGTAACAAAGATACAACCCATAAAAGACAATACAAAAGTTAACATCAATGAGAATTAGACAGACATTAAAACACCGTTAATGAAACCAAACATAAGTCACCTCCATAAAAGTAAAGAATATAAAAAAGAATGGATGACAGATGAGATACTGACCTTAATGGATGAAAGAAGAAAACAGAAAAACAAAAAGAACCAGAAGTATAAAGAGATACAAAAAGAAATTCGTCTAAAAATACGCACAGCTAAAGAAAACTGGTACGGAGAAAAATGCGAAGAAATCGAACAACTACAAAATAAACACGACAGCTTTAATGCACATCGGAAGATCAAAGAGTTGACTAGGAGACAAAGTAACAGACACAACATATTAGTACACGAGAGTGGAAACATTATTATGGACACAGAAGAAAAATTAAGATTCTGGAAACAGTACATAGAACAACTGTTTAAAGATCAAAGAGACAATGTAGATAACGAATACATAAACAGTGACACAGGACCAGAAATAACAAGAGATAAAGTGGAATACACGATTAAAGAAATAAGGTCGGGGAAGGCTACAGGCCCAGATGAACTACCAATAGACATAATTAAACTAATCAAAGGCAACAACTTAATAAAGATCGTGGAACTATTTAACAGCATTTAAAAATCTGGTATCATACCTAATGAATGGCTAGTAACAACAATAATAGCCATACCCAAAAAGTCTAATGCGAGACAATGCTCGGAACATCGCACCATCAGTCTTATGTGTCATATATTAAAGGTCTTCTTAAAAGTCATTCATCGGAGAATATATAAAAAATTGAGAGAGGCACTGTTTGCTTTTAATGTTCTAACACAACGATGTTTAGACGTAAATCAGGACATATTGTGTGTTTTCCTAGACTATAACAAAGCATTTGATATAGTAAAACATGGGCCACTGATGCAAATACTGGAAAATAAAAATATTGATACAAGGGACATGCGAGTGATAAGGAATCTATACTACAAACAAGAAGCTACAGTACGAATTAACAGCTCGATATCAGATAGAATACAGATCAAAAGAGGTGTTCGACAGGGCTGTGTGTTGTCTCCAACCTTGTTCAATGTCTACGCGGAAGAAGTTATTAAAAAAGCTCTTATGAACGAAAAAGCCGGAGTAAAGAACAACGGTCACCCCATTTGCAATATCCGATATGCTGATGATACCGCGCTCATAGCAGAAAATATTGACGACCTACAGAGATTACTAAACAAAGTGGTAGAAGCAAGTGAAGAATTTGGTCTGTCACTGAATACAAAGAAGACCAAATTCATGATAATTACAAAGAAACGTATCAATAATATCAACTTACATGTAGGACAGAATCTCATTGAACGAGTATTAAATTACAATTACCTCGGAACAAATATTAACGAGTCAAACGAATACACCAGAGAAGTAAGAATAAGAATAGAGAAAGCCCGCAGTGCCTTTAACAACATGAAACAAATGTTGTGTAGCCGAACCTAAGCCTAAATCTGAAAATACGAATACTTAAATGTTATGTTTTCTCGGTGCTGTTATATGGGGTGGATGCGTGGACACTAAATAAGCAATGTATGGGTAAGCTGGAGGCATTTGAGATGAGGCGATGATGGAGGCATTTTGTATTAGACAGGATGAACAAACAAAAGGAGGTCGTATTGAGTGTTAAAATGAGGAAACTACAATACCTGGGACATATTGCACGTGGGAATAAATATCAACTGTTACAACTAATTATCCAAGGAAAGATTGAAGGTAGGCGCAGCATAGGTAGGAGAAGAATGTCATGGTTTAGAAACCTCAGGGAGTGGTTTGCTTGCACTTCCATACAATTGTTCCGAGCGGCAGCCTCCAGGGTCAAAATTGCCATGATGATAACCAACCTTCGTAGCGGAGATGGCACGTGAAGAAGAAGAACGTTGCATATCTCCAATACAGGGTGTCCAGAAACTCACCCGACAAACGAAGACCGGAGATCCCTCAGATAATTTTAAGACAATATCTTCATTTACCTTGTCTAAACATGCTCCCTACGTGAGCTAGAGCTCTTTGAAGATGGTGCCTTGTAATTAGTTTTTTTTTTAAATACCTCCAGAACACTTCTTTTTAGAAAAATGAAAACTGGTATGATTATTTATCCCCCAGAGTTAAATCGATTTCATGAATTGCTAATTTCTAGTACCGATCATAGGCGTCCGTTTGGGTAGGTGAACGGTTATTTTAACGCATAATTTTTTTGTCTTTACCTTTTAAGCATTTGTGATACTAGATTATTAAATTTTCAGGTATTCTACTACCAAAAGGTACTCTTAATTGTCGAGAGAATACACCGTTGTCCAGAAAAATCGATTTTAAAATTTTTCGTTTTTTAGTCCTAAAAATTGAAATAATATTTTTCACAGTAAATTTCGCAGTAAACCTAATACGTTTTTCATTGTCAAATTGTAGTCGATTCGCGAAGTTTACCTTTTAGTTTTCCACATTTCAACAAAAATGGTTTTAGTACAGCCACTGAAGGTTTTCACTCCGATTTCGTTGAACCTCCATCGATTTTCATGAAAATTGGTGAGTAGTTAGAGGATACCCTAAGAAACAAAAGTGACTTGGTATCAACTTTCGCTTTTACCCTGGGGGTGTACGCCAACCCTTCTCGGGGGGGAAATTATTTTATTAAAAATAACCACACAAATCTATTCTTCTTCTTCTTGTGCCGTCTTCTAACGAAGGTTGGCGATTACTTCTTTAAACGCTTCTCGATCTTTTGCAACGTGAAATATCTGTTCAACACTGAGGTTAGTCCAATCTCTGATATTCCTCAGCCAAAATATCTTCTTTCTTCCCAAGCCTTTTCTTCCCTCGACTCTACCTTGCATGATGACTTGTAGCAGAGAGTATTTATCGTTTAGGAGTATGTGGCCCAGATACGATGTTTTTCTTATTTTAATTGTGTTCATAAGTTTTCTGCCATGTCCAACTCGTCTTAACACTTCCTCATTTGAAACTTTTACAGTCCAAGGAATCTTCAAAATACGCCTATATAGCCACATTTCGAATGCCTCCAATTTTTTTTATAGATTGGGCTTTCAGAGTCCAAGCTTCTACCCCATATAGTAGTTGCGACCAAACATAACATTCGACGAACCTCAATCTAATAGTCATACTCAATTTCCTATTTGTAAACATTGACTTGTATTTTATAAAGCCTTTTCGAGCTATTTCTATTCTGACCTTTATCTCCTGCTCTTGATCTAACTGTGAGTTTATAATTGCTCCGAGGTATTTATATTTGTCGACTCTCTCTAGGGGTTTACCCTCCAATGTCAGTTCTATTTTGTCAACAGGGTTTTTTGAGATCACCATGTATTTGGTTTTATTTATATTAATTGTTAGTCCCATCTTTTTGCTGTCTCTGTTACTGATTTCCAGGAGAGTTTGTAAATCGTCTATATTCTCTGCCATGACTGCGGTATCATCTGCAAATCTTATGTTATTAATTATGCTCCCTCTAATCCTTACACCTTCAGTTCTTTCCCATAGTGCCTCCTGAAATATTAGTTGGGAGTACACATTAAATAATTGTGACGACAGCACACATCCCTGTCTGACTCCTCTTTGAATTTCCACCTGGTTTGTCCCACTATCTTCCACCCGTACGACCGCTGTTTGATTGGAGTACAGATTTTTGATTAAATTAATATCGTTGGGATCTAGGTGTATGTGTTTCAATGCATGTATGAGTTTACCATGTTGGACTCTATCAAAAGCTTTTTGGAAATTTATATAACATATGAATACGTTTTTATTATATTCCCTGCATTTTTGTAATAGTACCGTCATTGCGCACAGTCCCTCTCTTGTTCCCATTCCACATCTACATGAGGGAGGGACCAAATCTAAACAAAATTTATTTTATAAAGTTATTAAAATAAATCAATACTTTTTGAGTTATTAAAGATCACCGATTTTTTTTTTTGCATAAATTACTCAAAAACTATAAAGTAAAAACTATAAGTTTTTATAAAAAAGTTGTCAGTTCCAAAATTGAAGCTAATAAAAAATTGAATAAATTCCTTGTTTGAAAAACCTTTAAATAATAATTCAAAGTGAGTTATAGGTAATTAAATGTATTTTTTTTTTTCGGCAAGTATTCGTATCTGAATATTCAAGCTTATGTAACGGGAAAACAATACATTTGGAAAAAGTGAAAAATAAAACATGTCATTTTCACAAAAATTAAAATTTATAGTGATCCCTATAGAGAGTATCTCCTATAAAATCTCTCCTATCCCTATAAAAGGCTTACTTTATTTAAGCATAAGTAATGACCTCAAAAATTTTGACCGGTTTAGAATGCATATTTTTGAAAAAAAAGTTAATTTAAAAAAATCAGAATTTTAAAATTTTCATAAATTTCATTTTCTTTTGAGAATAACTCCACATATACTCAATATACTTAAAAAATGAAGGGTGAGGTTTTTTTAGTAAAGATTTTTCTTTTTATTTATATTTTTGTAGGATAAAAAATACCTGAGATAAAAACGTTTAAATCCTAAATTTTACTGCGAGAATCATGTAACCGAGGCCCTTTAACCTTTTATCTTTTAAAAAATAAGGTATTTAAAAGATTAAATTTAATACGACTTTATAGCCCTTGAAATTACCTTTCAAATGGTTTTTGAATCAACCTGACTTCATAATAATTAACGATGTTATTGTAAAAAAATCAATAACATTTTTTGGAAAAATTTTTGGAGTAGAGATTTTGTATGTATATATAGGAAAAAATATAGGTAATAAGAAGAAGAATGCATGAACACATCAAAAGGGTTTATTTACAAACCCAGATATGTCTTGGAAATAAAGACATTCGTCCAGTTGACTGGGGATGGTGCAAAATTGAAAAATCTTTGTTTCCAACTAAAAATCCCAATCCACCTGCTCCAGAAGAATTTTTAAAAATGATTTTTTGCAACTGCAAAAAAATAAAAGATTATGCAGTGGGGATGTTTGGGAAAGTATGTGCGAATTCATTTCATATTTTTACAGTTAATATTTTTTCTGTTACGGTACTGTAATGTGATCTAATTTAGTGCTGTATTTTAAAGAACTTTTTGAAATATATTGTTTCCTGTTGTCTCGTAAAACTTAAACTGGATATTTCAATTATGATGTAAATACGGAGAATTTGGCTTCTCTTTTGTATGGATCAAAAATATACATACAAGTGTAAAGTGTCGTGTTACCGTCACAATTAGCTAAAATTATCGGAAAGGTCGCAATACAATGGAATGATTTATTGGTACACCCTCTCGAACCACCGCTTAGAGGGTTCCTTCTTAACTCTGACCATATCAACGCATTCCCACTTCTTCATAAGACAACGATCGACACGGACCTACTTCCGGACGGTTCTCGTGCTGAGCCTCGGCGGCGACGCTAGCGTCGGTATCACGACCAGCTCCTCATTCCTGTTAAGACGGCATTAATATCTTCAAAGGGTAAGACTGTTCTTTGTACAAAACAACAATAATGAGTAAACCAGTTGATTTCATAACTTATTCACAATTTATAGTTGCTATTTTCGCTAATTTTATGTATAAACAAATATTGCATTTTTCGTTATAATTATTTATCTGATATAATTTAAGTCACATAAGCACTGAAAAAATTGTTCAGAAAATGTGGAAAGAATAATATTAATAAAGTTTGGAATATATTAATAAAGTTTATCATAACCAATAAAAAAGTTTTTAAATGATTAAAGCTATTAAAGCTAATAAAAACATTTTTCATTATTTTTACGAAAAGGGGTAGTTTTTAAGGGTGCAAAATGACGTAATAAATAAATAAATACTTATAAATCAGTAAATGAGATTTCAATTCAGTAATGTATTATCCAAATAATTAAAGTTTCTTGAAATTAATTTTTTCGAGAATTTCGCTTTAAGGGGTGTTTAAGGGGGTTTAAAGTACTGTTCGGCCACTTTTTATTTGTTTTTTAACCAGATGCTGCATACCTATATGGAAATCTTATATAAAAATTATTATTTTTAACACAGACTAGGGCAAACTTTGTTTATTTAGCAAAACAAAGGTTATTTATCTAATAAATTATGGAAAGAATTATCGTCATCATTCTGTAATCACAAAAATTGTTAAACTATTGTGTACATTTCCAAAGACTTTATCTCACTAGAATAATAGTTATCGATTTGTCTGACTGGAGCCGACACAATAACCGATTAATGAAATTTATCTTTGTATACCTTCTTGTAATAGACTAAGCGCCTTCGGTATGTCAGCACTGTAAGTCCATACTTCAAATACCATCCTTTGATAGCATTGCATTTCTAATCAATTAAAAATTTTCTGGAAATCGCGTCATAGTATAATAATGTAAATATATCGTAATAATAGGAATCTCAAATAGTGGTCAGTGTGAGTTTATGCTTCAACACAAGTACAATTAGATTTGTTTTGTGTAAAAGGTGTGATAGTGTCTAATAGTGTAAGTTGCTGTGCAATATTAATAGGTGTTATATTGGGTATGTTGATATAATTTTTGTATAACAATATTAATAATAAAAACTTAAAATACCTAAATGAGTTAATGAACAGAAAATTAGGTCACTAGACTTTTTGGGATTACTTGCACTTAATGGTTAAAAATAATATTTTTAAGCAATGGTCTTTATCAATAGGTCTTATCAATTTTAATCAATAAATTTTTACCAAATATGTCATCAAAACATTCTAGAAATAATTCAGTAATTACAAAGTTCTGTTCCGACATAATGAAACAGATGAATAAAGACAATGATACATGTTATAATATATATTGGGTGATATAATATATAGGGGTGATAATACCTACAGTATTTAGGATATTTGCACTTTTAAAGTCCAAATTACGAGGCATTATATTATAAAAACGGTATATATATATATATATATATATATATATATATATATATATATATATATATATGTATATATATATGTATATATATATATATATATATGTGTGTATATATATATAATATATAAATATATATAATATATATATATATATATATATATATATATATATATATATATATATAGTTCAGCTCAACAGGCCCCCAAGGCTTTAACGGTTTTGTTCCATTTCTTTCTATCTTGTGCTAAGTTTTTTCAATCTTGTACCCGCAGCGACTTCAGATCTTCTTTGCCGACTCCAGCCATTTTCTTCGGGGGCGGCCTCTTTTTCTTTTTATACCAGTCTCCGTGTTTATTAATTAATCTCCGTATATCCTTCTAAGAATTTTTCGTTCCCATCTATCTAATTTTACTTCCATATATTTATTTAGTGTCCAGGTCTCGCTAGCATAGAGTACTGTTGGTCGAATAACTGTTGTATATATTTCTTTTTTGCTGTTCTGGATATTATCTTCGACCTCAGTATCTTAGTCAGGCTCCCAGCACTCTTACTACCTTTGACCATCCTTTTTATGATTTCTTGGTTCTCTTCGTTCCTATTTGTTAGTGTCACTCCCAAGTAATCGAATTGGCTAACAACTTCAAGGTTATATTCTTTACTTGGGCTTTGTATCTTAAAGGACTGTCCTAGATGATTTTCGTTTCCCCTCATCACCATATATTTTGTTTTTTCTTCGTTTATGTCTAAACCATATTCCCTGGCTATTCTCTCTATTCTAGTAAAGATTTCTCTTAATTCTGCAGGTCTCCTTGTTATTAAGGTAACATCATCTGCATATGCTACGCATTGATGCCTGTGATGATACATTGTGCTTTTAGTGTAGATGTTACATTCTCGTAAAATCTTCTCTAAGACCAAATTGAAAAAATCTGTTGATAACGGGTCACCTTGTCGCAGACCTCTATTAGTGATAAAGCTATCCGAAACCCGTCCTAACATGACTTTACTTTTAGTATCATTGAGTATGCATTTAGTCAGTCTTTCTATTTTTGGTGGAAATTCAAAATATTCTAGTGCTTCATGTACTTTATTTATTTTTATAGTATCATATGCCTGTCTAAAATCAATAAACAGCATGTGTAATGTTAGGTTGAATTCATGTGAGCTAGCTAAAATTAGTTTCATTGTAAAATCGATCTGTTTGTTCTGAAACCTGCTTGATATTCACCTAGACAATTTTCAACTGTATCTTGTAGAGCTATTCCCCTGTAATTTTTACATTCTGTAACGTTTCCTTTTTTATGCACTGGACATAAGATTGCATCTTTCCACTGATTGGGTATTTTTTCTTTAATCCACACTTCGCGTATTAAGTCAGCAATTTCTTCTTGCACCATTTCGTCACCTTCTTTTAGAAAGCTTTGTTGTTTTTTAAGTTTTTTATGATCTCTATAATTTCTTCCTTGGTAGGTACTTCTTCATTTACATCTGGGTCCCTTACTTCTTCATGTTGTAGTTGCGTTTGTTCTCCCAATATGATAATAACTAAATTAATATTGACTCACCCTATATACAACAACTGAGGTGCAAAATTTCTGGTTCTTAGACGCTAGGTTTAGTCTTGTAATGCTTCGGTAAGTTTGTTATGTATTAAACTGAATTCTTTTCGTCGAGTTTTATTTGTTTTTGATTATAAATATTACAAAACATCTTTTTTTTTAATAAAAAACATTACAGACTAGCATTAATGTGTCGTAGAAACCTATTGATAAATTTTTCATACTGTATTATTGATTTTTTCTTTTGTATTATGTTAGATTTACATTTTTTTTATATTTATTTAAATGGAAATCAATAAACACAATGAACTAATTGTTATCATTTTGATTTCAGAGACAAATAGAAAAATCCAACGACCTTTTCGAGGAGTGCAAAAATATCACTGACGCTAAGGGTCAGCCGGTGAAGGAACTCTCCAATAATCTTCACATCCAAATGAAAGCGTTTAGAGAAAAACTCGAAGATGGGAGGGAGAGAATCGAAGACAGCTCCAGGTGTTTTTTATTGCTTGAGTCTTGTCATGATATCTTAGAAGATGACGGCAAAGAACAGGATGAGTTTGTCAAACTGGCCAAGCATTCCGGAAATGAAAAGTTGTTGCAGTTATGTCAGGTAAATAAAAAAAGTGTAGTGGTTAAGTTATATTACTATTTTTTGCCTTAAAACAGTTTAGAGGTTACATTAATTATGATTTGAACCTTTTTGTATATGTATTATTAATTCATACAGCTTTGTATGCAATCGATTGCTACATAAAGGCATATTTTCTTAATTACTTACTTACCTGTTGGTTGGTTTTTGGTATCATTTTTTGGTTATGTTATTTACTTATACTTTACCAATTCATATATTTAATACATTTTTCTGTAGGACTTGCTGGTCCAATGACGTTTATTAAAAATCTATTGATCCTGCAAGTAGCATTTCATGCCAATATGTTTTGTTAGTGAAATAGTTTCCTCGGGAGAAGAATCTGAGTAATTCAGAATTATATTGAATGCCAAACTGAATTTCTGCAATTTACTGTGACCGATTTATTAGTTATTAAAGTAACCATTGAGGTGTTAAAAGAAATTAAGAGATTTCAATTAGATGTAACAGTCCTTACAGAAACAAAAAAGAAAGGGAAAGGGACAGACCAGTTTAAAGATTTTGTTTATTTCTATAGTGGAGTAGGAAAAGACAGAAGAGCAGCAGCAGGTGTAAGTATATTGGTAAAGAAAAGGCTGTCACGAAATATTAAGAACTGGGAACAAATAAACGAAGGGCTAATACAAGTTGAGATGAAGCTAAAAGGACGTGACATAGTGGTAGTGGACGCATATGCACCTTCTGAAGATGAAAAGGACGAGGTAAAGAATAAATTTTACGACGAATTAACGGACCTGGTAGAGAGTATTGGAACTAGGAAGGAAGTAATTCTACTAGGTGACGTAAATTCTAGAACCGGAAGAAAAGTAAATGGCAAAGTGGTCGGTCCATTTGGAGAAGAAAAAATAAAAAAAAAACGGTGAAAGATTAATGAGTATCTGCGATCGTATGAATTTAAAGATAATGAATGGATATTATCAGCACAAGGATATTCATAAATTCACATGGATTCAGCCAACGAGGAATTTGAAATCAATAATCGATTACTGTATATGCAAAGAAAACTGCACAATAAAGGTTAATAACGTTAGTGTCCATCGAGGAGCAGAATATGGATCTGATCACCATTTGCTTAAAGCGTCACTACTATTTCCATTTAAAGGAAGCCAACGACAAAAAGAAAACAAAAGTTCAATGATACTGCAAGACATCTCAACAAAGAGATATAATCTACAAGGTTTTGAAAATGAGTCAACCCAGTTTCTGTATCGAATGAGGTTGAATCTGAAATTGCACGATGTTTGTTACTCCTCACCAATTAATACTTACAACGAAATTATGAAAGCTCTTGACGAAGCTGCAATGGAAGCTATTGGAGAAGTGGATAGCATAAAAAATAGAAATGAATGGTGGAATAAAGAAATAAAAGATCTTGTAGGGAAGAAGAAGAATATGTATAACAAATGGCTAGCAACAAAGGACCCTTACTATCGACAACAGTACAACAGCTCAAACAAAGAAGTAAAAAAAGAGGTAAGTAAAGCCAAAAATGAGATGTGGAATAAAGCCTGCGATAATGTAGAAAATTTTATGGGTACAGCAAGAAGTAAAGAATCCTGGAAAACAATTAGAGGTAGTAGAACAGATAGAAAAGAATGCAGTAGGTTAACTCTAATAGCCCCAGAATTATGGGTCGAATATTATGAACCAGTGCTGACAGAAAATCGAACAGAATTCCGAAGAAACTAAAATAACACCAGAAGAAATTAAAAAATACGCTAACGCTATGAAAAATGGAAAGACTCCAGGACCGGGGGGGGGGGGTACTCATTGAACTGATTAAATATGGCCCTGACAATCTATTTCAGCTATTGGCTTATACTTTTAATTTATTCATGAGAGGAGAAGAGCTACCCCCAGAATGGAAAACTGCATATATCAGCAATCTATATAAAAATAAAGGCGACAGAAAAGATTATAAGAACTACCGAGGTCTTAGTGTATAATTAAAAGCCGAATTAAAGATTGTTGGGAAGACGCTTAGATCAGAGTGGGTTTCCTACTGGTTGTTCTTGTATAGACAATGTGTCTAAAACAAACAATAGAAAAGCGTTTGGAACATAATATGGAGACACAGATGGTATTTATTGATCTTCAAAAAGTGTATGAAAGTGTCCCATTAGCCAAGCTATGGCAGGTGCTAGAAGACAACAATATTTCACCGATTTATATTAATGCTGTAAGGGAGTTGTACGATGATATGACGAGTGTAATAAAGATTGGACAAAAAGTGACAATGAGATAAAAGTGACCAAAGGACTTCGCCAAGGCTGCTGCGTTGCACCTACACTCTTTAACATTTATTTGGAGGAGGTTTTGGATATTTAGAAAAGAAAATGTGAACCTATGGGTGTTAAAATTGGAGACCATACACTGTACAGCTTGAATTTTGCTGATGACCAAGTAATACTTGCAAAAGATCAAGATGATATCCACTACATGTTACGAAAAATAGATGAAGAATATACTAAGTGGGGCTTATCAATTAATCCATCAAAAACAGAGTACGTAGTAGTGGGAGGTGAAGGAAAGCACTTAGAACTAGGAAGCAAACAAATTCAAAATACTGATAGCTATTAATATCTCTATGTAAACATTACAAACAATGGTCGGAATACAAAAGAAATAGCTACTAGAATTGGTCAAGGAAACTCGGCAATACGTCAACTGCAATTGACGCATGAAAGCATTGCTACATATGGTTCAGAGCTTTGGGTAATAAATAAAAATGACGCATCCAAAGTAAAAGTAATGGAAATGAATTATTGGAGAAGATATTGCCAACTTACTAGAAGAGATAGAGTAAGGAATACTGAAATCGGAGAGCGTATGGGCATAGACATTGAGATCCTGGAAACTATAGAATGCAAAAGGCTGAAATGGTATGGCCATGTAGAAAGGATGAATGATCTTCTTTGGGTGCCGTGTCCGTATTCAGACGTTGGCCGTCATCATGCTTACAATTTCCTGAAACCTTTCTCTGTCGGCTGCTGCGCGAAATAATTCTTCTACTGTGAAACCACACCATTGTCTAATATTACGCAGCCATGAAAGTTTCTTTCGACCAATCCATCTCTTTCCTTCCACTTTTCCTTGTATTATAAGGCGAAGTAAATGGTATTTGGGTCCTCTAATTATATGGCCGAAGTATTCTGTTTTTCTCCTCTTTATGATGTTTATGATGTTTATGAGCAGATAAATGATCAACGATGGCCAAAGAGAATGTTACAGTGGATCCCCACCAACCGCAGGAAAAAGGGAAGACCAAGAGGATCGTGGAGACAAGAAGTAAAAGGTGCAATGGAAGATAGGGGTCTACAAGTAGATGACTGGAACGATCGCAAGCGTTGGAAGCTAGGTTGCGAGAAACGGCGGCAGCTGTAATAAAATCGTTATATATATATATATATATATATATATATATATATATATATATATATATATATATATATATATATATATATATATTATATATATATATATATATATATATATATAATATATATATATAGTAACCATTACAAGCATTTGACATATTGGTTCTGTTGAACTGGTAATAAGGTTATAGAAGTTTTCGTTGAACAGTTTTCTGCAGTTTTTTTTTTCAATTAAAGTGGTGAATTCACTAAATTTTATAAACTAAATTTTATATGTTAAACTAACATTAACTTCCAATCCAAATATTTACTTCGTATTGGATAAAATAAGTGTTACGTCTCATTAAAAATTGGTCAGTGCACATTACATAAACGTGTGTCAAGCTGATGACTACAATAATTGAACTCATAGCTTACCTGTGCGTCATAAGCATTGACTGTGTTATGATTAAAGCAAAATATATGTGTCATTTCAATCTGTTTTTAATCATATTGTAGATTCCATTATATTATAGTTGTGTTATAAAAAATTTATTTTTTTTTCAGAATATTCCTATATCCGATACAAATCTAACAAATCACAACCAACCTCCTGATAAAGAGAGACAAGACCAAGACAAAAGTCCTCCGTATTCTTTATCTGAAATAAGTGCTGCCAGTACTCCTGTCAAAAGTCAAAACACTCATATCAGGTAAGTTTATTTTAGTATCCATCGTCATTTTTTGATATTTAGAGCTACTGTTTCTTGTTAGTTACTAAGTTATCTAGGAAACTAATAGCTTTGCGAAGTTAACTAATCTAGATAGAATATTAACTATGCTAAATATTGTACGAACCTTATCTATTAGTTAAATGAGGGGTCCGGCAGTAAAAAATGGTAAAAAGATAATGATAAAAAATGATAAAGAAGATTTGAGTTTCAGGTGTTGAATTAAGAAAAAAATATAAGACTATGAATCATGCTAAAATTAGCTAATTATGTTCTTAATCAGTAGGCAACACATGAAATACCAAATATTTATTAACAATGTTTATTGAGGAAAATATGAAAATATGTATTACAACTAACATTATTTACCTGTTGACATAATTTGGCAGGTACTAGGAGTTTATTTTAAATCTATATACCATTCGTGATAAACAGCTGGAATCCATTCCAAGAATGATTTTACATTTTTCAGTTTTTCTGGATGAATATTAAGGGGATGCTTATATTTTTGAGTAAGTATAGAAATTTTTTCTTCTGCAGCTGTTGATCTTCCTCTTGTATTCAAGGACGTGGAATTAAATAATCCGTTTTATGATGCTGAATCCTGTATATTTTTGGGAACTTCTGAAGATAGGCATAATTTCACACTACTTTGTAAAATACCTGCCGGTTGATTAAAATAGCTTTTCAGTACTGAACAATCGTATATATCCTCTTTCTGGACACTAGTTACTCATCTTCAAAATATCTTCTAAGTGATTAGGCGAATAGACCATTTTACAGTTTTTCTTGACATCATTTTCTACGAAAGAAAAGTTTCTGTCGCTTGTTAACGTTATATGTCCTATCTGAGGAAATATATGAACTATTTCTTTAAAATAGTCGTTTTGTAAAAGCTATAGCCAAAGACCAATGATGGTCCAGTTTTTATTTTTCCGCAGCAATTGTCTGAAATAGCTATTAGTTTTCTGTCACGAATATTATTTTTCTCAAAGTACATTTTGATACTATTTCGTCCGACCCTCTATTAGCAGTGGATTCATCGCACATAAAAAATGACTCTGACAATCTCCAAGAAAATGTATGCTTAAATTATAGCACCACAGTTTTCTCTTATAGAACACGGGACCAGTGGTAAGCTTGGTGTGGGAAGGGTTTGCTTCAGCTGTTCTGTGATGTAATTCTTGTTCAGTTTTAATCTTTTTAACCTCAGTTTTACCATTGTATAAATTAGCATTTTCTGAAGCTATTGAAAACTTATCGCACACTTGACATGTATCAATTTTTTGAGTTTTGAAACTTATATTCTTCAGTAAATATTCTTCTGAATTTATCTGCAGAAACTGGAGTTTTCTTTTTCAAAATCTTCTTCTTCTACGGCACTACAGCTCAAAATGAGCCTTGGCCTCCTTTATTTTTTGCCTCCACCCTTGTCTGTCTGTGGCTGCTCTTCTCCATACACGGACTCCTAAAAGTGCTTGTGCGTCGCTGCTTACTGTGTCTTCCCAGCGCTTTCTTGGCTTTCCAACTGGTCTCTTTCCCTGCATTCTGGCGTTCAGTGCTCGTTTTGGTAGCCTATCCTCTCCCATTCGTATCACATGTCCGGCCCATTGCAATCTTTTATTCTAATGAAGTCTGACAGGCGTGTTTCCTTATACAGTTGATAGAGCTCGTTGTTATATCGAATTCTGAAGATTCCGTTTTCCCTCACAGGTCCTAGTATTCTCCTCAGTACTTTTCTTTCGAATGTGTCGAGTTTGTTTTTGGATGTTTCTTTCAGGACCCATGCTTCGCTGCCATAACATGCTATTGGCCGAATTAAAGTTTTATAGATTCTCATCTTTGTATTTCGGTGGACACTTTTAGACCGAAATATATGGGAGAGGGCAAAATAAGCTTTGTTTGCCTGCGTTATCCTTTTTCGTATTTCTCCATCCTCTGCTCCATCGGCATATATTTCTACTCCAGGTATGTAAACTTTCCAACCGTTTCAATGTCATCTTCATGTATAATGTTTTGTGGGATTATATTTCTTCTCGTCTGTACCATTATTTTTGTTTTTTCTGTGTTAATTTCCAGACCTAGCCTTTTCGTTTGTGTTTTTAATTCTGCGTATGCTTCCTGTGATCCTGTTGATGTTCTACTCATAATATTAATATCATCGGCGTAGGCAGCCAGTTGAACCGTTTTATTGGTCAGTAGGTTTTCTCGTCCAGTTTGCATTTGCCTAACCGCATACTCCAGTGCCAGGTTAAACAATGTTGGTGCCAGCCCATCTCCCTGCTTTAGTCCCTGCGAGATTTTGAAAAAGTCTGTCCGGTTGTTTTGTATTCGTACACATGCCTGAGTTTCATCCATTGTGGCTTTAATGAGTCTAATTAGCTTATGTGGTATTGCTAATTCTGCCAATATATAGTATAGTCTGTCCTTTTGACTGAATCGTATGCCTGTTTGAAGTCTACAAACACGTTGTGAACATCAATGTCGTGTTCCCACGATTTGCTCAAGACCTGCTTGACTGTAAATATTTGATCCATTGTCGATCTTCCCCGTCTGAAGCCCGTCTGATATTCTCCAATAATATTTTCTGCTAGTGGTTGGAGTCGCTGGTTTATAATATACGTGAGGACTTTCTGTACATAGTAGAGAAATTCCACGGTAGTTTTTGCATTGGAGTTTGTCTCCTTTTTTATAGATTGGGCATACTATACTTTTCTTCCATTCGTCGGGTATTTTCTCTTCTTGCCATATTTCTTTGATAAGCGCGTGGATATGACTTGATAGGTGGTTGCCACCTACCTTATACAGTTCTGCTGGAATCTCGTCAACTCCGGGGCTTTATTGTTTTTCTGGGCCTTAATAGCTTCGAGAACTTCCTTTATGGTTGAAGCTTCTACTTCAACTTCGTTCTCTTCTACATGGTTCGTACCCATTTCATCTTCCATATCTACTTGTGTTCCCTTTTTCAAAATGCATTCTCCTATATATTTCTCATAGCGAGTCTGAATAGAATATTCCATACTCATATGTTATTTAGAGCTGTCAGCAGTGTTATGACTTTTGTACTTAGGTAAGCTTTCAATAAAAGATTTCAAAAAGTCTATATCAGATTTGGAATATTTTTGGGATGATTTGAATGTCGACCTCTTAGATCTGATTTTGGAGTATTTGATCAAGTTTTTAATTGTTTTACTAGATTTTAACTCGACGTCGATTTTTCTGTAAGCCATGGATACTTAGGAAAGCCATTTTGCATACCTTAATATCTTTTCCTTGTGATTTTAATTTGTATTCAATAGTTTGAGATCTTTTTGACACTAGTGTTTTAGTTCCTAGTCACAATTCATATCATTTATTGGGGCAACTAGACGGTGGGCCTTGTGTTTTTGATAAAACAATATTTCCTTACCTCTGTTTTGTTTATACTATTTTTCGCAATTTCTGAGCTCTTTCGTTTTTAATTGCTTACTTAAATTGCGTTTCCTTTTTCTAGATTTTGTTTCTGAAACAGAATCTCCTTTTTCTTGTTTGTTCTGTTCATTTAATTCTACTCTATTTTCTTTTTCTTCCTCTCCTTCTTCTTCAGTACTGGACTCTGGGTATGTGTGAGAAGAAGTTTCTTGAAGTCCATGTCATTTCAAAAGTTTTCTAAAATATAAATTAAAATAATATTAAGTGTTATAGCGCTGAAGAGAATTCATTTTCATATTTGCAAGTAAAAAAAAGTTTTATGCAAAGTGAATGTGGATGTAAACAATGTTAACTATATCCTTTATCATTTTTTCTGGTAAACAATTATTCTAAGAATATAAATAAATTACCTTCTTTGTAGAAAGGTAGTCGAGCTAGTTTCACTAAATATTTAAAATTCAGGATCTTTATCTGCGTCGTAATCATCGTAGCTCTCAGAATTGTCACTATTAACATCAAAAAATCCATTTAGATTTGAACAACCTGCTTTGTCTTCCGCCATCATGGACACATAATATTATTTTCATGCTTCCTTATGCCTGTCTCTTACCAACTTTTAAGAAATTAATCTGGCGCCATCTATTATTCTGACGATAAAATAAGTCAAGTTTTCTGCTGCTGTCATGTCCCTTGCCATCTTTTACATTTCTGCAAAAATCAAAATTTGTCCATTACCATTGTTTACTACACTAATTAGTTTACTACTTACTAATTTAGTCGAAAATTAATATTTATCATACGAGCAAAGTAAATGGGAAAATTCACACTGAAAATGACTACCAATGCCATAACATATGCCATTTTTGCGTGAAATATACAATTGGGAATCAAATCCCAATCCAAATGATTTAAGTTAAACCCCCCCCCCCAGGACCCTATTGTTCACAACAGACACTGTTATTCACAAATTTTAAGGACTTAAAATGGTGGAGGTAGCATAAAAAAATTTTGGTGCTCAACCAACCCCCCCCCCTTCAGAGGAAAATTCTAGGTGCGCTACTGGATTTAGTACTGAACAGCAGAAAAGAACAAAATGATCAAATCAGTGGGACAGACGGAACAAATAAAAAATGTCCATATTGATGCTATTACCCTTTCTGAATATATAACACCTGTTAAAGGCAAATAGATAATTTTAGTAATAATTGTTATTAATTTAAAATATTTTACCAACGTCGGAATATTTAGTTAGCTACACTAAGCGAAATCTAATTATTTATACAATTAATATTAAGATAAATAATGTAATTATAAATTAATTAAACACCTTATTTCAGGAGGAGATCTGTCAGTTCTTTGGCCTTTATTTACCACTGCAGCCACCTTG
Organism: Diabrotica balteata; assembly: GCA_918026665.1. Taxonomy (NCBI): domain Eukaryota; kingdom Metazoa; phylum Arthropoda; class Insecta; order Coleoptera; family Chrysomelidae; genus Diabrotica; species Diabrotica balteata. The sequence goes on from OU898284.1 coordinate 10,872,839, forward strand.
CTGCAGGAGAGATGTGCAATTGCTGTGAATCCGATACTGAAAACACTGTTTCTTATAAACTTAAGAAAAAGTATATCCAAGCATTACAGAGTTGTCCTTGTGGCACCAAGGATACTCTGGAAAGGAAAAACAGTGGCACATTAGGTACGTATTAACATTATTTTAGAAACAATGGAATTTTATGATTTTTTTTAAAGGAAAACGGTAAAAATGGCTGTAAATAAAAAAAAAATATTGCAAAATATAATAGATAACAATTATGTTCCGAATAACACATCATTCAAATGTCCACCGCGACTACATTTGCAGGAGCGAATCCGATGAACCCAATTTCCGGTCACTTTATGCAAAATATCCGCAATAATCTCACGCATGGTGTGGTATATATTCCTCTTCAAATCTTCAATAAATTGTGGTTTGTTCACATGGACCACTGACTTAACATAGCTCCAGGCATCAAGAGAAACCAATGTTTCCGAGAACTTTTCTTCTAATTAATCAATGGTTGGGGTAGTAGTGTGACATGTGGCACCGTTCTCTTCTTCATACATCTCCTCTAATTCCATATTTGCTCTATATATTCCATGTAATATATAAAACAAATTTTAAAAATTAGTAAAATAATTAATCAAAACTTTAACGAAAAAAATTAAGATTTTTTTAATGCGTAGTGTAATTATAAAAATTATTTAAAATTCAGTAATAAGCAGATATACAATTTTAATAAGCTACAAATAGTAATAACACGTTATAAGATGTAGTCACTTCTGTCGGCACTCCCCAAGTACCACACTCTTTTGGTACTAAATAATTATTATAACATAATATTAAAACTTTAATGATTTATCATTTTTTATAATTTATAATTTTTTAAGGTGGAATTAAAGAGGAAAGCGTGGAAAATATTCTAGAAAAAATCGAATCTGAACATAACGACTGCAATAGGTGTGATAGCGGTGTGTCTACCGCAGAAAATTCCGTCGGAGACGAAATCTTGTACAATAAAAAGAAATTACAGAGGATATGTTCTTGCCAATACTACAGGGAAAACTGTGCTTTATGCAGTGCCGCCAGTTCTAGTACGGGATCCAACCAGGACAACACAGAAAACCAGCAGGACAGTATAATGGAAGAAGGAAGCGATGGATTTGTTAAAAGGTAATATTTAAAGATCCAATATGGTTCTGAATTATTTCCTTGTGGATTTTATATGTGTATTATATATTTAATAGTTATTAACTACGATTTCAAGTTAAAAATCATTGATTTTTAGCATTTCAGTTTCCAAATTTTGTAAATCATTCTCAAAATATAAATTAAACTTCTTACTTACTTCTTGCATCTTCTTGGTCTGTTCTTTTTTCTGTGATTGGTGGAGATCCACCGTACTATTCTGGGCTTCTTTGATCATTCATCGTTTTGACATGGCCATACCATTTCAGCCTTTTGCATTCTATAGTCTCCAGGATAGAAACAATGTCTATGGCATACGCTCCCTGATTTAGTATTTGTTACTTCATCTCTTTTAATGATTGAATAAACCATATGCAGCAATACTACAACCATACGCAGTTATGTGCTGTGGCCTGATGATGGCATGTATTGTAAGCCTTAAAAGCGGTAGCCAAAAATTTAACAGTAATAAAAAAAATATTTACGACTGTGAGTATTGACATCATCTCCTATACATTAGTCTTTTTTTTTATTTTTCGCAACATGTAGTGTATATTATATTGATCTTCTGCAAGTATTACTTGGTCATCCGCAAAATGCAAGCTATACACCAATAGGATCGCATTTTCTTTTCCAAATATTTTAAAAACCCCATCAAATTAACCTTAAAGAGCGTGGGTGCAATGCAGCAGCCTTTGCGGCGTTTATTGTTCACTTTAGATTTTTTGTCACTTTTTGTCCAACTTTAGTGAACTCGTGAGGTCGTCATACAACTCCTTCACAGCATTAATGTAAATCGGTGGAATTTTCTTGTCTTTTAGCACATGCCACATTTTGACTTATGGGACATTATCATACGCGTTTTGAAGATCAGTAAATAACATGTGTGTTTTCATATTGTGTTCCAGCGTTTTAAAAACTAACCAAGAATTACCGAACTGGAGACTGAAAAAACTGAGAAAGAAAATTGAGGTGGAGTTTTTAACTGAAAAGAAATAAAAAGATGCTTAAAAACAGAAAACTAATTAAAAAACAAAAGGAAAGATTTACAAAACACTGATACTGCCAGTTGTTACATTCGCGATGAAAATAAAAATGATGAACACAAAAATAATGAAAAAAGAAAACTTGAAGAAAATAATAAAAACAATTCTGACATCACCCCATAGAAAAATAAAATATAAAAAAGACTCAATAACATAGAAAAAGCTAGGAAACCAAAATATAGTAAAAGTAATTAAATAATAACGCTTGGAATGAATAGCATACGTCATCACAAGATGAATAAATAAGTTACGAGATGAACCCCAATTCAACAAAATAGCCAAGGGAGACCGAGAACATAATGGTAGAATGACATGGCCAGACTACATAAAAATCATGAAAGTTAAATAATGAAAAGAGAAATGCAGAAATTGGAATATGGAAACAGGTAACGAAATTAGGCCGAACACACACCCAAATGTAGAGAAAGAGGACTAATCCACATCGTAATAAATACATTAGAAGGTATTGAACGCAAAGAGGATGATCATGAAAGAGCGATCCCTCACTCGCATTCACTCAGAATTTGTAGAGGACGTAGCCCTACTGGTACGTAACCATTGATTATATGAAATAATAAGCCATATTCCCACTTCAACTATGTATAGTTTGTGTCAGAAACGATTTATTTTGTTGTTGGATTCTTCTACCAAGTACGGATAACCGTATGGACTATTTTTGGAAAAAAGTTATATTAGTAGCATTGTATAATCCATACTATGGCTCTGCAAAACTCTCTATTCGTTACCACCTGTAGCCATTCTCCTTCAAGATCCACTTCCAAGAAGATTTCTAGCGTTCTCATCCACATGATCCTCCCATCGCTTTCTCCCAGTCTTAGGTCTCTTCCCCTGCATTCTTGCATTCAACAGTTTTCTAAATACGTGGCCGTCCTTTAAAGGCGCTGTTGGCGTCTGTTTGTTTTTGCTTTTTGTTGTTGTTTTAATGTTTTTCTAACTACGTATTTCAGTGCTAAATTAAACAATGTTGGTGCCAGCCCATTACCTGTTTTAATCCGTTTGTTGTTTGAAATGGGTCTGTTGTATCTGTATCTGAGCCACTGTGTCCGTCATAGTCATTCGGTTGAGCCGTACTAGTTTAGACGGTATTTCAAGTTCACTTATTGAGTCATATGCCTGTTTAAAGTCGATGACAATATATATGTCGTGTTCCCAGGTTTTGCTTAAAACCTTCTTAACTGTGAATAGTTGGTCGATGGTTGATCGTCCTTGTCTAAATCCTGTCCTATATTCTCCGAATATCTTCTCTGCGTCTTTGCGTTGTAGCCTATGGTCAAGTCTACTGGTAAATGTTGTCTACTAATACTTTTATTGAACTCTTTTGGCATTTTTTCTTGTCACCATATTTTATGTACGACCTCATCTGTCCTCATTATTTTTCCTTCCTTTGAACAATTTGGAACAATTCTACGCATATACCATCACATCCAGCGGCCTTGGTTTTCTGCAGTTTGATAGCCCTTTCAACCTCTTCTATCGTTGAAGGTTTTGTTATTTCATTAACTTTATTTTTTGCCTCTTCCAATAGTTCATGTCATGTGTATATTTTCCATACGATTGTATAATCAAAAGATACTTTTTACATTTTACTAGACTCGCAAGCTATGCTATTATTGTGTTTTGATACTTATTTAGCCAAAAAGCCTGTTCTAAACAGACATAAATAGGTTAGTACGTCCATTGTTAAAGCACACGCTAGGCAGAAATAAAAACATATTTCAAACCATGGACGTATAAATAAAGAACGCCCATGTTTCAAACGAAAATCTTGGAGTTTCTCCACATACTTTACTATTTCTAGCACTTTTTAAAACATTATAAAAACATTCATCAGAGTGTCTCAGTAGAAAGTCAAACGTGAAATCAAATTTTAAATATGTAATAATAAAATGGAAGGTAAAGAAAGAAGAACAAGAACGAATCACTGGTTTGACGAAGAATGTCAAACTATAACAGAAAGAAAAAACAGAGCATATCTACAGATGCAACAGAGGCACAGAACCCGACAAGCAGAGGAAGAATATAAACAACTACGTAAAGAAGAAAAGAAAATTCACCGAAGAAAGAAGAGAGAATATATCAACAAAGAACTTCAAGAACTACAAGAACTAAGTAAACCAACAGAGACAAGAAAATTTTACCAGAAACTCAACAAAAGCAGAAAAGAGTTCAAACCGAGAACAACGATGTGTAAAGATAAGGAGGGTAATATATTGACAGAACAGCAAGAGATACTTAGAAGATGGACAGAACATTTTAAGGAAAAGCTTGGGGTGAATAGGACGGAGATGAACCCTGATATACCATTAGACCAAGCAGACAACAGAGAAAAGAGTCCACCAACAATAGCAGAGATTAGAACAGCAGTGGACAAATTAAAGAACAATAAATCACCGGGATCGGATCAAATATCATCGGAGCTACTGAAAGAAGGAGGAGACGCATTACTTAAAGCCATACATGAGCTGATAAGAAAGATATGGTTGAATAAACAGCTACCAAAGGAGTGGAATAGCGGCATTATTGTACCACTACATAAAAAAGGAAACCAGTTAGAATGTGAAAACTACCGTGGAATCACGCTGTTGAATGCGGCATACAAAATAATGTCCAACGTAATGTATGAAAGACTTAGACCATACGCTGAAAAAATAGTTGGCAAATACCAATGTGGCTTCTGTAGACAGAAGTCAACAATAGACCAGATATTTGTTCTGCGACAGATACTTGAAAAAACAAGTAAATATAACATCGACACACATCATCTCTTCATAGACTTCGAAAGCGCATATGACAATATAAACCGAGAATTCCTAACAAAAGCAATGACAGAATTTAATATACCAACACAGCTAATAGAGTTGATAAAAGAAACACTAAAAGTAGAAAGTAAAATCCGGATACAAAACGAATTAACGGAAACAATAGATGTGAAGAAGGGACTACGCCAGGGAGACGCTCTATCATGCATATTATTCAACATCATACTTGAAAAAATAATAAGAGACACAACAGTTAATACCCGAGGAACAATAATTAATAAAAGCGTGCAAGTACTAGCATTTGCAGATGATGTTGACATAATCGCAAGATCAAGAAGAGAAATGATAGAGGCATTCACTCAAATAGAACGAGCTGCAAAAAATAGTGGTCTTAAAATCAATCAGACAAAAACAAAATATATGCCTGCAAATAAAAACGCACAAATAAGGCAGCTGCCAAATTTAACAATAGGAGAATACAACATTGAGGCGGTAAAAAACTTTACATACTTAGGATCCCTAGTTACGTCTGATAACAACGTTGCAGAGGAAGTGAAGAGGAGAATATTTATTGCCAATAAATGTTACCATGGCTTAATTAGGCAACTAAGATCAGATAACGTCTCCAGAAAAACAAAATGCCAAATATACAAAACCTTAATAAGACCGGTACTCACATACGGTTCAGAAACCTGGACACTCTCTAAAAGGGAGGAAACGTTATTAGCCACCTTTGAAAGAAAAATCTTGCGACACATATATAAGGGCACAAAAGAAAACGGGATTTGGCGGAGAAGGTATAACTTTGAACTATACAACATATACCAGGATCCGGATATCATAACATTCATTAAAATAGGAAGGCTACGTTGGATTGGACATGTGGAAAGAATGGAAGAAGGCGAAATGCCAAACAAAATATTCAAACAAGTGCCAGTAGGAAAAAGAACAAGAGGAAGACCGAAGCTGAGATTCGTAGAACAAATAGAAAATGATATAACAACATTAAAAATTAAAAACTGGAAAAAAAAGCACGAAACAGGTCAGAATGGAGAAGAATCCTTGAACAGGCCAAGACCCAAAAAGGGTTGTCGAGCCAGTGATGATGATGATGATGATAATAATAAAATAACTTATAAATAAAGCTTAATAATAAAGCAAAAATGATTATAAAAATATTTATTGGAACCTCCCGGTTAGCATGAAGGTTTCCATAATATTTTCTGCATTATTTTTAGATATCTGTGTTATTGTATTCTTAATTATTTTCTAGAGCTTCCAGTTATTTAATTTTAATTTACATAAAGTGAAATAGCTGTAACTAACAAAAAATTAAAAGACTTTTTTTATTATAAAACCATACAGTGACTTTCCAAGTAACATCAAAAAGAATTTGGTTGTTTTGGTTAAGTGACATAATCGTCGAAATGTTTAGATTAAAAACAGTTCAACAACTTATTCCTTAATAGATTACTTCATGGTTTTTTACTATCTTAACAATATTTTTAATAATAATTTGTTTATAATTTCACAATCGCGCAACGTATGTTATTATAATACCTACCTGGACAATTACAATTTTTTTACCTAGTTAATTTGTTTGGTATAACAATTTTTGAACGATTACAGTCAAGCAAGCATTACTGTTTGAAGATTTAATAATTATATAATGAGTGCTATATTTTATTGTAGTCTTACCGATGATATAGAAGAGGATCATTTTTCCGAAGAAAGAAGAAAAGTGCCTCCTATTTCTGCCAATAATCATCTTTATTGCCATTCCTCCACGTTAGATTTGCCTTCAGATGCCTTATATCATAATATGGACCCAAAGACTCAAAAGTAAGTCAATTTTCTGTGTAATACGAAGAAATTTTAAAATAAATGAATGTAAACAGTTCTAATGGCAATACATTTACTGAATTAAAGCCATTCATCTACATAAAACATTTATTTAAAACATAAAATTTTCGTTTGGATAAGAATTATAATAATTCTACAATAACGTAATATTTTGACAGCTATCCCATTTTAAATTTAGCATTTGAATATTTTCCAATCATCTAGGCTATATCAAGAATAATTGTGATGCTTTTTTTGTCATAGTTTTATATTTTCTGGCTCATTTTAAATAAATGCAATGCTATGTACAATTTTCTATTTATTTTAATGCTTACATCTTTCTAATATATACAGGGTGATCAAAAAAGGTAACCCCCGTCTCTAGGGTAGGTAAAAAACTGAAAAATAGTTGGGGTTTGCTTAGTAAAAAATTTTTGTAACGCTGTAAAAATTTTTGTAAAGATACAGGGCGAAAAAAAAATTTACGCATTTTTTACGATTTTGCCGAAACTACTGGCAACATTGTAATGAAATGTTATACGAATATGTTTTGAAGCTGATACATCCCATGAATTTGTTTTTATATCTGATTCTCATAGAGGACGCTAGTTACACGGATCGTACTAAATATTAGTCAATATAACTTTTTTAAGAGTATAATTATTAATTAAAATTTCAAGTAAACTTAAACATCATTTAATTTTACACGAAAAAGGTACTCTTGGTAAAACTCGATACTGTCTACCGTTTTCAGAATATTTTTATTTGAAAATTCTGAAGTAATAATTGATGCTGGTCGTAATGATAAAGTTCTAATAGGTATACCTCTATTTTCTTTAAGTTTGCCATAGAAATCTGACATTTATTGATTGTTATGACGATAAATTAACAATAATTAGAGTTTTGAAACCTTGTTAATTGTAAAATCAAATCAAAATGTACTCAAATGTTGAATACACTGACATCTTATTATCCTTAAAACGAATGTTTAGGATGTTCTAGTGCAGCTGTGACACGTTATGCATAAAAGTTTCCTAGAAGAAACTTACCAAGTAAAAAAACATTTAGAGCCGTTGAACGACGTTGTCGAGAAACTGGGAATGTAAGTCCATATAAAATAAATTCTGGTAGACCAAGAACAACAAGAACAATTATTAAAGAAAACAATATTTTAAATTTACTTGATCGAGATCACACAGTTAGCGTAAGGAATATAGCAACACAAACAAATACTTCTTCTTCAAGTACTTGGCGGATACTGAAAGAACAGCAATTACATCCTTATCATTACAGACAAGTTCAAGAGCTTTTGCCAGATGATCTACCGGTTAGAGTGGATTTTTGTGAAACATTGCAACAAAGGACAGCCCACAATCTAAATTTGTTAAAATGCATTCTTTTTACGGACGAGGCCACCTTTACGCGACAAGGTATGTTTAACTCCCATACTGAACACTACTGGTGTGATGAGAATCCACGAGTCAAAAGGGTATCACATTACCAACACTCATTTAAAGTTAATGTTTGGGCAGCAACTTTAGGTAACAAATTAATAGGTTATCATATTCTACCTGGAAATTTAAATGGTGATATGTATCTTGATTTTTTAAACAATTCCTTATTCGAGATATTAGAAGATTTAACGCTAAACGAGCGAAGATCTTTATGTTTTATGCACAATGGAGCTCCACTACACTTTGATAAAAGGTGTTTTCCGAATCGATGGATTGGTAGAGGTGCAGAAGCTCCGATTCATTGGCCTCCTCGGTCATGCGATTTTAACCCTTTGGACTTCGCAGTTTGGTCGTATATTAAAGAAAAACTCTATGCTACAGAGGTAAATTCACGCCAAGAATTGGAAGAAAGAATTCAACGTCAATTTAATGGCATCATAGCTGATGCCCTACCGTTTAGAAGGTTAATGGAATCTTAGAAAAAAGAATAGACTTGTGTATTCGCGAAAACGGAGGGCATTTTGAACACTTACTGTAATTGAATTTTGTTTTATGTTCTTAGTCATTAATTTAATCGTCTTGTGAGTTTTGTTTAATTACTAACTATTTTATACCAACATCAATTATTACTTCATAATTTTCAAATCAAAATATTCCGAAAAGAGTACACAGTATCGAGTTTTACCAAGAGTACCTTTTTCGTGTAAAATTGAAAGATGTTTAAGTTTACTTGAAATTTTGATTAATAATTATACTCTTAAAAAAGTTATATTGACTAATACTTAGTACGATCCGTGTAACTAGTGCCCTCTATGAGAATTAGA